>CAUDMG010003103.1:0-305957 GCA_958450375.1 Homarus gammarus
TGTCCAATAACCAGTGTTGAAATGTCATTAACGGTGTCCAATAACCAGAGTTAAGATGTCATTAATGGTGTCCAATAACCAGTGTTGAGCGATCTTTAACAGTATCCAACAACCATTGTTGAGCTGTCTTTAACGGTGTCCAATAACCAGTGTTGAAATGTCATTAACGGTGTCCAATAACCAGAGTTGAGATGTCATTAACGGTGTCCAATAACCAGTGTTAAGATTTTGATTAACGGTGTCCAATAACCAGTGTTGAACTGTCATTAACGGTGTCCAGTAACCAGTGTTCACATGTCATTAACGGTCTCCAATAACAAGGGTTCAGATGTCATTAACGGTGTCCAATAAATAGTGTTGAACTGTCATTAACGGTGTCCAGTAACCAGTGTCAAGATGTCATTAACGTTGTCCAGTAACCGGTGTTGAGGTGTCGTTAACGGTGTCCAGTTACCGATGTTGAGTCTTATTAACGGTGTCCAATAGCCAGTGTTGAACTGTCATTAACGTTGTCCAGTAACCACTTTTAAGATGTCATTAACGGTGTCCAGTAACCGGTGATGATATCTTATTAACGGTGTCCAATAACCATTATTGAGCTGTCATTAACGGTGTCCAATAACCAGTGTTGAAATGTCATTAACGGTGTCCAATAACCAGAGTTAAGATGTCATTAATGGTGTCCAATAACCAGTGTTGAGCTGTCTTTAACAGTATCCAATAACCATTGTTGAGCTGTCATTAACGGTGTCCAATAACCAATGTTGAGCTGTCTTTAACATTATCCAATAACCATTGTTGAGCTGTCTTTAACGGTGTTTAATAACCAGTGTTGAAATGTCATTAACGGTGTCCAATAACCAGTGTTGAGATGTTATTAACGGTGTCCAATAACCAGAGTTGTGATGTCATTAACGGTGTCCATTAACCAGAGTTGAGATGTCATTAACGGTGTCCAATAACCAGTGTTAAGGTGTCATTAATGGTGTCCAATAACCAGTGTTGAGCTGTCTTTAACAGTATCCAATAACCATTGTTGAGCTGTCATTAACGGTGTCCAATAACCAGTGTTGAGCTGTCTTTAACATTATCCAATAGCCATTGTTGAGCTGTCTTTAACGGTGTTCAATAACCAGTGTTGAAATGTCATTAACGGTGTCCAATAACCAGTGTTGAGATGTTATTAACGGTGTCCAATAACCAGAGTTGAGATGTCATTAACGGTGTCCATTAACCAGTGTTAAGATAACATTAACTTGTGTCCAATAACCAGTGTTGAGAGGTCATTAACGGTGTCCAATAACCATTGTTGAGCTGTCTTTAACGGTGTCCAATAACCAGTGTTGAAATATCATTAACGGTGTCCAATAACCAGAGTTGAGATGTCATTAACGGTGTCCAATAACCAGTGTTAAGATGTCATTAATGGTGTCCAATAACCAGTGTTGAGCTGTCATTAACAGTATCCAATAGCCATTGTTGAGCTGTGTTTAAAGGTGTCCAATATCCAGTGTTGAAATGTCATTAACGGTGTCCAATAACAAGTGTTGTGATGTCATTAACTTTGTCCAGTAACATGTGTTAAGATGTCATTAACGGTGTCCAGTAACCGGTGTTAAGTTCTTATTAACGGTGTCCAATAACCAGTGTTGAACTGTCATTAACGGTGTCCAATAACTGGTGTTAAGTTCTTATTAACGGTGTCCAAAAATCAGGGTTGAGCTATCTTTAACGGTGTCCAATAACCAGTGTTGAGATGTCATTAACGGTGTCCAGTAATCAATGTTGAGCTGTCTTTAACGGTGTCCAATAACCAGTGTTGCGATGTCATTATTGGTGTCAAATAACCAGTGTTGAGCTGTCTTTAACGGTGTCAAATAACGAGTGTTCAGATGTCATTAACGGTGTCCAGTAACCAGTTTTGAGCTGTCATTAACGGTGTCCAATAACGAGTGTTGAGATGTCATTAACGGTGTCCAGTAACCGGTGTGGAGTTCTTATTAACGGTGTCCAATAACCACTGATATCCTGTCATTAACGATATCCAATAACCATTCTTGAGCTGTCATTAGCGGTGTCCAGTAACTGGTGTTGAGTTCTTTTTAGCTGTGTCCAATAACAAGTGTTGAGATATCATTATTGGTGTCAAATAACAATTGTTGAACTGTCATTAACGGTGTCTAATATCCAGTGTTGAACTATAATTAACGGTGTCCAGTAACCGGTGTTGAGTTCTTATAAACAATATCCGATAACCAGTGTTGAACTATCATTACCGATGTCCAATAACCAGTGTTGAAATATCATTAACGGTGTCGAGTAACCATTGTTTATATGTCATAAAGAGTGTCCAATATCCAGCTTTGAGCTGTCATAAGAAGGTGTCCAATAACCAATCTTGAACTGTCATTAACGGTGTCTAATAACCAGTGCTAAGATGTCATTAACGGTGTCCAGTAACTGGTGTTAAGTTCTTAAGAACGGTGTCCAATAACCAGTGTTGAAATGTCATCAAAGGTGTCCAATAAACTATTGTTGAAATGACATTAACGGTGTCCAGTAACTAGCGTTGAGTTCTTATTAACGGTGTCCAATAACCAGTGTTGAACTGTCATTAACGGTGTCCAATAACCAGTTTTGAACTGTCATTAACTGTGTCCAATAACCAGTGTTATGATGTCATTAACGGCGTCCAATAACCGTAGTTGAGCTGTCATTAACGGTGTCAAATAACCATTGTTGAGCTGTCTTAAACGGTGTGCAATAACCAGTGCTGAAATGTCATTAACGGTGTCCAGTAACCGGTGTTGAGTTCTTATTAACGGTGTCCAATAACCAGTCTTGAACTGTCATTAACGGTGTCCAGTAACCAGTGTTATGATGTCATTAACGGCGTCCAATAACCATAGTTGAGCTGTCATTAACAATATCAAATAACCATTGTTGAGCTGTCTCTAACGGTGTCCAATAACCAGTGTTGAAATGTCATTAACAGTGTCCAATAACAAGTGTTGTGATGTCATTAACGTTGTCCAGTAACAAGTGTTAAGATGTCATTATCGGTGTCCAGTTAAGTTCTTATTAACGGTGTCCAATAACCATTGTTGAAATGTCATTAACGGTGTCCAATGACTAGCGTTGAGTTCTTATTAACGGTGTCCAATAACCAGTTTTCAACTGTCATTAACGGTGTCCAAAACCAGTCTTGAACTGTCATTAACGGTGACCAGTAACCAGTGTTTTGATGTCGTTAACGGTGTCCAATAACCAGTGTTGAACTATAATTTACGGTGTCCAGTAACCGGTGTTGAGTTCTTATTAACGGTGTCAAAATAACCATTATTGAGCATGTCATTAACGGTGTCCAATAACCAGTGTTGAGATGTTATTAACGGTGTCCAATAACCAGAGTTGAGATGACATCAACGGTGTCCAGTATCCAGTGTTAAGATGTCATTAACCTGTGTCCAATAACCAGTGTTGAGATGTCATTTATGGCGTCCAGTAGCCAGTGTTAAGATGTCATTAACGGTGTCCAGTAACCGGAGTTAAGTTCTTTTTAACATTGTGTAATAACCAGTGTTGAGCTGTCACTAACGGTGTCCAATAACCATTGTTGAATTGTCATTAACGGTGTCCAGCAACCAGTGTTACTATGTCATTAACGGTGTCCAATAACCATTGTTGAGCTGTCATTAACCTTGTCCAATAACCATTGTTGAGATGTCATTAACCGTTTCCAGTAGCCAGTGCTAAGATGTCATTAACGGTGTCCAATAACCAGTGATGAGATGTGATTATTGGTGTCCAATAACCAGTGTTGAGCTGTCTTTAACAGTATCCAATAACCAATGTTGAGCTGTCTTTAACGGTGTCCAATAACCAGTGTTTAGATGTCATTAACGGTGTCCACCAACCGGTGTTGGGATGTCATTAACTGTGTCCAGTAACCAGTGTTGAGTTCTGTTTAACGGTGTCCACTAACCATTGTTGAGCTGTCATTAATGGTGACCAATAACCAGTGTTGAGATGTCATGAACGGTGACCAATAACCAGTGTTGAACTGTCATTAACGGTGTCCCATTACCAGTATTGAGCTGCCATTAACGGTGTCCAATAAACATTGTTAAGCTGTCAGTAACGGTGTCCAGTAACCGGTGTTCAGTTCTTAATAACGGTGTCCAATATCCAGTGTTGAGCTGTCTTTAACGGTGTCCAATAACCAGTTTTGACATGTCATTATCGGCGTCCAATAACCAGTGTTGAGATGTCATTAACAGTGTCCAATAACCAGTGTTGAACTGTCATTAACGATGTAAAGTAAACAGCGTTGAGTTCTTATTAACGGTGTCCAAAAACCAGTGTTGAGGTGTCTTTAATGGTGTCCAATATCCAATGTTAAGCTGTCTTTAACGGTGTAAAATAACCAGTGTTGAGATATCATTAACGGTGTCCAGTAACCGGTGTTGAGTTCTGTTTAACGGTGTCCAATAACCATTGTTGAGCTGTCATTAATGGTGTCCAATTACCAGTATTGAGCTGTCATTAACGGTGTCGAAAAACCAGCGTTGAGATGTCATTGACGGTGTCCAATGACCATTGTTGTGTTGTCATTAACGTTGTCCAGTAACCAGTGTTATGATATCATTAACGGTGTCCAATAACCAGTGTTGGGTTCTTAATAGCCGTGTCCATTAACCATTGTTAAGATGTCATTATCGGTGTCCAATAACCAGTGTTAAGATGTCATTAATGGTGTCCAATAACCAGTGTTGAACTGTCATTAACGGTGTCCAGTAACCAGCGGTATAATGTCATTAACGTTGTCCAGTAACCGGTATTGAGATGTCATTAACGGTGTCCAGTAACCGGTGTTGAGTCTTATTAACGGTATCCAATAACCAGTGTTGAACTACCATTAACGGTGTCCAGTAACCGGTTTTAATATGTCATTTACGGTGTCCAGTAACCGGTGTTTAGTTCTTATTAACGGTGTCCAAAAACCAGTGTTGAGATGTTATTAACGGTGTCCAATAACCAGAGTTGAGATGTCATTAACGGTGTCGAGTAACCAGTGTTAAGATGTCATTAATCTGTGTCCATTAACCAGTGTTGAGATGTCATTAACGGTGTCCAGTAACCAGTGTTAAGATGTCATTAACGATGTCCAGTAATCTGTGTTTAGATCTGTTTAATGGTGTCCAATAACCATTGTTGAGCTGTCATTAATGGTGTCCAATAACCAGTGTTGAACTGTCATTAACGGTGTCCACTTACCAGTATTGAGCTGTCATTAACGGTGTCCAATAAACATTGTTAAGCTGTCATTAACGGTGTCCAGTAACCGGTGTTCAGTTCTTAATAACGGTCTCCAATAACAAGTGTTGAGCTGTGTTTAACGGTGTCCAATATCCAGTGTTGAGATGTCATTATCGGTGCCCAAAAACCAGCGTTGAGATGCCATTAACGGTGTCCAATGACCAGTGTTGAGACGTCATTAACGGTGTCCAATAACCAGTGTGGTGATGTCATTAACGTTGCCCAGTAACCAGTGTTATAATGTCATTAACGTTGTCCAATAACCAGTGTTAAGATGTCATTAACTGTGTCCAGTAACCTTTGTTAAGTTCTTAATAACGGTGTCCAATAGGGGGCTGGGAAAAAACACTTTTATTTGAGTTGCAGGCTGCACTTTTCAGGCATCGTTTGTATGGCTGTAACAAACACCTGTGCAAAATTTCATGCCATTTCATGCATACTTACCCTGCCGCATCGCGAACGACTTTTTGTCAACTTTTAGTGTATACCAAAAATTAGGTGTCATTTAATGTTTTCCAGGATAATGATAAATTTTACATGGGTGACATCGATTTAATTCACATGTTATTTTACAGGTACACCGTATAGAAAATCATTACAAGTTCATATTGAAATTCTTTTTTGTGCGGAACCTTGGCATCATTTTCCTAGACAATAATCTTTGCCTAATATATCCATCTCTCGATTCGTATCCCGTCACTTCAGTGCAAGCTTCAGTCATCACTTTTATGCCTCTCTCGACCGCCTGAGTGCTGTTTGGCCACTTGGGCACCACTAATGGTGTCTCAAGAATGTCATTAACCTGTAGATTTGACAGAGAAGCAATGTAAGGAGGCTCAGTCTTGAGTTCATTCCTCCAGTTAATCATGGAATGATAGTTTTTTGCTTGCCACTTTAGTTTCGGAGTCACCACCTTTCTCATGTTGACTACAGGAGGCACATCCTCATTCCCATCTCCATCTTTACCCTCCTCATCAGTATAGTTTAACAAATTCTCGTCAACAGCAGCATCAGAATCTTCCTCCTCCTCTTCAGATCTGCCAGTGCATTCTTCCTTTTGCTGAGTCTCCTCTCTAATTTTTCTTATCATTGAGACAGCTTTTTCTCTAACAGTCATGTCCTCATCTGCACACATACCAAGAAGAAGTTGATCTGTGTGGGCGAAGTAAGCATTTCTCTGGACAGCCTTCTTCACTATCGTCTCCTCCTCACTATTCAGGTGTTTCATATATATAGCAGGGACTGGAATACGTTCCTTGAGCCGTGTGTTACGTAAGGGTGTATCTTGATGTAAAACCACATTGGAGCACTGAACTTTATTATTGTAATGACAATTCTTTTCAACTCATGGCTGGGTCTTGATGTTGCTACATACAGCCTGAGGATTCTACTCCATAAGGTGTTCCACCTTGACACACAGGGAGGACCTGGCTCAATAGCAGCCAAGTCATCTTCAACAACACCTGTGATAACTCCTTTACAAATCCTATACAGGTATTTCTGATCCCAGGACAGATCTTTCTCCACTTCATCATTAAACACAGGGAAATCAGGGAAACTGACTGGCTGGAAGGCGACAACTGGAAGCTCAGACAAAGACTCCTTGATCTGCTTTCCAATGGGACCACGCCAATGCTCAGGACCACTTGGTTTACCATCATAGTGATAAAAAACTGCGCGGAAAGGCAGCTCATTTCCGTGAAGCTGACATATGAAATAATGGAACGGGTTGACCAAGTAACATTTCAAGATGATGAATGACTCCATTTTCTGATCCTACATTTACATTGGTTCCATCACAACCAACACACACAATGGGCTGCTGGGTTAGATTTTTCTCCACCAGAAACTCGTGAATAGTTTTGGCAATCTGCTTTCCGTGTCCAGTCTTGGGAGTCACATGTGTGAGATATTCATTGCCAGGCTCAACACTGATGACATAATGATCTTTCACCATCATCCTCGAACTCCATTTCTCGGTCTTCTCATTCTTTATCATCACACGAGTGGCGGTCTTCTTACCATCAAAATAGAGTGACGTCAAATTATCTAAACTAGCCATCTCAATTTCTTGCCTCTGAAATCGGTATTTTTGTCTCGCATCCCGCAGCTTATGTGGTCCAATAACCTAACTCTTCCCATCCTTTGTGATAATGCCATAGTCAGTTAAGGTGGCAGTAGCAATGGCAGCTCCAGCATAATCACTAATCAAGTATCGGTCACAAGCGGCAGCCAGTGTAGGGAGTCTTGTCCGGTTCTGTGAACTGGTGTCTGTCAGAGGAAAATTTAAAAGTTTCAGTAGAAAATGCGGCAGACTAAACCTCGACATATCAGCTTCAAATTTGGCATGTAGTCTTAGATATGTATAAGAAACAATGCCTGAAGAGTGCAGCTTTGAGCAAAATTTCACTGCCCCCTAGTGTCCAATAACCGTTGTTGAGCTGTCATTAATGGTGTCCACTAAGCAGTGTTGAAATGTCATTAACGGTGACCAAAAACTAGTGTTGAATTGTCATTAACGGTGTCCAATAACCAGTTTTGAGCTGTCATTAACGGTGTCAAATAACCAGTTTTGAGCTGTCATTAACGGTGTGCAATAACCAGTGTTGAGATGTCATTAACGGTGTCCAGTAAACGGTGATGAGTTCTTATTAACGGTGTCCAATAACCAGTGTTGAACTGTCATCAACGGTGTCCATTAACCAGTTTTGAGCTGTCATCAACGGTGTCCAATAAGCAATGATGCGCTGTTATTAACGGTGTCTTGTAACCGGTGTTGTTTTATTATTAACGGTGTCCAATAGGCAGTGTTGAACTGTAGTTAACAAATGTCCAATAACCGCTGTTGAGCTGTCATTAACGGTGTCCAATAATCAGTGTTGAACTGTAGTTAACAAATGTCCAATAACCGCTGTTGAGCTGACATTAACGGTGTCCTTTAACTATTGTTGAGCTGTCTTTAACGGTGTCCAAAAACCAGTGCTGAGAGGTCATTAACTGTGTCCAGTAACCGATGTTGAGTTCGTATAAACGGTGTCCAATAACCAGTGTTGACCTGTCTTTAACGGTGTCCAATAACCAGTGTTGAACTCTCATTAAGAGTGTCCAATATCCAGTTTTGAGCTGTCATTAAAAGGTGTCCAATAACCAGTGTTGAACTGTCTTTAACGGTGTCCAATAACCAGTGTTGAACTGTCATTAACGGTGTCCAGTAACCAGTATTAATATGTCATTAACGGTGTCCAAAAACCGGTGATGAAATGTCATTAACGGTGTCCAATAACCAGGGTTGAACTGTCATTAACGGTGTCCAATAATCATTGTTGATCTCTCATTAAGAGTGTCCAATATCCAGTTTTGAGCTGTTATTAAAAGGTGTCCAATAGCCAGTGTTGAACTGTCATTAACGGTGTCCAATAACCAGTGTTGAGCTGTCTTTAACGGTGTCCAATGTCCATTGTTATGCTGTCTTTAACGGTGTCCAGTAATCAGTATTAATATATCATTAACGGTGTCCAAAAACCGGTGATGAAATGTCATTAACGGTGTCCAATAACCAGTGTTAAGATGTCATTAACGTGTCCAATAACCAGTGTTGAGATATCATTAACGGTGTACAGTAAACGGAGTTGAGTTTTTATTTAAAAGTCCAATAACCAGTGTTGAGCTGTCATTAACGGTGTCCAATAACCAATGTTGAACTGTCATTAACGGTGTCCAGTAACCAGTGTCAAGATGTCATTAACGTTGTACAGTAACCGGTGTTGAGATGTCATTAACGATGTCCTTTAACCGGTGTTGAGTCTTATTAACGGTGTCTAATAACCAGTGTTGAACTGTCATTACCGGTGTCCAATAACCAGTTTTAAGATGTCATTATCGGTGTCCATTAACCGGTGTTGAGTTCTTATTAACTGTGTCCAATAACCATTGTTGTGCTGTCATTAACGGTGTCCAATAACCAGTTTTGAGATATTTTTAACGGTGTCCAATAACCAGAGTTGAGATGTCATTAACGGTGTCCAGTAACCAGTGTTAAGATGTCATTAACCTGTGTCCAATAACCAGTGTTGAGATGTCATTAACGGTGTCCAGTAACCAGTGTTAAGATGTCATTAACGGTGTCCAGTAACCTGGATTAAGTTCTTATTAACGGAGTCCAATAACCACTGTTGAGCTGTCATTAACGGTTTTCAATAACGAGTGTTCAACTGTCATTAACGGTGTCCAGTAACCATTGTTATGATGTCAGAAACGGTGTCCAATAACCATTGTTGAGCTGTCATTAACCTTGTCCAATAACCATTGTTGAGCTGTCATTAACGGTGTCCAGTAACCAGTGCTATGATATCATTAACGTCGTCCAATAACCAGTGTTGAGATGTCATTAACGGTGTCCAATAACCAGCGTTCAGATGTCATTAACGGTGTCCAATAACCAGTGTTGTGATGTCATTAACGTTGTCCAGTAACCAGTGTTAAGATGTCATTAACGGTGTCAAGAAACCGGTGTTAAGTTCTTATTCACGGTGTCCAATAACTAGCGTTGAGTTCTTATTAACGGTGTCCAATAACCAGTGTTGAACTCTCATTAACGGTGTCCAGTAACCAGTGTTCACATGTCATTAACAGTCTCCAATAACCAGGGTTCACATGTCATTAACGGTGTCTATAACTAGTGTTGAACTGTCATTAACGGTGGCCCGTAACCAGTGTCAAGATGTCATTAACGTTGTCCAGTAACCGGTGTTGGGATGTCATTAACGGTGTCCAGTAGCCGGTGTTGAGTCTTATTAACGGTGTCCAATAACCAGCGTTGAACTGTCATTAACGTGGTCCAGTAACCAGTTTTAAGATGTCATTAACGGTTTTCAGTAACCGGAGTTGAGTTCCTATTAACGGTGTCCAATAACCATTGTTGAGCTGTCATTAACGGTGTTCAATAAACAGTGTTGAGATGTTATTAACGGTGTCCAATAACCAGAGTTGAGATGTCATTAACGGTGTCCAGTAACCAGTGTTAAGATGTCATTAACCTGTGTCCAATGACCAGTGTTGAGATGTCATTAACGGTGTCCAGTAACCAGTGTTAAGATGTCATTAACGGTGTCTAGTAATCGGTGTTCAGTTCTGTTTAACGGTGTCCAATAACCATTGTTGAGCTGTCATTAATGGTGTCCAATAACCAGTGTTGAGATGTCATTAACGGTGACCAATAACCAGTGTTGAGCTGTCATTAACGGTATCCAATAAACATTGTTAAGCTGTCATTAACGGTGTCCAGTAACCGGTGTTTAGTTCTTAATAACGGTATCCAAAAACTATTGTTGAGCTGTCATTAATGGTGTCCAATAAACAGTGTTGAGATGTCATTAACGGTGACCAAAAACTAGTGTTGAATTGTCATTAACGGTGCCAATAACCAGTTTTGAGCTCTCATTAACGGTGTCCAATAACCATTGTTGAGCTGTCTTTAACGGTATGCAATAACCAGTGTTGAGATGTCATTAACTGTGTCCAGTAACCGATGTTGAGTTCGTAAATACGGTGTCCAATAACCAGTGTTGACCTGTCTTTAACGGTGTCCAATAACCAGTGTTGATCTGAAATTAACGGTATCCAGAAACCGGTGTTGAGTTCATATTAACGGTGTCCAATAACCAGGGTTGAACTGTCATTAACGGTGTCCATATCCATTGTTGATCTCTCATTAAGAGTGTCCAATATCTAGTGTTGAGCTGTCATTAAAAGGTGTCCAATAACTAGAGTTGAACTGTCATTAACACTGTCCAGTAACCAGTATTAATATGTCATTAACGGTGTCCAAAAACTGGTGATGAAATGTCATTAACGGTGTCCAATAACCAGTGTTAAGATGTCATTAACGTGTCCAATAACTAGTGTTGATCTGTCTTTAACTGTGTCCTATGTCCATTATTATACTGTCTTTAACGGTGTCCAATAACCAGTGTTGAGATATCATTAACGGTGTACAGTAAACGGAGTTGAGTTTTTATTAACGGTGTCCAATAACCAGTGTTGAGCTGTCATTAATGGTGTCCAATAACCAGTGTTGAACTGTCATTAACGGTGTCCAGTAATCAGTGTCAATATGTCATTAACGTTGTCCAGTAACCGGTGTTGAGATGTCATTAACGGTGTCCAGTAACTGGTGTTGAGTCTTATTTACTGTGTCCAATAACCATTGTTGAGCTATCATTAACGGTGTCCAATAACCAGTGATGAGATATTTTTAACGGTGTCCAATAACGAGTGTTCAACTGTCATTAACGGTGTCCAGTAACCAGTGTTATGATGTCAGAAACGGTGTCCAATAACCATTATTGAGCTGATATTAACCTTGTCCAATTACCATTGTTGAGCTGTCATTAACGGTGTCCAGTAATCAGTGCTATGATATAATTAACGTTGTCCAATAACCAGTGTTGAGATGTCATTAACGGTGTCCAATAACCAGAGTTGAGATGTCATTGACGGTGTCCAATAACCAGTGTTGTGATGTCATTAACGTTGTCCAGTAACCAGTATTAAGATGTCATTAACGTGTCCAATAACCAGTGTTGAGATATCATTAACGGTGTACAGTAAACGGAGTTGAGTTTTTATTAAAAGTGTCCAATAACCAGTGTTGAGCTGTCATTTACGGTGTCCAATAACCAGCGTTGAGATGTCATTAACGGTGTCCAATAACCAGTGTTGTGATGTCATTAACGTTGTCCAGCAACCAGTGTTAAGATGTCATTAACGGTGTCCAATAACCAGTGTTAAAATGTCATTAACGTGTCCAATGACCAGTGTTGAGCTGTCATTAACGGTGTACAGTAAACGGACTTGAGTTTTTATTAACGGTGTCCAAAAACCAGTGTTGAGCTGTCATTAACGGTGTCCAATAACCAGTGTTGAACTGTCATTAACGGTGTCCAGTAATCAGTGTCAAGATGTCATTAACGTTGTCCAGTAACCGGTGTTGAGATGTCATAAACGGTGTCCAGTAACTGGTGTTGAGTCTTATTTACTGTGTCCAATAACCATTGTTGAGTTATCATTAACGGTGTCCAATAACCAGTGTTATGATGTCAGAAACGGTGTCCAATAACCATTCTTGAGCTGATATTAACCTTGTCCAATAACCATTGTTGAGCTGTCATTAACGGTGTCCAGAAATCAGTGCTATGATATCATTAACGTTGTCCAATAACCAGTGTTGAACTGTCATTAACGGTGTCCATTAACGATTGTTGAAATGTCATTAACGGTGTCCAATAACTAGCGCTGAGTTCTTATTAACGGTGTCCAATAACCAGTGTTGAACTGTCATTAACAGTGTCCAATAACCAGTGTTGAACTGTCATTAACGGTGTCCAGTAACCAGTGTTATGATGTCATTAACGGTATCCAATAACAATTGTTGAGCAGTCTTTAACGGTGTGCAATAACCAGTGGTAAGATGTCATGAACGGTGTCCAATAACCATAGTTGAGCTGTCATTAACGGTGTCCAAAAACCATTGTTGAGCTGCCTTTAACGGTGTCCAATAACCATAGTTGAGATGTCATTAACGGTGTCCAATAACAATTGTTGAGCTGTCATTAACGGTGTCCGATAATCATAGTTGAGCTATCATTAAAGGTGTCCAATAACCATTGTTGAGCTGTCTATAACGGTGTGCAATAACCAGTGTTGAGATGTCATTAACAGTGTTCATTAACCGGTGTTGAGTTCTTATTAACGGTGTCCAATAACCAGTGTTGAACGGTCAATAACGGTGTCCAATAACCAGTTTTCAGCTGCAATTACCGGTGTCCAATAACCAGTGTTTAGATGTCATTACTGTGTCCAGTAACCGGTGTTGAGTTCTTATTAACGGTGTCTAATATCCAGTGTTGAGCTGTCTTTAACGGTGTCCAATAACCAGTGTTGAACTGTCAATAACGGTGTCCAATAACCAGTTTTGAGTTGCCATTAGCCGTGTCCAATAACAAGTGTTTAGATGTCATTTACGGTGTCCATTAACCGGTGTTGAGTTCTTATAAACGGTGTCTAACCACCAGTGTTGAGCTCTCTTTAACGGTGTCCAATAACCAGTGTTGGGACGTCATTAACGGTGTCAGGTAATCGGTGTTGAGTTCTTTTTAACGGTGTCTAATAACCATTGTTGAGCTGTCATTAATGGTGTCCAATAACCAGTGTTGGACTGTCATTAACGGTGTCCAATTACCAGTATTGAGCTGTCATTAACGGTGTCCAATAAACATTGTTAAGCTGTCATTAACGGTGTCCAGAAACCGGTGTTCAGTTCTAAATAACGGTGTCTAATAACCAGTGTTGAGCTTTCTTTAACTGTGTCCAATAACCAGTGTTGAGATGTCATTATGGGTGTCCAATAACCAGTGTTGAGATGTCATTAACGGTGTCCATTGGCCAGTGTTAAGATATCATTAACTTGTGTCCAATAACCAGTGTTGAGCTGTCTTTAAGCTTGTCCGATAACCATTGTTGAGCTGTCATTAACGGTGTCCAGTAACCAGTGCTAAGATGTCACTAACGGTGTCCAATAACCAGTGTTGACATATCATTAACGGTGTCCAATAACCAGGGTTGAGCTGTCTTTAACAGTATCCAATAACCATTGTGGAGCTGTCATTAACGGTGTCCAATAACCAGTGTTGAAATGTCATTAACGGTGTCCAATAACCAGAGTTGAGGTGTCATTAATGGTGTCCAATAACCAGTTTGAGCTGTCTTTAACAGTATCCAATAACCATTGTTGAGCTGTCTTTAAAGGTGTCCAATATCCAGTGTTGAAATGTCATTTACGGTGTCCAATGACAAGTGTTGTGATCTCATTAAAGTTGTCCAGTAACAAGTGTTGTGATGTCATTAACGTTGTCCAGAAACCATTGTTAAGATGTCATGAACGGTGTCCAGTAACCGGTGTTAACTTCTTATGAACGGTGTCCAATAACCAGTGTTGAACTGTCATTAACGGTGTCCAGCAACCAGTGTTTTGATGTCATTAAAGTTGTCCAGTAACCGGTGTTGAGATGTCATTAACAGTGTCCAGTAACCGGTGTTAAGTTCTTATTACCGGTGTCCAAAAACCAGTGTTGAGATGTTATTAACGGTGCCCAGTAACCAGTGTTAAGATGTTATTAACGGTGTCCACTTACCAATATTGAGCTGTCATTAACGGTGTCCAATAAACACTATTAAGCTGTCATTAACGGTGTCCAGTAACCGGTGTTGAGTTCTTAATAACGGTGTCCAATAACCAGTGTTGAGCTGTCTTTAACGGTGTCCAATAACCAGTGTTGAGATGTCATTATCGGTGTCCAATAACCAGTGTTGAGATGTCATTAATGGTATCCAATAACCAGTGTTGAGCTGTCATTAACGGTGTCGAAAAACTAGCGTTGAGATTTCATTAACGGTGTCCAATGACCAGTGTTGAGACGTCATTAACGGTGTCCAATAACCAGTGTTGTGATGTCATTAACATTGTCCAGTAACCAGTGTTATGATGTCATTAACGGTGTCCAGTAACCGGTGATGAGTTCTTGTTAACGGTGTCCAGTAACCGGTGATGAGTTCTTATTAACGGTGTCCAATAACCAGTGTTGAGATATCATTTTCGGTGTCCAATAACCAGTATTGAGATGTCATTAACGGTGTCCAATAACCAGTGTTGAGCTGTCATTAACGGTGTCCAATAACCAGTGTTGAGTTCTTATTAACGGTGTCCATTAACCATTGTTAAAATATCATTATCGGTGTCCAATAACCAGTGTTAAGATGTCATTAACGGTGTCCAATTACCAGTATTGAGCTGTCATTAACGGTGTCCAATAAACATTGTTAAGCTGTCATTAACGGTGTCCAATAACCATGTTGAGCTCTCTTTAACGGTGTGCAATAACCAGTGTTGAGATGTCTTTAACTGTGTCCAGTAACCGGTGTTGAGTTCTTATTAACGGTGTCTAATAGCCAGTGTTGAGCTGTCTTTAACGGTGTCCAATAACCAGTGTTGAGATGTCCTTAACGGTGTCCAGTAACCGGTGTTGGGATGTCATTATCGGTGTCCAGTAACCTGTGTTGAGTTCTGTTAGGTTCTGAATAATAAGTTCTATATACAGGAGAGAACACAAACACCTGTATAGTTTTGTAGGTTCGGTTTACTGGATAAGAGTATGTACACAAAGGGGAGCAGCACTCTCCCCGGCTAGGCTCCTGCTGGTCAACTGCTATAGGCGACGTATGGCAAGTGATACATTAGCAGCTTCCATACGTCGCCAGGCACATTAATTAGGCATGTGGGATATGGTAATAACATTGCCACACGCTGCTAGCTACATAAATGGAGCACATACATAATATACATACATGATATATAGTCCAGCATACGTAATATACATACAAGTTCTGTTTAACGGTGTCCAATAACCATTGTTGAGCTGTCATTAATGGTGTCCAATAACCAGTGTTGAGATGTCATTAATGGTGACCAATTACCAGTGTTGAACTGTTCTTAACGGTGTCCAATTACCAGTATTGAGCTGTCATTAAAGGTGTCCAATAAATATTGTTAAGCTGTCATTAACGGTGTCCAGTAACCGGTGTTCAGTTCTTAATAACGGTGTCCAATAACCAGTGTTGAGGTGTCTTTAACAGTGTCCAATAACCAGTTGTGCGATGTCATTATCGGTGGCCAATAACCAGTGTTGAGATGTCATTAACGGTGTCCAATAACCAGTTTTGAACTCTTGTTAACGGTGTAAAGTAAACAGCGTTGAGTTCTTATTAACGGAGTCCAATAAGCAGTGTTTAACTGTCATTGACGGTGTGCAGTAACCGGTGTTGAGTTCTTATTAACGGTGTCCAAAAACCAGTGTTGAGCTGTCTTTAACGGTGTCCAAAAACAGTGTTGAGATGTCATTAACGGTGTCCAGTAACCAGTGTTGAGCTGTCTTTAACGGTGTCCAGTAACCAGTGTTAAGCTGTCATTAACGGTGTCGAAAAACAAGCGTTGAGATGTCATTAACGGTGTCCAATAACCAGTGTTGAGTTCTTATTAACGGTGTCCATTAACCATTGTTAAAATATCATTATCGGTGTCCAATAACCAGTGTTAAGATGTCATTAACGGTGTCCAATTACCAGTATTGAGCTGTCATTAACGGTGTCCAATAAACATTGTTAAGCTGTCATTAACGGTGTCCAGCAATCGGCGTTGAGATGTCATTAACGGTGTCCAGTAACCGGTGTTGAGTCTTATTAACGGTGTCCAATAACCATTGTTGAGCTGTCATTAATGGTGTCGAATAACCACTGTTGAGATGTCATGAACGGTGACCAATAACCAGCGTTGAACTGTCATTAACGGAGTCCAATTACAAGTATTGAGCTGTTATTAACGATGTCCAAACAACATTGTTATGCAGTCATTAACGGTGTCCAGTTACCGGTGTTGAGTTCTTAATAACGGTGTCCAATAACAAGTGTTGAGCTGTCTTTAACGGTGTCCAATAAAAAGTGTTGAGATGTCATTATCGGTGTCCAATAACCAGTGTTGAGATGTCATTAACGGTGTCCAATAACCAGTGTTGAGCTGTCATTAACGGTGTCGAAAAACCAGCGCTAGAGATGTCATTAACGGTGTCCAATGACCAGTATTGAGATATCATTAACGCTGTCCAATAACCAGTGTTGAGATGTCATGAACGTTGTCCATTAACCAGTGTTATGATGTCATTAACGGTGTCCAGTAACCGGTGATGAGTTCTTATTAACGGTGTCCAATAACCAATGTTGAGCACATTAACGGTGTCCAATAACCAGTGTTGAAGTGTTATTAACGGTGTCCAATAACCAGTGTTGAGATGTCATTAACAGTGTCCAATAACCAGTGTTGTGATATCATTAACGATGTCCAGAAACCAGTGTTAAGATGTCAAAAACAGTGTCCAGTAATTGGTGTTAAGTTCTTATTAACGGTGTCCAATAACCGGTGTTGAACTGTCATTAACGGTGTCCAATAACTAATATTTAGTTCTTATGAACGGTGTCCAATAACCAGTGTTGAGCTGTCATTAACGGTGTGCACTGTGCAGTAACCGGTGTTAAGTTACTTATTAACGGTGCTCAAAAACCAGTGTTGAGCTGTTTTTAACGGTGTCCATAAACTGTGTTGAGATGTCATTAACGGTGTCCATTAACCAGTGTTGAGCTGTTTTTAACGGCGTCCAGTAACCAGTGTTGAGCTGTCTTTAACGGTGTCCAGTAACCAGTGTTGAGCTGTCATTAAGGGTGTCCAGTAACCAGTGTTGAGCTGTCATTAACGGTGTCGAAAAACAAGCGTTGAGTTCTTATTGGCCGTGTCCATTAACCATTGTTAAGATGGCATTATCGGTGTCCAATAACCAGTGTTAAGATGTTATTAACGGTGTCCAGTAACCAGTGTTGAACTGTCATTAACGGTATCCAGGAACCAGTGTTTTGATGTCATTAACGTTGTCCAGTAACCGGTGTTGAGATGTTATTAACAGTGTCCAGTAACCGGTGTTGACTTCTTATTAACGGTGTCCAAAAACCAGTGTTGAGATACTATTAACGGTGTCCAGTAACCAGTGGTAAGATGTTATTAACGGTGTCCAGTAACCAGTGTTAAACTGTCATTAACGGTGTCCACTTACCAGTATTGAGCTGTCACTAACTGTGTCCAATAAACACTGTTAAGCTGTCATTAACGGTGTTCAGTAACCGGTGTTCAGTTCTTAATAACGGTGTCCAATAACCAGTGTTCAGCTGTCTTTAACAGTGTCCAATAACCAGTGTTGAGATGTCATTATCGGTGTCCAATAACCAGTGTTGAGCTGTCTTTAACGGTGTCCAATAACCAGTGTTGAGATGTCATTATCGGTGTCCAATAACCAGTGTTGAGCTGTCTTTAACGGTGTCCAATAACCAGTGTTGAGATGTCATTATCGGTGTCCAATAACCAGTGTTGAGATGTCATTAACGGTGTCCAATAACCAGTGTTGAGCTGTCTTTAACGGTTTCCAATAACCAGTGTTGAGCTGTCTTTAACGGTGTCCAATAACCAGTGTTGAGATGTCATTATCGGTGTCCAATAACCAGTGTTGAGATGTCATTAATGGTATCCAACAACCAGCGTTGAGATGTCATTAACGGTGTCCAATGACCAGTGTTGAGACGTCATTAACGGTGTCCAATAACCAGTGTTGTGATGTCATTAACATTGTCCAGTAACCAGTGTATGATGTCATTAACGGTGTCCAGTAACCGGTGTTAAGATGTCATTAACGGTGTCCAATTACCAGTATTGAGCTGTCATTAACGGTGTCCAATAACCAGTGTTGAGTTCTTATTAACGGTGTCCATTAACCATTGTTAAAATATCATTATCGGTGTCCAATAACCAGTGTTAAGATGTCATTAACGGTGTCCAATTACCAGTATTGAGCTGTCATTAACGGTGTCCAATAAACATTTTTAAGCTGTCATTAACGGTGTCCAGCAATCGGCGTTGAGATGTCATTAACGGTGTCCAGTATCCGGTGTTGAGTCTTATTAACGGTGTCCAATAACCATTGTTGAGCTGTCATTAATGGTGTCGATTAACCACTGTTGAGATGTCATGAACGGTGACCAATAACCAGTGTTGAACTGTCATTAACGGTGTCCAATTACAAGTATTGAGCTGTTATTAACGGTGTCCAAACAACATTGTTAAGCTGTCATTAACGGTGTCCAGTTACCGGTGTTCAGTTCTTAATAACGGTGTCCAATAACAAGTGTTGAGCTGTCTTTAACGGTGTCCAATAACCAGTGTTGAGATGTCATTATCGGTGTCCAATAACCAGTGTTGAGATGTCATTAACTGTGTCCAATAACCAGTGTTGAGCTGTCATTAACGGTGTCGAAAAACCAGCATTGAGATGTCTTTAACGGTGTCCAATGACCAGTATTGAGATATCATTAACGGTGTCCAATAACCAGTGTTGAGATGTCATTAACGATGTCCAGTAACCAGTGTTATGATGTCATTAACGGTGTCCTGTAACCGGTGATGAGTTCTTATTAACGGTGTCCAATAACCAGTATTGAGCTCATTAACGGTGTCCAATGACCAGTGTTGAGTGTCATAAACGGTGTCCAATAACCAGTGTTGAGCTGTCATTAATGGTGTCCAATAACCAGTGTTGAGATGTCCTTAACGGTGACCAATAACCAGTGTTGAACTGTTCTTAACGGTGTCCAATTACCAGTATTGAGCTGTCATTAAAGGTGTTCAATAAATATTGTTAAGCTGTCATTATCGGTGTCCAGTAACCGGTGTTCAGTTCTTAATAACGGTGTCCAATAACCATTGTTGAGGTGTCTTTAACAGTGTCCAATAACCAGTTTTGCGATGTCATTATCGGTGGCCAATAACCAGTGTTGAGATGTCATTAACGGTGTCCAATAACCAGTTTTGAACTCTTGTTAACGGTGTAAAGTAAACAGCGTTGAGTTCTTATTAACGGAGTCCAATAAGCAGTGTTGAACTGTCATTAACGGTGTGCAGTAACCGGTGTTGAGTTCTTATTAACGGTGTCCAAAAACCAGTGCTGAGCTGTCTTTAACGATGTCCAAAAACAGTGTTGGGATGTCATTAACGGTGTCCAGTAACCAGTGTTGAGCTGTCTTTAACGGTGTCCAGTAACCAGTGTTAAGCTGTCATTAACGGTGTCGAAAAACAAGCGTTGAGATGTCATTAACGGTGTCCAATAACCAGTGTTGAGTTCTTATTAACAGTGTCCATTAACCATTGTTAAGATGTCATTATCGGTGTCCAATAACCAGTGTTAAGATGTCATTAACGGTGTCCAATTACCAGTATTGAGCTGTCATTAACGGTGTCCAATAAACATTGTTAAGCTGTCATTAACGGTGTCCAGCAATCGGCGTTGAGATGTCATTAACGGTGTCCAGTAACCGGTGTTGAGTCTTATTAACGGTGTCCAATAACCATTGTTGAGCTGTCATTAATGGTGTCGAATAACCACTGTTGAGATGTCATGAACGGTGACCAATAACCAGCGTTGAACTGTTATTAACGGTGTCCAATTACAAGTATTGAGCTGTTATTAACGATGTCCAAACAACATTGTTAAGCAGTCATTAACGGTGTCCAGTTACCGGTGTTGAGTTCTTAATAACGGTGTCCAATAACAAGTGTTGAGCTGTCTTTAACGGTGTCCAATAAAAAGTGTTGAGATGTCATTATCGGTGTCCAATAACCAGTGTTGAGATGTCATTAACGGTGTCCAATAACCAGTGTTGAGCTGTCATTAACGGTGTCGAAAAACCAGCGTTGAGATGTCATTAACGGTGTCCAATGACCAGTATTGAGATATCATTAACGCTGTCCAATAACCAGTGTTGAGATGTCATTAACGTTGTCCATTAACCAGTGTTATGATGTCATTAACGGTGTCCAGTAACCGGTGATGAGTTCTTATTAACGGTGTCCAATAACCAATGTTGAGCACATTAACGGTGTCCAATAATCAGTGTTTAGATGTTATTAACGGTGTCCAAAAACCAGTATTGAACTGTCATTAACGGTGTCCAATAACCATTGTTGAAATATCTTTATCGGTGTCCAGTATCCGGTGTTGGGATGTCATTAACGGTGTCCAGTAACCGGTGTTCAGTTCTATTTAACGGAGTCCAATAACCAGTGTTTATCTCTCATTAACGGTGTCCAGTAACCGGTGTTGAGTTCTGATTAACGTTGTCCTATAACCAGTGTTGAACTATCATTAACGGTGTCCAATAACCAGTTTTGAACTGTCATTAACGGTGTCCAATAACCAGTGTTGAACTGTCATTAACGGTGTCCAATAACCAGTGCTAAGATGTCATTAACGGTGCCCAGTAACCGGTGTCGGGATGTCATTAACGGTGTCCAGTAACAAGTGCTGAGCTGTCTTTAACATTGTCCAATAACCAGTGTTGAGATGTCATTATCGGTGTCCGATATCGTGTGTTGAGATGTCATTAACGGTGTAAAGTAACCGGTGTGGAGTTCTTATTAACGGTGTCCAAAAACCATTGTTGAGCTGTCTTTAACGGTGTCCAAAACCAGTGTTGAGATGTCATCAACGGTGTCCAGTATCCAGTGTTGAGCTGTCTTTAACGGTGTCCAATAACCAGTGTTGAACTGTCATTAACGATGTCCAGTAACCGGTGATGTGTTCTTATTAACGGTGTCCGAAAACCACTATTGAGCTGTCTTTAACGGTGTCCAAAACCAGTGTAGAACTGTCATTAACGGTGTCCAATAACAAGTGTTGAACTGTTATTAACGGTGTCTATTAACCAGAGTTGAACTGTCATTAACGGTGTCCAGTAACCAGTATAAATATGTCATTACCGGTGTCCAAAAACCGGTGATGAGATGTCATTAGCGGTGTCCGAATAACCAGTGTTCAGATGTCATTAACGTGTCCAATAACCAGTGTTGAGCTCTCTTTAACGGTGTCCTATATCCATTGTTAAACTGTCTTTGACGGTGTCCAGTAACCAGCGTCGAGATGTCATTAACGTTGTCCAGTAACCAGTGTTGAAATATCATTAACGGTGTCCGGTTACCGGTGCTGAGTCTTATTAACGGTGTCCAAAAACCAGTGTTTAGATGTCAATAACGGTGTCCAATATCTAGTGTTGAACTATCATTAACGGTGTCCAGAAACCAGTGTGAAGATGTCATTCACGTTGTCCAGTAACCGGCGTTGAGATGTCATTAACGGTGTCCAGTAACCGGTGTTAGTCTTATTAACGGTGTCCAATAACCATAGTTGAGCTGTCATTAACGGTGTTCAATAACCAGTGTTAAGATGTCATTAACTGTGTCCAGTAACCACTGTTAAGATGTCTCTAACGGTGTCCAACAACGAGTGTTCAAATGTCATTAAAGTGTCCAATAACCAGTGTTGAACTGTCTTTAACGGTGTCCAATAACCATTGTTGAGATGTCATTAACGGTGTCCAGTAACCAGTGTTAAGATGTCATTAACGGTGTCCAGTAAGCAGCGTTAAGTTATTATTAACGGTGTCCAATAACCAGTGTTGAACTGGCATTAACGGTGCATTAACCAGTGTTGAGATGTCATTAATGGTGTCCAATAACCGGTGTTGAGTTCTTATTTACAGTGTCCAATAACCAGTTTTGAGCTTTCATTTACGGTGTCTAATAACCATTGTTGACCTGTCATTAACGGTGTCCAATAACCATTGTTGAGCTGTTATTAACGGTGTCCAGTAACCGGTGTTGAGTTTTATTAACGGTTTCCAATATCCAGTGTTGAGATATCATTATTGGTGTCCAATAACCAGTGTTCTACTGTCATTAACCGTGTCCAATAGTCAGTGTTGAACTGTAATTAACGGTGTCCAGTAACCGGTGTTGAGCTTTCATTAACGGTGTCAAGTAACCATTGTTGAGCTGTTCATTAACGGTGTCCAATAACCAGTTTTGAGCTGTCGTTAACGGTTTCCAATAACCAGTGTTGAGCAGTCATTAACGGTGTCCAATAACCAGTGTTGAGCTGTCTTCAATGGTGTCCAATTACCCGTGTTAAGATGCCATTAACTGTGTCCAGTAACTGGTGTTGACTTCTTATTAACAGTGTCCAATATACATTGTTGACATGTCATTAACTGTGTCCAATAACCATTGTTGAGCAGTCATTAACGGTGTCCAATAACCATTGTTGAACTGTTATTAACGGTGTCCAATAACCAGCGTTGAGCTGTCATTAACGGTGGCCAAAAACCAGTGTTGAGATGTCATTAACAGTGTCCATTAACCGGTGTTGAGTTTTTATTAAAGGTGTCCAATAACCAATGTTGAGCTGTCATTAACGGTATCCAATAACCTTTGTTGAGATGTCGTTAAAGGTGTCCAGTAACTAGCGTTGAGTTCTTATTAAGGGTGTCTAATAACCATTGTTGAGCTGTCATTAACGGTGTCCAATAACAATTGTTGAGCTTTTCATTAACGGTGTCCAATAACCAGTATTGAGCTGTCATTACCGGGTCGAAAAACCATTGTTGAACTGTCATTAACGGTGTCCAATAACAAGTGTTTAGCTGTGATTACCGGCTCGAAAAACCATTGTTGAACTGTCATTAACGGTGTCCAATAACCAGTGTTGAGCTGTCATTAACGGTGTCCAATAACCAGTGTTGAGCTGTCATTAACGGTGTCCAATAACCAGTGTTGAGATGTCATTAACGGTGTCCAGTAACCAGTGTTGAGTTCTCATTAAAGGTGTCCAATAATCAGTGTTAAGCTGTCATTAACGGTGTCCAATAACAAGTGTTGAGATGTCATTAACAGTTTCCAATAAGCATTGTTGAGCTCTCATTAACGGTGGCCAATAACCAGTGTTGAGATGACTTAACGGTGTCGAATAACCAGTGTTAAGTTGGCTTTAACGGTGTCCAATAACCATTGTTGAGCTGTCATTAACGTTTTCCAATAACCAGTGTTGAGATGTCATTAACGGTGTCCAGTAACCAGTGTTGAGTTCTTATTAAAGGTGTCCAATAACCAGTGTTGAGCTGTCATTAACGGTGTCCAATAACCATTGTTGAGATGTCATTAACGGTGTCCAGTAACCAGTGTTGAGTTCTTATTAACGGTGTCCAATAACCATTGTTGAGATGTCATTAACGGTGTCCAATAACCAGTGTTGAGCTGTCATTAACGGTGTCCAATAACCAGTGTTGAGCTGTCATTAACGGTGTCCAATAACCATTGTTGAGCTGTCATTAAAGGTGTCCAATAACCAGTGTTGAACTGTAATTAACGGTGCCCAGTAACCGGTGTTGAATTCTTATTAACGGTGTCCAATAACCATTGTTGAGCTGTCATTAACGGTGTCCAATAACCATTGTTGAACTGTCATTAATTGTGTCCAATAAACAGTGTTGAGCTGTAATTACCGGTGTCCAATAACCAATGTTGAACTGTCATTAACGGTGTCCAATAACCATTGTTGAACTGTCATTAACGGTGTCCAATAACCAGTGTTGAGCTGTCATTAACGGTGTCCAATAACCAGTGTTGAGCTGTCATTAAAGATGTCCAATAACCATTGTTGAGCTGTCATTAACTGTATCCAATAACCATTGTTGACCTGTCATTAACGGTGTCCAATAACCAGTTTTGAACTACCATTAACGGTGTCCAATTACCATTGTTGAGCTGTCATTACCGGCGTCGAATAACCATTGTTGAACTGTCATTAACGGTGTCCAATAACCAGTGTTGAGCTGTCATTAACGGTGTCCAATAACCAGTGTTGAGATGTCATTAACGGTGTCCATTAACCAGTGTTGTGTATTAAGGTGTCCATAACATGTTGAGCTGTCATTAACGGTGTCCAATAACCATTGTTGATGTCTTGTGTCCAGTACTGTTGATGTCATTAACGGTGTCCAATAACCATTGTTGAGATGTCATTAACGGTGTCCAGGAACCGGTGTTGAGTTCTTATTAACATAACCAGTGTTGAACTGTGATTAAAGGTGTCTAAAAACCAGTTTCTCCAATAACCATTGTTGAGCTGCCATTAACGGTGTCCAATAACCAATGTTGAGATGTCATTAACAGTGTCTAATAACCAGTGGTGAACTAACATTAAAGGTGTCCAATAACCATTGTTGAGCTGTCATTACCGGTGTCGAGTAACCATTGTTGAACTGGTATTAAAGTGTCCAATAACCAGCGTTGAGCTGTCATTAACGGTGGCCAATAACCCGTGTTGAGACGTCATTAACAGTGTCCATTAACCAGTGTTGAGTTTTTATTAAAGGTGTCCAATAACCAGTGTTGTCATTAACGGTGTCCAATAACCAGTGTTGAGATGTCATTAACGGTGTCCAATTACCATTGTTGAGCTGTCATTACCGGCGTCGAATAACCATTGTTGAACTGTCATTAACGGTGTCCAATAACCAGTGTTGAGCTGTCATTAACGGTTGCCAATAACCAGTGTTGAGATGTCATTAACAGTGTCCATTAACCGGTGTTGTGTTTTTATTAAAGGTGTCCAATAACTAATGTTGAGCTGTCATTAACGGTGTCCAATAACAATTGTTGAGATGTCGTTTTTGGTGTCCAGTAACTAGCATTGAGTTCTTATTAACGGTGTCCAATAACCATTGTTGAGATGCCATTAACGGTGTCCAGTAGCCGGTGTTAAGTTCTTATTAAAGGTGTCCAATAACCAGTGTTGAGATGTCATTAACGGTGTCCAATAACCATTGTTGAGATGTCATTAACGGTGTCCAGGAACCGGTGTTGAGTTCTTATTAACATAACCAGTGTTGAACTGTGATTAAAGGTGTCTAAAAACCAGTTTGTCCAATAACCATTGTTGAGCTGCCATTAACGGTGTCCAATAACCAATGTTGAGATGTCATTAACAGTGTCTAATAACCAGTGGTGAACTAACATTAAAGGTGTCCAATAACCATTGTTGAGCTTTCATTACCGGTGTCGAGTAACCATTGTTGAACTGGTATTAAAGTGTCCAATAACCAGCGTTGAGCTGATATTAACGGTGGCCAATAACCCGTGTTGAGATGTCATTAACAGTGTCCATTAACCAGTGTTGAGTTTTTATTAAAGGTGTCCAATAACCAATGTTGAGCTGTCATTAACGGTATCCAATAACCAATGTTGAGATGTCATTAACAGTGTCTAATAACCAGTGGTGAACTAACATTAACGGTGTCCTATAACCATTGTTGAGCTTTTCATTAACGGTGTCCAATAACCAGTGTTGAGCTGTCATTAACGGTGTCCAATAACCAGAGTTGAGCTATCATTAACGGTGTCCAATAACCAGTGTTGAGATATCATTAACGATGTCCAGTAACCGGTGTTAAGTTCTTATTAAAGGTGTCCAATAATCAGTGTTAAGCTGTCATTAACGGTGTCCAATAACAAGTGCTGAGATGTCATTTACGGTGTCCAATAACCATTGTTGAGCTGTTATTAACGGTGGCCAATAACCAGTGTCGAGATGTCATTATCGGTGTCCAGTAACCGGTGTTAAGTTCTTATTAAAGGTGTCCAATAATCAGTGTTAAGCTGTCATTAACTGTGTCCAATAACAAGTGTTGAAATGTCATTAAAGGTGTCCAATAACCATTGTTGAGCTGTCATTAACGGTGTCCAATAACCAGTGTTGAGCTGTCATTAACGGTGTCCAGTAACCATTGTTGAACTGTCATTAACGGTGTCCAATAAACAGTGTTGAGCTGTAATTAACGGTGACCAATAACCAATGTTGAACTGTCATTTACGGTGTCCAATAACCAATCTTGAACTGTCATTAACGGTGTCCATTAACCATTGTTGGGCTTCATTAACGTTGTCCAATAACCATTGTTGAGATGTCATTAACGGTGTCCAGTAACCAGTGTTAAGTTCTTATTAAAGATGTCCAAAAACCAGTGTTGAGCTATCATTAACGGTGTCCAATAACCATTGTTGAAATGTCATTAACGGTGTCCGGTAACCGGTGTTAAGTTCTAATTAAAGGTGTCCAATAACCAGTGTTGGGCTGTTATTAACGGTGTCCAATAACCAGTGTTTAGCTGTCATTTACGGTGTCCAATAACCAATATTGATCTGTCATTTACGGTGTCCAATAACCAATGTTGAGCTGTTTTTACCGGTGTCGAATAACCAGTGTTGAACTGTAATTAACGGTGTCCAGTAACCGGTCTTCAGCTGTCATTAACGGTGTCCAGTAACCAGCGTTGAGGAGTCTTTAACGGTGTCCAATAACCAGTGTTTAGATATCATTAACTGTGTCCAGTAACCGGTGTTGAATTCTTATTAACGGTATCCAATAACCATTGTTGACCTGTCATTAACGGTGTCCAATAAACAGTGTTGAGCTGTAATTTACGGTGTCCAATAACCAATGTTGAACTGTCATTTACGGTGTCCAATAACCAATCTTGAACTGTCATTAACGGTGTCCATTAACCATTGTTGGGCTGTCATTAAAGGCGTCCAATAACCATTGTTGAACTGTCATTAACGGTGCCCAATAACCAGTGTTGAGCTGTCATTAACGGTGTCCATTAACCAGAGTTGAGCTGTCATTAACGGTGTCCAATAACCATTGTTGTGCTGTCATTACAGGCGTCGAATAACCATTGTTGAACTGTCATTAACGGTGTCCAATAACCAGTGTTGAGCTGTCATTAACGGTGTCCAATAACCATTGTTGAGATGTCATTAACGGTGTCCAGTAACCGGTGTTAATTTCTTATTAAAGGTGTCCCATAACATGTGTTGAGCTGTCATTAACGGTGTCCAATAACCATTATTGATATGTCATTAACGGTGTCCAATAACCATTGTTGAGCTGTCATTACCGGTGTCGAGTAACCATTGTTGAACTGTTATTAACGGTGTCTAAAAACCAGTTTGTCCAGTAACCATTGTTGAGGTGCCATTAACGGTGTCCAATAACCAGGGTTGAGATGTCACTTACGGTGTCCAATAACCATTGTTGAGCTGTCATTACCGGTGTCGAGTAACCATTGTTGAACTGTTATTAACGGTGTCCAATAACCAGTGTTGAGCTGTCATTAACGGTGGCCAATAACCAGTGTTGAGATGTCATTAACAGTGTCCATTAACCAGTGTTGAGTTTTTATTAAAGGTGTCCAATAACCAATGTTGAGCTGTCATTAACGGTGTCCAATAACCTTTGTTGAGATGTCGTTTACGGTGTCCAGTAACTAGCATTGAGTTCTTATTAACGGTGTCCAATAACCATTGTTGAGATGTCATTAACGGTGTCCAGTAGCCGGTGTTAAGTTCTTATTAAAGGTGTCTAATAACCATTGTTGAGCTGTCATTAACGGTGTCCAATAACCATTGTTGAGATGTCATTAACGGTGTCCAGGAACCGGTGTTGGGTTCTTATTAACATAACCAATGTTGAACTGTGATTAAAGATGTCTAAAAACCAGTTTGTCCAATAACCATTGTTGAGCTGTCATTAACTGTGTCCAATAACCATTGTTGAGCTGTCATTACCGGTGTCGAGCAACCATTGTTGAACTGTTATTAACGGTGTCCAATATCCAGTGTTGAGCTGTCATTAACGGTGGCCAATAACCAGTGTTGAGATGTCATTAACAGTGTCCATTAACCGGTGTTGAGTTTATATTAAAGGTGTCCAATGACCAATATTGAGCTCTCATTAACGGTATCCAATAACCTTTGTTGAGATGTCGTTAACCGTGTCCAGTAACTAGCGTTGAGTTCTTATCAACGGTGTCCAATAACCATTGTTGAGCTGTCATTAACGGTGTCCAATAACAATTGTGAGCTGTTCATTAACGGTGTCCAATAACCAGTGTTGAGCTGTCATTACCGGCGTCGAATAACCATTGTTGAACTGTCATTAACGGTGTCCAATAACCACTGTTGAACTGTCATTAACGGTGTCCAATGACCAGAGTTGAGCTATCATTAACGGTGTCCAATAACCATTGCTGAGATGTCATTAACGGTGTCCAGTAACCCGTGTTAAATTCGCATTAAAGGTGTCCAATAATCAGTGTTAAGCTGTCACTAGCGGTGTCCAATAACAAGTGTTGAGATGTCATTAACGGTGTCCAATAACCATTGTTGATCTGTCATTAACGGTGGCCAAAAACCAGTGTTGAGATGACTTTAACGGTGTCGAATAACCGGTGTTAAGTTGGCTTTAACGGTGTCCAATAACAATTGTTGAGATGTGATTAACGTTGTCCAATAACCATTGTTGACATGTCATTAACGGTGTCCAGTAACCAGAGTTAAGTTGTTATTAAAGATGTCCAATAACCAGTGTTGAGCTGTCATTAACGGTGTCCAATAACCATTGTTGAGATGTCATTAACGGTGTCCGGTAACCGGTGTTAAGTTCTTATTAAAGGTGTCCAAAAACCAGAGTTGAGCTGTCATTTACGGTGTCCAATAATCAATGTTGAGCTGTCATTTACGGTGTCCAATAACCAATGTTGAGCTGTTTTTACCGGTGTCCAATAACCAGTGTTGAAATGTAATTAACGGTGTCCAGTAGCCATTGTTGGGCTGTCATTAACGGTGTCCAATAACGAGTGTTTAGCTGTCATTTACGGTGGCCAATAACCAGTGTTGAGATGACTTTAACGGTGTCGAATATCCGGTGTTAAGTTGGCTTTAACGGTGTCCAATGACAATTGTTGAGATGTGATTAACGTTGTCCAATAACCATTGTTGACATGTCATTAACGGTGTCCAGTAACCAGAGTTAAGTTCTTATTAAAGATGTCCAATAACCAGTGTTGAGCTGTCATTAACGGTGTCCAATAACCATTGTTGAGATGTCATTAACGGTGTCCGGTAACCGGTGTTAAGTTCTTATTAAAGGTGTCCAAAAACCAGTGTTGAGCTGTCATTTACGGTGTCCAATAATCAATGTTGAGCTGTCATTTACGGTGTCCAATAACCAATGTTGAGCTGTTTTTACCGGTGTCCAATAACCAGTGTTGAAATGTAATTAACGGTGTCCAGTAGCCATTGTTGGGCTGTCATTAACGGTGTCCAATAACCAGTGTTTAGCTGTCATTTACGGTGTCCAATAATCAATGTTGAGCTATCATTAACGGCGTCCAGTAACCAGTGTTGAGGTGTCTTTAACGGTGTCCAATAACCAGTGTTTAGATATCATTAACTGTGTCCAGTAACCGGTGTTGAATTCTTATTAACGGTATCCAATAACCATTGTTGACCTGTCATTAACGGTGTCCAATAAACAGTGTTGAGCTGTAATTAACGGTGTCCAATAACCAATGTTGAACTGTCATTTACGGTGTCCAATAACCAATCTTGAACTGTCATTAACGGTGTCCATTAACCATTGTTGGGCTGTCATTAAAGGCGTCCAATAACCATTGTTGAACTGTCATTAACGGTGTCCAATAACCAGTGTTGAGCTGTCATTAACGGTGTCCATTAACCAGAGTTGAGCTGTCATTAACGGTGTCCAATAACCATTGTTGTGCTGTCATTACAGGCGTCGAATAACCATTGTTGAACTGTCATTAACGGTGTCCAATAACCAGTGTTGAGCTGTCATTAATGGTGTCCATTAACCAGAGTTGAGTTGTCATTAACGGTGTCCAATAACCATTGTTGAGATGTCATTAACGGTGTCCAGTAACCGGTGTTAATTTCTTATTAAAGGTGTCCAATAACCTGTGTTGAGCTGTCATTAACGGTGTCCAATAACCATTATTGATATGTCATTAACGGTGTCCAATAACCATTGTTGAGCTGTCATTACCGGTGTCGAGTAACCATTGTTGAACTGTTATTAACGGTGTCTAAAAACCAGTTTGTCCAGTAACCATTGTTGAGGTGCCATTAACGGTGTCCAATAACCAGGGTTGAGATGTCATTTACGGTGTCCAATGACCATTGTTGAGCTGTCATTACCGGTGTCGAGTAACCATTGTTGAACTGTTATTAACGGTGTCCAATAACCAGTGTTGAGCTGTCATTAACGGTGGCCAATAACCAGTGTTGAGATGTCATTAACAGTGTCCATTAACCAGTGTTGAGTTTTTATTAAAGGTGTCCAATAACCAATGTTGAGCTGTCATTAACGGTGTCCAATAACCTTTGTTGAGATGTCGTTTACGGTGTCCAGTAACTAGCATCGAGTTCTTATTAACGGTGTCCAATAACCATTGTTGAGATGTCATTAACGGTGTCCAGTAGCCGGTGTTAAGTTCTTATTAAAGGTGTCTAATAACCATTGTTGAGCTGTCATTAACGGTGTCCAATAACCATTGTTGAGATGTCATTAACGGTGTCCAGGAACCGGTGTTGAGTTCTTATTAACATAACGAGTGTTGAACTGTGATTAAAGATGTCAAAAAACCAGTTTGTCCAATAACCATTGTTGAGCTGCCATAAACGGTGTCCAATAACCAGTGTTGAGATGTCATTAACAGTGTCTAATAACCCGTGGTGAACTAACATTAACGGGGTCCAATAACCATTGTTGAGCTGTCATTAACTGTGTCCAATAGCCATTGCTGAGCTGTCATTACCGGTGTCGAGCAACCATTGTTGAACTGTTATTCACGGTGTCCAATATCCAGTGTTGAGCTGTCATTAACGGTGGCCAATAACCAGTGTTGAGATGTCATTAACAGTGTCCATTAACCGGTGTTGAGTTTATATTAAAAGTGTCCAATGACCAATATTGAGCTCTCATTAACGGTATCCAATAACCTTTGTTGAGATGTCGTTAACGGTGTCCAGTAACTAGCGTTGAGTTCTTATCAACGGTGTCCAATAACCATTGTTGAGCTGTCATTAACGGTGTCCAATAACAATTGTGAGCTGTTCATTAACGGTGTCCAATAACCAGTGTTGAGCTGTCATTACCGGCGTCGAATAACCATTGTTGAACTGTCATTAACGGTGTCCATTAACCACTGTTGAACTGTCATTAACGGTGTCCAATAACCAGAGTTGAGCTATCATTAACGGTGTCCAATAACCATTGCTGAGATGTCATTAACGGTGTCCAGTAACCCGTGTTAAATTCGTATTAAAGGTGTCCAATAATCAGTGTTAAGCTGTCACTAACGGTGTCCAATAACAAGTGTTGAGATGTCATTAACGGTGTCCAATAACCATTGTTGATCTGTCATTAACGGTGGCCAATAACCAGTGTTGAGATGACTTTAACGGTGTCGAATAACCGGTGTTAAGTTGGCTTTAACGGTGTCCAATAACAATTGTTGAGATGTGATTAACGTTGTCCAATAACCATTGTTGACATGTCATTAACGGTGTCCAGTAACCAGTGTTAAGTTCTTATTAAAGATGTCCAATAACCAGTGTTGAGCTGTCATTAACGGTTTCCAATAACCATTGTTGAGATGTCATTAACGGTGTCCGGTAACCGGTGTTAAGTTCTTATTAAAGGTGTCCAAAAACCAGTGTTGAGCTGTCATTTACGGTGTCCAATAATCAATGTTGAGCTGTCATTTACGGTGTCCAATAACCAATGTTGAGCTGTTTTTAAAGGTGTCCAATAACCAGTGTTGAAATGTAATTAACGGTGTCCAGTAGCCATGTTGGGCTGTCATTAACGGTGTCCAATAACCAGTGTTTAGCTGTCATTTACGGTGGCCAATAACCAGTGTTGAGATGACTTTAACGGTGTCGAATAACCGGTGTTAAGTTGGCTTTAACGGTGTCCAATAACAATTGTTGAGATGTGATTAACGTTGTCCAATAACCATTGTTGACATGTCATTAACGGTGTCCAGTAACCAGAGTTAAGTTCTTATTAAAGATGTCCAATAACCAGTGTTGAGCTGTCATTAACGGTGTCCAATAACCATTGTTGAGATGTCATTAACGGTGTCCGGTAACCGGTGTTAAGTTCTTATTAAAGGTGTCCAAAAACCAGTGTTGAACTGTCATTTACGGTGTCCAATAATCAATGTTGAGCTGTCATTTACGGTGTCCAATAACCAATGTTGAGCTGTTTTTACCGGTGTCCAATAACCAGTGTTGAAATGTAATTAACGGTGTCCAGTAGCCATTGTTGGGCTGTCATTAACGGTGTCCAATAACCAGTGTTTAGCTGTCATTTACGGTGTCCAATAATCAATGTTGAGCTATCATTAACGGCGTCCAGTAACCAGTGTTGAGGTGTCTTTAACGGTGTCCAATAACCAGTGTTTAGATATCATTAACTGTGTCCAGTAACCGGTGTTGAATTCTTATTAACGGTATCCAATAACCATTGTTGACCTGTCATTAACGGTGTCCAATAAACAGTGTTGAGCTGTAATTAACGGTGTCCAATAACCAATGTTGAACTGTCATTTACGGTGTCCAATAACCAATCTTGAACTGTCATTAACGGTGTCCATTAACCATTGTTGGGCTGTCATTAAAGGCGTCCAATAACCATTGTTGAACTGTCATTAACGGTGTCCAATAACCAGTGTTGAGCTGTCATTAACGGTGTCCATAAACCAGAGTTGAGCTGTCATTAACGGTGTCCAATAACCATTGTTGTGCTGTCATTACAGGCGTCGAATAACCATTGTTGAACTGTCATTAACGGTGTCCAATAACCAGTGTTGAGCTGTCATTAATGGTGTCCATTAACCAGAGTTGAGCTGTCATTAACGGTGTCCAATAACCATTGTTGAGATGTCATTAACGGTGTCCAGTAACCGGTGTTAATTTCTTATTAAAGGTGTCCAATAACCTGTGTTGAGCTGTCATTAACGGTGTCCAATAACCATTCTTGATATGTCATTAACGGTGTCCAATAACCATTGTTGAGCTGTCATTACCGGTGTCGAGTAACCATTGTTGAACTGTTATTAACGGTGTCTAAAAACCAGTTTGTCCAGTAACCATTGTTGAGGTGCCATTAACGGTGTCCAATAACCAGGGTTGAGATGTCATTTACGGTGTCCAATAACCATTGTTGAGCTGTCAATACCGGTGTCGAGTAACCATTGTTGAACTGTTATTAACGGTGTCCAATAACCAGTGTTGAGCTGTCATTAACGGTGGCCAATAACCAGTGTTGAGATGTCATTAACAGTGTCCATTAACCAGTGTTGAGTTTTTATTAAAGGTGTCCAATAACCAATGTTGAGCTGTCATTAACGGTGTCCAATAACCTTTGTTGAGATGTCGTTTACGGTGTCCAGTAACTAGCATTGAGTTCTTATTAACGGTGTCCAATAACCATTGTTGAGATGTCATTAACGGTGTCCAGTAGCCGGTGTTAAGTTCTTATTAAAGGTGTCTAATAACCATTGTTGAGCTGTCATTAACGGTGTCCAATAACCATTGTTGAGATGTCATTAACGGTGTCCAGGAACCGGTGTTGAGTTCTTATTAACATAACCAGTGTTGAACTGTGATTAAAGATGTCTAAAAACCAGTTTGTCCAATAACCATTGTTGAGCTGCCATTAACGGTGTCCAATAACCAGTGTTGAGATGTCATTAACAGTGTCTAATAACCCGTGGTGAACTAACATTAACGGGGTCCAATAACCATTGTTGAGCTGTCATTAACTGTGTCCAATAGCCATTGTTGAGCTGTCATTACCGGTGTCGAGCAACCATTGTTGAACTGTTATTAACGGTGTCCAATATCCAGTGTTGAGCTGTCATTAACGGTGGCCAATAACCAGTGTTGAGATGTCATTAACAGTGTCCATTAACCGGTGTTGAGTTTGTATTAAAAGTGTCCAATGACCAATATTGAGCTCTCATTAACGGTATCCAATAACCTTTGTTGAGATGTCGTTAACGGTCTCCAGTAACTAGCGTTGAGTTCTTATCAACGGTGTCCAATAACCATTGTTGAGCTGTCATTAACGGTGTCCAATAACAATTGTGAGCTGTTCATTAACGGTGTCCAATAACCAGTGTTGAGCAGTCATTACCGGCGTCGAATAACCATTGTTGAACTGTCATTAACGGTGTCCATTAACCACTGTTGAACTGTCATTAACGGTGTCCAATAACCAGAGTTGAGCTATCATTAACGGTGTCCAATAACCATTGCTGAGATGTCATTAACGGTGTCCAGTAACCCGTGTTAAATTCGTATTAAAGGTGTCCAATAATCAGTGTTAAGCTGTCACTAACGGTGTCCAATAACAAGTGTTGAGATGTCATTAACGGTGTCCAATAACCATTGTTGATCTGACATTAACGGTGGCCAATAACCAGTGTTGAGATGACTTTAACGGTGTCGAATAACCGGTGTTAAGTTGGCTTTAACGGTGTCCAATAACAATTGTTGAGATGTGATTAACGTTGTCCAATAACCATTGTTGACATGTCATTAACGGTGTCCAGTAACCAGAGTTAAGTTCTTATTAAAGATGTCCAATAACCAGTGTTGAGCTGTCATTAACGGTGTCCAATAACCATTATTGAGATGTCATTAACGGTGTCCGGTAACCGGTGTTAAGTTCTTATTAAAGGTGTCCAAAAACCAGTGTTGAGCTGTCATTTACGGTGTCCAATAATCAATGTTGAGCTGTCATTTACGGTGTCCAATAACCAATGTTGAGCTGTTTTTACCGGTGTCCAATAACCAGTGTTGAAATGTAATTAACGGTGTCCAGTAGCCATGTTGGGCTGTCATTAACGGTGTCCAATAACCAGTGTTTAGCTGTCATTTACGGTGGCCAATAACCAGTGTTGAGATGACTTTAACGGTGTCGAATAACCGGTGTTAAGTTGGCTTTAACGGTGTCCAATAACAATTGTTGAGATGTGATTAACGTTGTCCAATAACCATTGTTGACATGTCATTAACGGTGTCCAGTAACCAGAGTTAAGTTCTTATTAAAGATGTCCAATAACCAGTGTTGAGCTGTCATTAACGGTGTCCAATAACCATTGTTGAGATGTCATTAACGGTGTCCGGTAACCGGTGTTAAGTTCTTATTAAAGGTGTCCAAAAACCAGTGTTGAGCTGTCATTTACGGTGTCCAATAATCAATGTTGAGCTGTCATTTACGGTGTCCAATAACCAATGTTGAGCTGTTTTTACCGGTGTCCAATAACCAGTGTTGAAATGTAATTAACGGTGTCCAGTAGCCATTGTTGGGCTGTCATTAACGGTGTCCAATAACCAGTGTTTAGCTGTCATTTACGGTGTCCAATAATCAATGTTGAGCTATCATTAACGGCGTCCAGTAACCAGTGTTGAGGTGTCTTTAACGGTGTCCAATAACCAGTGTTTAGATGTCATTAACTGTGTCCAGTAACTGGTGTTGAATTCTTATTAACGGTGTCCAATAACCATTGTTGACCTGTCATTACCGGTGACCAATAACCAATGTTGAACTGTCATTAACGGTGTCCAATAACAGGTGTTGAACTGTCATTAACGGTGTCCAATAACCATTGTTGAGCTGTCATTATCGGTATCCAATAACCATTGTTGAGCTGTCATTAACGGTGTCCAATAACCAGTGTTGAACTGCCATTAACGGTGTCCAGTAACCAGTGTTAAGATGTCATTAATGGTGTCCAATAACCAGTGTTGTCATTAACGGTATCCAATAACAAGTGTTGAGATGTCATTAACGGTGTCCAATAACCGTTGTTGAGCTGTCATTACCGGCGTCGAATAACCATTGTTGAACTGTCATTAACGGTTGCCAATTACCAGTGTTGAGATGTCATTAACAGTGTCCATTAACCGGTGTTGTGTTTATATTAAAGGTGTCCAATAACCATTGTTGAGCTGTCATTAACGGTGGCCAATAACCAGTGTCGAGATGTAATTAACGGTGTCCAGTAACCAGTGTTAAGTTCTTATTAAAGATGTCCAATAAGCAGTGTTGAGCTGTCATTAACGGTGTCCAGTAACCATTGTTGAGCTGTCATTTACGGTGTCCAATAAACAGTGTTGAGCTGTAATTAACGGTCTCCAATAACCAGTGTTGAACTGTAATTAGCGGTGTCCAGTAACCGGTTTTGAGCTGTCATTAACGGCGTCCAGTAACCAGCGTTGAGGTGTCTCTAACGGTGTTCAATAACCAGTGTTTAGATGTCATTAACTGTGTCCAGTAACCGGTGTTGAATTCTTATTAATGGTTTCCAATAACCATTGTTGACCTGTCATTAACGGTGTCCAATAAACAGTGTTGAGCTGTAATTAACGGTGTCCAATAACCAATGTTGAACTGTCATTTACGGTGTCCAATAACCAAACTTAAACTGATATTAACGGTGTCCATTAACCATTGTTGGGCTGTCATTAACGGTGTCCAATAACCAGTGTTGAGATGTCATTGACGGTGTCCAATAACCATTGTTGAGCTGTCATTAACGGTGTCCAATAACCATTGTTGAGCTGTCATTAACGGTATCCAATAACCATTGATGAGCTGTCATTAACGGTGTCCAATAACCAGTGTTGAACTGCCATTAACGGTGTCCAGTAACCAGTGTTAAGATGTCATTAATGTTGTCCAATAACCAATGTTGTCATTAACGGTGTCCAATAACCAGTGTTGAGCTGTCATTAACGGTGTACAATAACCATTGTTGTGCTGTCATTACAGGCGTCGAATAACCATTGTTGAACTGTCATTAACGGTGTCCAATAACCAATGTTGAGCTGTCATTAACGGTGTCCAATAACCAGAGTTGAGGTGTCATTAACGGTGTCTAATAACCAGTGCTGAACTAACCTTAACGGTGTCCAATAACCATTGTTGAGCTGTCATTAACGGTGTCCAATAACCATTGTTGAGCTGTCATTACCGGTGTCGAATAACCATTGTTGAACTGATATTAAGGGTGGCCAATAACCAGTGTTGAGATGTCATTAACAGTGTCGAGTGACCGGTGTTGAGTTTTTATTAAAGGTGTCCAATAACCGGTGTTGAGTTCTTATTCACGGTGTCCAATAACCATTGTTGAGCTGTCATTAACGATGTCCAATAACAATTGTTGAGCTGTTCATTAGCGGTGTGCAATAACCAGTGTTGAGCTGTCATTACCGGCGTCGAATAACCATTGTTGAACTGTCATTAACGGTGTCCAATAACCAGAATTGGCTGTCATTAACCGTGTCCAATAACCAGAGTTGAGCTGTCATTAACGGTGTCCAATAACCATTGTTGAGCTGTCATTAACATTTTCCAGTAACCGGTGTTAAGTTCGTATTAAAGGTGTCCAATAACCAGTTTTGAGCTGTCATTAACGGTGTCCAATAACCAGTGTTGAGCTGTCTTTAACGGTGTCCAATAACCAGTGTTGAACTGTAATTAACGGTGTCCAGTACCCGGTATTGAGCTGTCATTAACGGCGTCCAGTAACCAGTGTTGAGCTGTCTCTAACGGTGTCCAATTACCAGTGTATAGATGTCAATAAACAGTGTTGAGCTGCAATTAACGGTGTCCAATGAACAATGTCTAACTGTCATTAACGGTGTCCAATAACCAGTGTTGAACAGTCATTAAAGGTGTACATTAACCATTGTTGGGCTGTCATTAACGGTGTCCAGTAACCAGTGTTAAGATGTCATTAATGGTGTCCAATAACCAGTGTTGTCATTAACGGTGTCCAATAACTAGTGCTGAGATATCATTAACGGTGTCCAGTAACCAGTGTTAAGATGTCATTAACGGTGTCCAGAAACCGGTGTTGAGTTCTTATTAACGGTGTCCGATAACCAGCGTTGAGATGTCATTTACAGTATCCAATAACCAGTGTTGAACTGTCATTAACGATGTCCAAAAACCAGTGTTGAACTGTCATTAACGGTGTCCAATAACCATTGTTGAGTTGTCATTAACGGTAGCCAATAACCAGTGTTGAGATGTCATTAACGATGTCCAGTAACCGGTGTTAAGATCTTATTAAAGGTGTCCAATAACCAGTGTTGAGCTGTCATTAACGGTGTCCAATAACCATTGTAGAGATGTCATTAACGGTGTCCAGTAACCGGTATTAAGTTCTTATTAAAGGTGTCCAATAACCAGTGTTGTCATTAACGGTGTCCAATAACCAGTGTTGAGATGACATTAACGGTGTCCAATAACCAGTGTTGAAATGTCATTAACCGTGTCCAATAACAATTGTTGAGCTGCCATTAACGGTGTCCAATAACCAGTGTTGAGATGTCATTAACAGTGTGCAATAACCATTGTTGAGCTGTTATTACCGGCGTCGAATAACCATTGTTGAACTATCATTAACGGTGTCCAATAACCAGTGTTGCGATGTCATTAACGGTGTCAAATAACCAGTGCTGAACTAACATTAACGGTGTCCAATAACCAGTGTTGAGCTCTCATTAACCTTGTCCAATAACCAGACTTGATGTGTCATTAACGGTGTCCAATAACCATTGTTGAGATGTCATTAACGGTGTCCAGTAACCGGTGTTAAGTTCTTATTAAAGGTGTCCAATAACGAGTGTTGAGCTGCCATTAACGGTGTCCAATAACCAGTGTTGAGATGTCATTAACGGTGTACAATAACCATTGTAGAGCTTTCATTAACCGTGGCCAATAACCAGTGTTGAGATGATATTAACGGTGTCCAATAACCAGTGTTGAGCTGGCTTTAACGGTGTCCAATAACCATTGTTGAGATGTCATTACCGGCGTCGAAAAACCATTGTTGAACTGTCATTAACGGTGTCCAATAACCTGTGTTGAGCTGTCATTAACGGTGTACAATAACCAGAGTTGAGCGGTCATTAACGGTGTCCTATAACCATTGTTGAGATGTCAATAACGGTGTCCAGTAACCGGTGTTAAGTTCTTATTAAAGGTGTCCAATAACCAGTGTTGAGGTGTCATTAACGGTGTCCAATAACAAGTGTTGAGCTGTCTTTAACGGTGTCCAATAACCAGTGTTGAACTGTAATTAACTGTGTCCAGCACCCGGTATTGAGCTGTCATTAACGGTGTCCAATAACCATTGTTGAACTGTAATTAACGGTGTCCAATAACCATTGTTGAGCTTTTATTAACGGTGTCCAATAAACAGTGTTGAGCTGCAATTAACGGTGTCCAATAACCAATGTTGAACTGTCATTAACGGTGTCCAATAACCAGTGTTGAAGTGTCATTAACGGTGTCCATTAACCATTGTTGGGCTGTCATTAACGGTGTCCAATAACCAGTGTTAAGATGTCATTAATGGTGTCCAATATCCAGTGTTGTCATTAACGGTGTCCAATAACTAGTGTTGAGATATCATTAACGGTGTCCAGTAACCAGTGTAAAGATTTCATTAACGGTGTCCAGAAACCGGTGTTGAGTTCTTATTAACGGTGTCCAATAACCAGTGTTAAGATATCATTGACGGTGTCCAGTAACCGGTGTTGAGTTCTTATTAACGGTGTCCGATAACCAGTGTTGAGATGTCATTTACGGTATCCAATAACCAGTGTTGAACTGTCATTAACGGTGTCCAATAACCAGAGTTGAGCTGTCATTAATGGTGTCCAATAACCATTGTTGTGATGACATTAACGGTGTCTAATAACCGGTGTTAAGTTCTTATTAAAGGTGTCCAATAACCAGTGTTGAGCTGTCATTAACGGTGTCCAGGAACCGGTGTAGAGTTCTTATTAACATAACCAGTGTTGAACTGTTATTAACGGTTCTAAAAACCAGTTTGTCCAATACCCATTGCTGAGCTGCCATTAACAGTGTCCAATAACCAGTGTTGAGATGTCATTAACGGTGTCTAATAACCAGTGGTGAACTAACATTAACGGTGTCCAATAACCATTGTTGAGCTGTCATTAACCGTGTCCAGCAACCGGTGTTAAGTTTTTATTAAAGGTGTCCAATAACCGGTGTTGAGTTCTTATTAACGGTGTCCAATAACCATTGTTGAGCTGTCGTTAACGATGTCCAATAACCATTGTTGAACTGTCATTAACGGTGTCCAATAACCAGTGTTGAGCTGTCATTAACGGTGTCCAATAACCAGAGTTGAACTGTCATTAACGGTGTCCTATAACCATTGTTGAGATGTCATTAACGGTGTTCAGTAACGGGTGTTTAGTTCTTATTAAAGGTGTCCAATAACCAGTGTTGAACTGTCATTATCGGTGTCCAATAACCAGTGTTGAGCTGTCTTTAACGGTGTCCAATAACCAGTGTTGAACTGTATTTAACTGTGTCCAGTACCCGGTATTGAGCTGTCATTAACGGCGTCCAATAACCAGTGTTTAGATGTCATTAACTGTGTCCAGTAACCGGTGTTGAATTCTAATTAACGGTGTCCAATAACCATTGTTGACCTGTCATTAACGGTGTCCAATAACCATTGTTGAGGTTTTATTAACGGTGTCCAATAAAGAGTGTTGAGCTGCAATTAGCGGTGTCCAATAACCAATGTTAAACTGTCATTAACGGTGTCCAATTACCAGTGTTGAACTGTCATTAACGGTGTCCATTAACCATTGTTGGGCTGTCATTAACGATGTCCAATGACCAGTGTTGAGATGTCAATAACGGTGTCCAATAACCAGTGTAAAGATGTCATTAATGGTGTCCAATATCCAGTGTTGTCATTAACGGTGTGCAATAACTAGTGTTCAGATATCATTAACGGTGTACAGAAACCAGTGTTAAGATGTCATTAAAGGTGTCCAGAAACCGGTGTTGAGTTCTTATTAACGGTGTCCAATAACCAGTGTTAAGATATCATTGACGGTGTCCAGTAACCGGTGTTGAGTTCTTATTAACGATGTCCGATAACCGGCGTTGAGATGTCATTTACGGTATCCAATAACCTGTCTTGAACTGTCATTAACGGTGTCCAAAAACCAGTGTTGAACTGTCATTAACGGTGTCCAATAACCAGAATTGAGCTGTCATTAACGGTGTCCAATAACCAGTGCTGAACTGTCATTAACGGTGTACATCAACCATTGTTGGGCTGTCATTAACGGTGTCCAATAACCAGTTTCAGATGTCATTAACGATGTCCAATAACCGTTATTGAGCTGTCATTAACGGTGTCCAATAACCATTGTTGAGCTGTCATTAACGGTATCCAATAACCATTGTTGAGCTGTCATTAACGGTGTCCAATAACCAGTGTTGAACTTTCATTAACCGTGTCCAGTAACCAGTGTTAAGATGTCATTAATGTTGTGCAATAACCAGTGTTGTCATTAACGGTGTCCAATAACTAGTGCTGAGATATCATTAACAGTGTCCAGTAACCAGTGTTAAGATGTCATTAACGGTGTCCAGAAACCGGTGTTGAGTTCTTATTAACGGTGTCCAATAACCAGTGTTAAGATATCATTGACGGTGTGCAGTAACCGGTGTTGAGTTCTTATTAACGGTGTCCGATAACCAGCGTTAAGATGTCATTTACAGTATCCAATAACCAGTGTTGAACTGTCATTAACGATGTCCAAAAACCAGTGTTGAACTGTCATTAACGGTGTCCAATAACCAGAGTTGAGCTGTCATTAATGGTGTCCAATAACCAGTGTTGAGCTGTCATTAACGGTGTCCAATAACCAGAGTTGAGCTGTCATTAACGGTGTCCAATAACCATTGTTGAGATGTCATTAACGGTGTCCACTAACCGGTGTTAAGTTCTTATTAAAGGTGTCCAATAACCAGTGTTGAGCTGTCATTAACGGTGTCCAATAACCAGTGTTGAGCTGTCTTTAACGGTGTCCAATAACCATTGTTGAACTTTCATTAACGGTGTCCAATAACCATTGTTGAGATGTCATTAACGGGGTCAAGAAACCGGTATTAAGTTCTTACTAAAGGTGTCCAATAACCAGTGTTGTCATTAACGGTGTCCAATAACCAGTGTTGAGATGACATTAACGGTGTCCAATAACCAGTGTTGAAATGTCATTAACCGTGTCCAATGACAATTATTGAGCTGCCATTAACGGTGTCCAATAACCAGTGTTAAGATGTCATTAATAGTGTCCAATAACCATTGTTGAGCTGTTATTACCGGCGACGAATAACAATTGTTGAACTGTCATTAATGGTGTCCAATAACCAGTGTTGAGATGTCATTAACGGTGTCTAATAACCAGTGCTGAACTAACATTAACGGTGTCCAATAACCATTGTTGAGCTGTCATTAACGGTGTCCAATAACCATTGTTCAGCTGTCATTAACGGTGTCCTGTAACCGGTGTTAAGTTTTTATTAAAGGTGTCCAATAACCGGTGTTGAGTTCTTATTAACGGTGTCCAATAACCATTGTTGAGCTGTCATTAACGATGTCGAATAACCAGTGTTGAGCTGGCTTTAACGGTGTCCAATAACCATTGTTGAGCTGTCATTACCGGCGTCGAATAACCATTGTTGAACTTTCATTAACGGTGTCCAATAACCAGTGTAGAGTTGTCATGAACAGTGTCCAATAACCAGAGTTGAGATGTCATTAACGGTGTTCAGTAACCTGTGTTAAGTTCTTATTAAAGGTGTCCAATAACCAGTGTTGAACAGTAATTAACTGTGTCCAGTACCCGGTAGTGAGCTGTTATTAACGGCGGCCAGTAACCAGTTTTGAGCTGTCTTTAACGGTGTCCAATAACCAGTGTTTAGATGTCATTAACTGTGTCCAGTAACCGGTGTTGAATTCTAATTAACGGTGTCCAATAACCATTGTTGGCCTGTCATTAACGGTGTCCAATAACCATTGGTGAGCTTTTATTAACGGTGTCCATTAACCTTTGTTGGGCTGTCATTAACGGTGTGCAATAACCAGTGTTGAGATGTCATTAACGGTGTCCAATAACCAGTGTTGAACTGTCATTAACGGTGTCCAATAACCAGTGTTGAACTGTCATTAACGGTGTCCATTAACCTTTGTTGGGCTGTCATTAACGGTGTGCAATAACCAGTGTTGAGATGTCATTAACGGTGTCCAATAACCAGTGTTAAGATGTCATTAATGGTGTCCAATATCCAGTGTTGTCATTAACGGTGTCCAATAGTTAGTGCTGAGATATCATTAACGGTGTCCAGTAACCAGTGTTAAGATGTCATTAACGGTGTCCAGAAACCGGTTTTGAGTTCTTATTAACGGTGTCCAATAACCAGTGTTAAGATATCATTGACGGTGTCCAGTAACCGGTGTTGAGTTCTTATTAACGGTGTCCGATAACCAGCGTTGAGATGTCATTTACAGTATCCAATAACCAGTGTTGAGCTGTCATTAACGGTGTCCAATAACCATTGTAGAGATGTCATTAACGGTGTCCAGTAACCGGTATTAAGTTCTTATTAAAGGTGTCCAATAACCAGTGTTGTCATTAACGGTGTCCAATAACCAGTGTTGAGATGACATTAACGGTGTCCAATAACCAGTGTTGAAATGTCATTAACCGTGTCCAATAACAATTGTTGAGCTGCCATTAACGGTGTCCAATAACCAGTGTTGAGATGTCATTAACAGTGTGCAATAACCATTGTTGAGCTGTTATTACCGGCGTCGAATAACCATTGTTGAACTATCATTAACGGTGTCCAATAACCAGTGTTGCGATGTCATTAACGGTGTCAAATAACCAGTGCTGAACTAACATTAACGGTGTCCAATAACCAGTGTTGAGCTCTCATTAACCTTGTCCAATAACCAGACTTGATCTGTCATTAACGGTGTCCAATAACCATTGTTGAGATGTCATTAACGGTGTCCAGTAACCGGTGTTAAGTTCTTATTAAAGGTGTCCAATAACGAGTGTTGAGCTGTCATTAACGGTGTCCAATAACCAGTGTTGAGATGTCATTAACGGTGTACAATAACTATTGTAGAGCTTTCATAAACCGTGGCCAATAACCAGTGTTGAGATGATATTAACGGTGTCCAATAACCAGTGTTGAGCTGGCTTTAACGGTGTCCAATAACCATTGTTGAGATGTCATTACCGGCGTCGAAAAACCATTGTTGAACTGTCATTAACGGTGTCCAATAACCTGTGTTGAGCTGTCATTAACGGTGTACAATAACCAGAGTTGAGCGGTCATTAACGGTGTCCTATAACCATTGTTGAGATGTCAATAACGGTGTCCAGTAACCGGTGTTAAGTTCTTATTAAAGGTGTCCAATAACCAGTGTTGAGCTGTCATTAACGGTGTCCAATAACAAGTGTTGAGCTGTCTTTAACGGTGTCCAATAACCATTGTTGAACTGTAATTAACGGTGTCCAATAACCATTGTTGAGCTTTTATTAACGGTGTCCAATAAACAGTGTTGAGCTGCAATTAACGGTGTCCAATAACCAATGTTGAACTGTCATTAACGGTGTCCAATAACCAGTGTTGAAGTGTCATTAACGGTGTCCATTAACCATTGTTGGGCTGTCATTAACGGTGTCCAATAACCAGTGTTAAGATGTCATTAATGGTGTCCAATATCCAGTGTTGTCATTAACGGTGTCCAATAACTAGTGTTGAGATATCATTAACGGTGTCCAGTAACCAGTGTAAAGATTTCATTAACGGTGTCCAGAAACCGGTGTTGAGTTCTTATTAACGGTGTCCAATAACCAGTGTTAAGATATCATTGGCGGTGTCCAGTAACCGGTGTTGAGTTCTTATTAACGGTGTCCGATAACCAGTGTTGAGATGTCATTTACGGTATCCAATAACCAGTGTTGAACTGTCATTAACGGTGTCCAATAACCAGAGTTGAGCTGTCATTAATGGTGTCCAATAACCATTGTTGTGATGACATTAACGGTGTCTAATAACCGGTGTTAAGTTCTTATTAAAGGTGTCCAATAACCAGTGTTGAGCTGTCATTAACGGTGTCCAGGAACCGGTGTAGAGTTCTTATTAACATAACCAGTGTTGAACTGTTATTAACGGTTCTAAAAACCAGTTTGTCCAATACCCATTGCTTAGCTGCCATTAACAGTGTCCAATAACCAGTGTTGAGATGTCATTAACGGTGTCTGATAACCAGTGGTGAACTAACATTAACGGTGTCCAATAACCATTGTTGAGCTGTCATTAACCGTGTCCAGCAACCGGGGTTAAGTTTTTATTAAAGGTGTCCAATAACCGGTGTTGAGTTCTTATTAACGGTGTCCAATAACCATTGTTGAGCTGTCGTTAACGATGTCCAATAACCATTGTTGAACTGTCATTAACGGTGTCCAATAACCAGTGTTGAGCTGTCATTAACGGTGTCCAATAACCAGAGTTGAACTGTCATTAACGGTGTCCTATAACCATTGTTGAGATGTCATTAACGGTGTTCAGTAACGGGTGTTAAGTTCTTATTAAAGGTGTCCAATAACCAGTGTTGAACTGTCATTATCGGTGTCCAATAACCAGTGTTGAGCTGTCTTTAACGGTGTCCAATAACCAGTGTTGAACTGTATTTAACTGTGTCCAGTACCCGGTATTGAGCTGTCATTAACGGCGTCCAATAACCAGTGTTTAGATGTCATTAACTGTGTCCAGTAACCGGTGTTGAATTCTAATTAACGGTGTCCAATAACCATTGTTGAGCTGTCGTTAACGATGTCCAATAACCATTGTTGAACTGTCATTAACGGTGTCCAATAACCAGTGTTGAGCTGTCATTAACGGTGTCCAATAACCAGAGTTGAACTGTCATTAACGGTGTCCTATAACCATTGTTGAGATGTCATTAACGGTGTTCAGTAACGGGTGTTAAGTTCTTATTAAAGGTGTCCAATAACCAGTGTTGAACTGTCATTATCGGTGTCCAATAACCAGTGTTGAGCTGTCTTTAACGGTGTCCAATAACCAGTGTTGAACTGTATTTAACTGTGTCCAGTACCCGGTATTGAGCTGTCATTAACGGCGTCCAATAACCAGTGTTTAGATGTCATTAACTGTGTCCAGTAACCGGTGTTGAATTCTAATTAACGGTGTCCAATAACCATTGTTGACCTGTCATTAACGGTGTCCAATAACCATTGTTGAGGTTTTATTAACGGTGTCCAATAAAGAGTGTTGAGCTGCAATTAGCGGTGTCCAATAACCAATGTTAAACTGTCATTAACGGTGTCCAATTACCAGTGTTGAACTGTCATTAACGGTGTCCATTAACCATTGTTGGGCTGTCATTAACGATGTCCAATAACCAGTGTTGAGATGTCATTAACGGTGTCCAATAACCAGTGTAAAGATGTCATTAATGGTGTCCAATATCCAGTGTTGTCATTAACGGTGTGCAATAACTAGTGTTGAGATATCATTCACGGTGTACAGAAACCAGTGTTAAGATGTCATTAAAGGTGTCCAGAAACCGGTGTTGAGTTCTTATTAACGGTGTCCAATAACCAGTGTTAAGATATCATTGACGGTGTCCAGTAACCGGTGTTGAGTTCTTATTAACGATGTCCGATAACCGGCGTTGAGATGTCATTTACGGTATCCAATAACCTGTCTTGAACTGTCATTAACGGTGTCCAAAAACCAGTGTTGAACTGTCATTAACGGTGTCCAATAACCAGAATTGAGCTGTCATTAACGGTGTCCAATAACCAGTGCTGAACTATCATTAACGGTGTACATTAACCATTGTTGGGCTGTCATTAACGGTGTCCAATAACCAGTTTCAGATGTCATTAACGATGTCCAATAACCGTTATTGAGCTGTCATTAACGGTGTCCAATAACCATTGTTGAGCTGTCATTAACGGTATCCAATAACCATTGTTGAGCTGTCATTAACGGTGTCCAATAACCAGTGTTGAACTTTCATTAACCGTGTCCAGTAACCATTGTTAAGATGTCATTAATGGTGTCCAATAACCAGTGTTGTCATTAACGGTGTCCAATAACTAGTGCTGAGATATCATTAACAGTGTCCAGTAACCAGTGTTAAGATGTCATTAACGGTGTCCAGAAACCGGTGTTGAGTTCTTATTAACGGTGTCCAATAACCAGTGTTAAGATATCATTGACGGTGTGCAGTAACCGGTGTTGAGTTCTTATTAACGGTGTCCGATAACCAGCGTTAAGATGTCATTTACAGTATCCAATAACCAGTGTTGAACTGTCATTAACGATGTCCAAAAACCAGTGTTGAACTTTCATTAACGGTGTCCAATAACCAGAGTTGAGCTGTCATTAATGGTGTCCAATAACCAGTGTTGAGCTGTCATTAACGGTGTCCAATAACCAGAGTTGAGCTGTCATTAACGGTGTCCAATAACCATTGTTGAGATGTCATTAACGGTGTTCAGTAACGGGTGTTAAGTTCTTATTAAAGGTGTCCAATAACCAGTGTTGAGCTGTCATTAACGGTGTCCAATAACCAGTGTTGAGCTGTCTTTAACGGTGTCCAATAACCATTGTTGAACTTTCATTAACGGTGTCCAATAACCATTGTTGAGATGTCATTAACGGTGTCAAGAAACCGGTATTAAGTTCTTACTAAAGGTGTCCAATAACCAGTGTTGTCATTAACGGTGTCCAATAACCAGTGTTGAGATGACATTAACGGTGTCCAATAACCAGTGTTGAAATGTCATTAACCGTGTCCAATGACAATTATTGAGCTGCCATTAACGGTGTCCAATAACCAGTGTTAAGATGTCATTAATAGTGTCCAATAACCATTGTTGAGCTGTTATTACCGGCGACGAATAACAATTGTTGAACTGTCATTAACGGTGTCCAATAACCAGTGTTGAGATGTCATTAACGGTGTCTAATAACCAGTGCTGAACTAACATTAACGGTGTCCAATAACCATTGTTGAGCTGTCATTAACGGTGTCCAATAACCATTGTTCAGCTGTCATTAACGGTGTCCTGTAACCGGTGTTAAGTTTTTATTAAAGGTGTCCAATAACCGGTGTTGAGTTCTTATTAACGGTGTCCAATAACCATTGTTGAGCTGTCATTACCGATGTCGAATAACCAGTGTTGAGCTGGCTTTAACGGTGTCCAATAACCATTGTTGAGCTGTCATTACCGGCGTCGAATAACCATTGTTGAACTTTCATTAACGGTGTCCAATAACCAGTGTAGAGTTGTCATGAACAGTGTCCAATAACCAGAGTTGAGATGTCATTAACGGTGTTCAGTAACCTGTGTTAAGTTCTTATTAAAGGTGTCCAATAACCAGTGTTGAACAGTAATTAACTGTGTCCAGTACCCGGTAGTGAGCTGTTATTAACGGCAACCAGTAACCAGTTTTGAGCTGTCTTTAACGGTGTCCAATAACCAGTGTTTAGATGTCATTAACTGTGTCCAGTAACCGGTGTTGAATTCTAATTAACGGTGTCCAATAACCATTGTTGGCCTGTCATTAACGGTGTCCAATAACCATTGGTGAGCTTTTACTAACGGTGTCCAATAAACAGTGCTGAGCTGCAATTAACGGTGTCTAATAACCAGTGTTGAACTGTCATTAACGGTGTCCAATAACCAGTGTTGAACTGTCATTAACGGTGTCCATTAACCTTTGTTGGGCTGTCATTAACGGTGTGCAATAACCAGTGTTGAGATGTCATTAACGGTGTCCAATAACCAGTGTTAAGATGTCATTAATGGTGTCCAATATCCAGTGTTGTCATTAACGGTGTCCAATAGTTAGTGCTGAGATATCATTAACGGTGTCCAGTAACCAGTGTTAAGATGTCATTAACGGTGTCCAGAAACCGGTTTTGAGTTCTTATTAACGGTGTCCAATAACCAGTGTTAAGATATCATTGACGGTGTCCAGTAACCGGTGTTGAGTTCTTATTAACGGTGTCCGATAACCAGCGTTGAGATGTCATTTACAGTATCCAATAACCAGTGTTGAGCTGTCATTAACGGTGTCCAATAACCAGTGTTGAGCTGTCTTTAACGGTGTCCAATAACCAGTGTTGAACTGTAATTAACTGTGTCCAGTACCCGGTATTGAGCTGTCATTAACGACGTCCAGTAACCAGTGTTGAGCTGTCTTTAACGGTGTCCAATAACCAGTGTTTAGATGTCATCAACTGTGTCCAGTAACCGGTGTTGAATTCTAATTAACGGTGTCCAATAACCATTGTTGACCTGTCATTAACGGTGTCCAATAACCATTGTTGAGCTTTTATTAACGGTGTCCAATAAACAGTGTTGAGCTGCAATTAACGGTGTCCAATATCCAATGTAGAACTGTCATTAACGGTGTCCAATAACCAGTGTTGAACTGTCATTAACGGTGTCCATTAACCATTGTTGGGCTGTCATTAACGGAGTCCAATAACAAGGGTTGAGATGTCATTAACGGTGTCCAATATCCAGTGTCAAGATGTCATTAATGGTGTCCAATAACCAGTGTTGTCATTAACGCTGTCCAATAACTAGTGTTGAGATATCATTATCGATGTCCAGTAACCAGTGTTAAGATGTCATTAATGGTGTCCAATAACCAGTGTTGTCATTAACGGTGTCCAATAACTAGTGCTGAGATATCATTAACGGTGTCCAGTAACCAGTGATAAGATGTCATTAACGGTGTCCAGAAACCGGTGTTGAGTTCTTATTAACGGTGTCCAATAACCAGTGTTAAGATATCATTGACGGTGTCCAGTAACCGGTGTTGAGTTCTTATTAACGGTGTCCGATAAACAGCGTTGAGATGTCATTTACAGTATCCAATAACCAGTGTTGAACTGTCATTAACGATGTCCAAAAACCAGTGTTGAACTGTCATTAACGGTGTCCAATAACTAGAGGTCAGCTGTCATTAAAGGTGTCCAATAACCATTGTTGAGATGTCATTAACGGTGCCCAATAACCAGTGTTTAAATGTCATTAACGGTGTCTAATGACCAGTGGTGAACTAACATTAACGGTGTCCAATAACCATTGTTGAGCTGTCATTAACGGTGTCCAATAACCATTGTTGAGCTGTCATTACCGGTGTCGAATAACCATTGTTGAACTGTTATTAACGGTGTCCAATAACCAGTGTTTAGATGTCATTAACGGTGTCCAATAACCATTGTTGAGCTGTCATCAACGGTGTCCAATAACCAGGGTTGAGATGTCATTAACGGTGTCAAATAACCAGTGCTGAACTAACATTAACGGTGTCCAATAACCAGTGTTGAGCTGTCATTAACGGTGTCCAATAACCAAAGTTGAGCTGTCATTATCGGTGTCCTATAACCATTGTTGAGATGTCATTAACAGTGTCCAGTAACCGGTGTTGAGTTTATATTAAAGGTGTCCAATAACCAATGTTGAGCTGTCATTAACGGAGTCCAATAACCAGTGTTGAGCTGTCATTAACGGTGTCCAATAACCAGTGTTGAGCTGTCATTAACGGCGACCAGTAATCAGTGTTGACCTGTCTTTAACGGTGTCCAATAACCAGTGTTTAGATGTCATTACCGGCGTCGAATAACCATTGTTGAACTGTCATTAACAGTGTCCAATAACCAGTGTTGAGCTGTCATTAACGGTGTCCAATAACCAGAGTTGAGCTGTAATTAACGGTGTCCAATAACCATTGTTGAGATGTCATTAACGGTGTCCACTAACCGGTGTTAAGTTCTTATTAAAGGTGTCCAATAACCAGTGTGGAGTTGTCATTAACGGTGTGCAATAACCAGTGTTGAGCTGTGTTTAACGGTGTCCAATAACCATTGTTGAGCTGTCATTAACGGTGACCAATAACTAGTGTTGAGATGTCATTGACGATGTCCAGTAACCGGTGTTAAGATCTTATTAAAGGTGTCCAATAACCAGTGTTGAGCTGTCATTAACGGTGTCCAGTAACCGGTATTAAGTTCTTATTGAAGGTGTCCAATAACCAGTGTTGTCTTTAACGGTGTCCAATAACCGGTTTTGAGATGACATTAACGGTGTCCAGTAACCGGTGTTAAGATCTTATTAAAGGTGTCCAATAACCAGTGTTGAGCTGTCATTAACGGTGGCCAATAACCAGTGTTGAGATGTCATTAACGGTGTCCAGTAACCGGTGTAAAGATCTTATTAAAGGTGTCCAATAACCATTGTTGACATGTCATTAACGGTGTCCAGTAACCGGTATTAAGTTCTAATTAAAGGGGTCCAATAACCAGTGTTGTCATTAACGTTGTCCAATTACCAGTGTTGAGATGACATTAACGGTGTCCAATAACCAGTGTTGAGATGTCATTAACAGTGTCCAATAATCAGAGTTGAGCTGTCATTAACGGTGTAAAGTAAACAGCGCTTAGTTCTTATTAACAGTGTCCAATAACCAGTGTTGAACTGTCATTAACGGTGTCCAATAACCAGTGTTTAGATTTCATTAACTGCGTCGAATAACCATTGTTGAACTGTCATTAACGGTGTCCAATAACCAGTGCTGAGCTGTCATTAACGGTGTCCAATAACCAGAGTTGAGCTGTAAATAACGGTGTCCAATAACCATTGTTGAGATGTCATTAACGGTGTCCACTAACCGGTGTTAAGTTCTTTTTAAAGGTGTCCAATAACCAGTGTTGAGCTGTCATTAACGGTGTGCAATAACCATTGTTGAGCTGTCATTAACGGTGTCCAATAACCAGGGTTGAGATGTCATTAACGGTGTCAAATAACCAGTGCTGAACTAACATTAACGGTGTCCAATAACCAGTGTTGAGCTGTCATAAACGGTGTCCAATAACCAAAGTTGAGCTGTCATTAACGGTGTCCTATAACCATTGTTGAGATGTCATTAACAGTGTCCAGTAACCTGTGTTGAGTTTATATTAAAGGTGTCCAATAACCAATGTTGAGCTGTCATTAACGGAGTCCAATAACCAGTGTTGAGCTGTCATTAACGGTGTCCAATAACCAGTGATGAGCTGTCATTAACGGCGACCAGTAATCAGTGTTGACCTGTCTTTAACGGTGTCCAATAACCAGTGTTTAGATGTCATTACCGGCGTCGAATAACCATTGTTGAACTGTCATTAACGGTGTCCAATAACCAGAGTTGAGCTGTAATTAACGGTGTCCAATAACCATTGTTGAGATGTCATTAACGGTGTCCACTAACCGGTGTTAAGTTCTTATTAAAGGTGTCCAATAACCAGAGTTGAGCTGTCATTAACGGTGTGCAATAACCAGTGTTGAGCTGTCTTTAACGATGTCCAATAACCATTGTTGAGCTGTCATTAACGGTGACCAATAACCAGCGTTGAGATGTCATTATCGATGTCCAGTAACCGGTGTTAAGATCGTATTAAAGGTGTCCAATAACCAGTGTTGAGCTGTCATTAAAGGTGTCCAGTAATCGGTATTAAGTTCTTATTAAAGGTGTCCAATAACCAGTGTTGTCATTAACGGTGTCCAATAACCAGTTTTGAGATGACATTAACGGTGTCCAGTAACCCGTGTTAAGATCTTATTAAAGGTGTCCAATAACCAGTGTTGAGCTGTCATTGACGGTGGCCAATAACCAGTGTTGAGATGTCATTAACGGTGTCCAGTAACCGGTGTTAAGATCTTATTAAAGGTGTCCAATAACCATTGTTGACATGTCATTAACGGTGTCCAGTAACCGGTGTTTGTATGTATATTATGTATGCTGGATTATATATTATGTATGTATATTATGTATGTGCTCCATTTATGTAGCTAGCAGCGTGTGGCAATGTTATTACCATATCCCACATGCTTAATTAATGTGCCTGGCGACGTATGGAAGCTGCTAATGTATCACTTGCCATACGTCGCCTATAGCAGTTGACCGGGAGCCTAGTCAAGAGAGAGTGCTGCTCTCCTTTGTGTACATACTCTTATCCAGTAAACCGAACCTACAAAACTATACAGGTGTTTGTGTTCTCTCCTGTATATAGAACTTATTATTCAGAACCTAACATGGCGCAGTGATCCGATCTTACTGGATAATTACGAGTGATAGTGCAAAGTCTGTGGAAAGCCGGCGTACGGACTCCTCTCTCGCTTGGGTCAACTCCCGCGCGTCAGCTCTCCTCGAAGAATCTCAGCAACTTTGAGCAGTGTCAGTGACAGTGATTTTCTGTGAAGTGTTTAGTGCATTGTGTGTTTCGTGCCATTCATGTGTGACCTTGTTCTAAAGGATTCCCAAGGTATACGGCACGTTCTGGGCATTTGTAAGGAGTAGAGTTCAGTGCACCTGTCTCTGACCGCGTTCTGAGGGTAACTGGGCTGACTGGGAGTCGCCGCGCCTCTCCCCCCACCCCCTCACAGCGCCGACTCCACCCCCCCCCCTCACAGCTGGGGCGAGACGCTTTGCCGGCCCGGGACACACACTCACACGTACTAACACTCGCTGACCGCGCGGCTTCCTTATATATATTTTATATATATAACCTACTTATCTGTGTATTTAATTAATTTTTTGTCTGAAATCTTGTTGATACGACGGGCTGACCGGTCAACACTGATTTAAGACATAGTACACAGAGGAAGTAGTTATGTCTCACGCCTTACGTAGCCGTGGACCCAGCGTCTGGATGACTCAGGCGGGTGATAGCCCCGCAGAGATGGATGACCAGGCCGGCCACGACGCTCCAGCCCCCACATCGTGCAGTCCCTCACCTCAATATTCAGCGTTGTCTCCAGAGATAATTGCTTTACTGAAGTTTATGAGAGATGAGAAACGCGAGGATGAAGCCCACAGACGTTTGGCGGATGAGCACAGAAGGCAAGCAGAGGCAGAACGAGACAACCAACGGAGATTGGAAGACAGTGAACGGTTTGAAGCCTTGATATCTCGCCTCACTGTTAACCAAGCCCCTGGCTCTAGCACTGCCTCGGTACTGACTGGTTCAGATACCTCATCCATGCTTCCTTCACGCCCCCCAGCCCCACCTAAAGCGGCTGCTCAAACACCGCCCGTCTTGAAGCCTGATGTGAATTTCCAGACTTTTCGTGAATGGCGGCGACGGTGGACTGATTATTCTACAATGGTGGATCTCCAGAGTTTGTCACAGCCTAAACAACTCATCCAGCTGCGTATGTGCCTGTCCTTGGAAATTCAGCGTGTCATGGAACATACGTTGCAGGTACCCCCAACCTCTTCGCTGTCTGTAGAGTAGGTACTGGACGTTCTACAACGGCACATCAAAGGACAGCAGAATGAAGCTCTGCGCAGGAGGGAATTGTTTAGCTGCAGACAGTTGGAGGGTGAGTCTTTTGATGCCTTTTACGTGCGTCTTAAGAGAGCCTCGGAAGAGGTAGATATATGTCCAGGCCACCACCAGCAGTGCGAGGAGACCCAGTTGAGGCAGGTGATCCTGATGGGTGTTAAGGACGAGGAACTTGTCCAACGCCTCACCTCCCTCGACTCTTCCTCTTCTCTTAAGGATGTGTTGACGATATGTCGCTCCTATGAGGCTGCCAGGTGTGCCACCTCTGCCATCCGCGCTCCCCCTACAGCTGTACGCGCTGTGTCCCGGTACAAGAAGGACAAGAAGTCTGTTCCTACGCCTTCGCCCACCACGTCCACGCCCGGTTTATTTTGCAACAACTGCGGTAAGCAGCACGGAACACAGGTGTGTCCAGCTGCTCATTCTACCTGCAACAGTTGTGACCGTAAGGGCCACTGGTCACTCACAGTACGGTGCCCAGCCAAACGCGTCCAGTGCAATGTGTGTGGTCGTCTGGGCCACTATTACAAGTGTTGCCCTTCCAACATACCCAAGAGACCGCGTCGGCGGAAGCTTCAGCCCCCTTCCACCAGAGAGGGCCGCCCACAGCCTTCCAATCAGAGGTACGACGACTCCTGACAACGCTCGAGCCACATTAGGAATGTGTGCTCCCCCCCGCGTCCCAGGACCAAAGTCCCCCAGTACATCAGCGTCATCGTGACCTACGGCGGTGTGTCATCCCGTCTTCAGATGTTGCCTGACACCGGCGCTGATGCTACAGTCATCGGTCCCCAGCATTTGCAATGCTTGGGGCTCTCTCCAAGTGATCTAGGACCGCCCCCCAAGGATCTCCGCTTTATGGCAGATGGTTCACAGATGACCCCAGCCCTAGGTTCACTCTATGCACACGTCACCTTTGGCAACAGGTCGTGTCAAGCCTGGATTGATGTGCATAATGGCGTCCCGACTCCCTTGCTGTCCTACAGACATTGCCAAGAGTTGGCCATCATCTCCCAGGACTTCCCAACACCGATTCTCGAGGTAAAACACGCCAACAGGGTGCACGAAGGGAGCAGCAACTACCCTGCTGCCGCCCTACCCCTACCTCTGGCCAGTGACACCTCCCCTTCGGTAGTTGTCCCTGCTGGTTCAAGTCTCCACGCCTTGGCTCGCCTCCACGACAGTCACTGTGGAGCCGAGGCCACCAAACGGCGTGCAAGACAGACTGTGTTCCGGCCTGGCATCGACCCCGACATCTCCAATGCTGTCCAGGTGTGTAAGCCCCGCCGCGTATTACAACCCAGCCAGCAGCAGGAACCCTTTATGAGTGACGACAACCCCACCCGCCCCTTTGAGTCTGTGTCGGCCGACTTTTTCTGTGTGTCAGGAAAGTCCTTCCTTGTTATCGTCGACCGTCTCTCCGGTTGGCCGGTTGTCATCAAGTGCGGTAATGACACGACGTCTGCCGCCACCATCAGCAAGTTCCGCCACTACTTCCGTGACGTGGGCGTTCCTGTACGCCTGCGAACCGACGGAGGGCCTCAGTTCACAAGCCGGGACTTTGCTGCGTTCCTCGACCGATGGGGAGTCCGGCATGTGTTGTCATCGCCCCATTACCCGCAGTCCAACGGCCACGCTGAGGCTGCTGTCAAATCCCTGAAGCACCTCATCCTTAAGGTGGCCCCTTCTGGGAACATTGACTGCGAGGCCTTCGACAGGGGTCTTCTTGAACTCCGCAACACACCTAACTACACCGGACGCTCCCCTGCCCAGGTTTTGTATGGACGCCCCCTTCGTTCTTGTGTCCCTGCTCACCCTCAATCCTTCTCCAAGGAGTGGCAGGCCAAGACAGAGGATTGTGATCGCCGAGCCGCCGAACGTGTTCAGGACGTCGTCGCCCGCTACAATGACCACGCCCGTTCTCTCCCCAGGTTGAGTGTCGGTACCCAAGTCCGTGTTCAGGACCCGACCTCCCTACGTTGGGACAAAGTAGGCGTAGTTATGGGTCTCGGCAGGTCACGGGACTACCAGGTGCGGTTACCCAGTGGTCGTGTGTGGTGGAGGAACCGCCGTTTTCTCCGACCCGTAACAATGCCTTCTGCTGGCCCCACCACCAGTGTTGAGTCCCATACCCTTCCCAGTGATGAAGTCCCTCGACGCTCAGAACGGATCCAAAAGAAAAGGTCCGCTCAAGACTTTGCTATGAGCGTATAGGGGGGAGGGAGGTGTATGTATATTATGTATGCTGGATTATATATTATGTATGTATATTATGTATGTGCTCCATTTATGTAGCAAGCAGCGTGTGGCAATGTTATTACCATATCCCACATGCTTAATTAATGTGCCTGGCGACGTATGGAAACTGCTAATGTATCACTTGCCATACGTCGCCTATAGCAGTTGACCGGGAGCCTAGTCAAGAGAGAGTGCTGCTCTCCTTTGTGTACATACTCTTATCCAGTAAACCGAACCTACAAAACTATACAGGTGTTTGTGTTCTCTCCTGTATATAGAACTTATTATTCAGAACCTAACAGTGTTAACATCTTATTAAAGGTGTCCAATAACCATTGTTGACATGTCATTAACGGTGTCCAGTAACCGGTATTAAGTTCTTAATAAAGGGGTCCAATAACCAGTGTTGTCATTAACGTTGTCCAATAACCAGTGTTGAGATGACATTAACGGTGTCCAATAACCAGTGTTGAGATGTCATTAACAGTGTCCAATAATCAGAGTTGAGCTGTCATTAACGGTGTAAAGAAAACAGCGCTTAGTTCTTATTAACAGTGTCCAATAACCAGTGTTGAACTGTCTTTAACGGTGTCCAATAACCAGTGTTTAGATGTCATTACCGGCGTCGAATAACCATTGTTGAACTGTCATTAACGGTGTCCAATAACCAGTGCTGAGCTGTCATTAACGGTGTCCAATAACCAGAGTTGAGCTGTAAAAACGGTGTCCAATAACCATTGTTGAGATGTCATTAACGGTGTCCACTAACCGGTGTTAAGTTCTTTTTAAAGCAGTCCAATAACCAGTGTTGAGCTGTCATTAACGGTGTGCAATAACCATTGTTGAGCTGTCATTAACGGTGTCCAATAACCAGGGTTGAGACGTCATTAACGGTGTCAAATAACCAGTGCTGAACTAACATTAACGGTGTCCAATAACCAGTGTTGAGCTGTCATTAACGGTGTCCAATAACCAAAGTTGAGCTGTCATTAACGGTGTCCTATAACCATTGTTGAGATGTCATTAACAGTGTCCAGTAACCTGTGTTGAGTTTATATTAAAGGTGTCCAATAACCAATGTTGAGCTGTCATTAACGGAGTCCAATAACCAGTGTTGAGCTGTCATTAACGGTGTCCAATAACCAGTGTTGAGCTGTCATTAACGGCGACCAGTAATCAGTGTTGACCTGTCTTTAACGGTGTCCAATAACCAGTGTTTAGATGTCATTACCGGCGTCGAATAACCATTGTTGAACTGTCATTAACGGTGTCCAATAACCAGAGTTGAGCTGTAATTAACGGTGTCCAATAACCAGAGTTGAGCTGTCATTAACGGTGTGCAATAACCAGTGTTGAGCTGTCTTTAACGATGTCCAATAACCATTGTTGAGCTGTCATTAACGGTGACCAATAACCAGTGTTGAGATGTCATAATCGATGTCTAGTAACCGGTGTTAAGATCTTATTAAAGGTGTCCAATAACCAGTGTTGAGCTGTCATTAAAGGTGTCCAGTAACCGGTATTAAGTTCTTATTAAAGGTGTCCAATAACCAGTGTTGTCATTAACGGTGTCCAATAACCAGTTTTGAGATGACATTAACGGTGTCCAGTAACCGGTGTTAAGATCTTATTAAAGGTGTCCAATAACCAGTGTTGAGCTGTCATTAACGGTGGCCAATAACCAGTGTTGAGATGTCATTAACGGTGTCCAGTAACCGGTGTTAAGATCTTATTAAAGGTGTCCAATAACCATTGTTGACATGTCATTAACGGTGTCCAGTAACGGGTATTTAGTTCTTATTAAAGGTGTCCAATAACCAGCGTTGTCATTAACGTTGTCCAATAACCAGTGTTGAGATGACATTAACGGTGTCCAATAACCAGTGTTGAGATGTCATTAACAGTGTCCAATAATCAGAGTTGAGCTGTCATTAACGGTGTAAAGTAAACAGCGCTTAGTTCTTATTAACCGTGTCCAATAACCAGTGTTGAACTGTCATTAACGGTGTCCAATAACCAGTGTTGAACTACCATTAACGGTGAAAGTAAACAGCATTGAGTTCTTATTAACGGTGTCCAATAACCAGTGTTGACCTGTCATTAACGGTGTCCAGTAACCAGTGTTAAGCTGTCTTTTACGGTGTCCAATAACCAGTGTTCAACTGTCATTAACGGTGTCCAGTACCCATTGTTGAGTTGCTCATTAACGGTGTCCGATAACCAGTTTTGAGTTGTCATTAACTGTGTCCAGGAACCGGTGTTGAGTTCTTATTAACAGTATCCAATAAACATTGTTTACCTGTCATTAACGGTGTCCATTATCCATTGTTGAGCTGTCAATAACAGTATCCTATAACCAGTGCTAAGCTGTCATTAACGGTGTCCAATAAGCAGTGTTGAACTGCCATTAACGGTGTCCAATAACCATTGTTGAGCTGTCATTAACGGTGTCCAATAACCATTGTTGAGCTGTCATTAACGGTATCCAATAACCATTATTGAGCTGTCGTTAACGATGTCCAGTATCCGGTGTTGAGTTCTTATTAATGGTGTCCATTAACCAACGTTGAACTGTCATTAACGGTGTAAAGTAAATAGCGCTGAGTTGTTATTACTGGTGTCCATTAACCAGTGTTGAACTGTCATTAACGGTGTCCAATAACCAGTGTTGAGGTGTCATAAACGTTGTCCAATAACCAGTTTTGAGTTGTCATTAACAGTGTCCAGTAACCGGTGTTGAGTTCTTATTAAAGGTGTCCATTAAAAATTATTGAGCTGTCATTGACGGTGTCCAATAACCAGTGTTGAATAATCATAAACGGTGTCCAATAACCGGTGTTGAGTTCCTATTAACGGTATCCAATAACCATTGTTGAGCTGTCATTAACTGTGTCCAATAACCAGTGTTGACCTGTAATTAACGGTGTAAAGTAAACGGCGTTGAGTTCTTATTAACGGTGTCCAATAACCAGTGTTGAGCTGTAATTAACGGTGTAAAGTAAACGGCGTTGAGTTCTTATTGACGGTGTCCAATAACCAGTCTTGAGCTGTCATTAACTGTGTCCAATAACCAGTGTTGAACAATCATTAAGGGTGTAAAGTAAAGAACGTTGAGTTCTTATTAACCGTGTCCAATAACCAGTGTTGAACTATCATTAACGGTGTCCAGTAACCAGTGTTAAGCTGTCTTTTACGGTGTCCATTAACCAGGGTTCAACTGTCATTAACGGTGTCCAGTACCCATTGTTGAGTTGCTCATTAACGGTGTCCAATAACCAGTTTTGAGTTGTCATTAACTGTGTCCAGGAACCGATGTTGAGTTCTTATTAACGGTGTCCAATAACCATTGTTGAGCTGTCATTAACGGTATCGAATAACCAATGTTGAGCTGACATTAACGGTGTCCAATAACCAGTGTTGAGATATCATTATTGGTGTCCAATAACCAGTGTTGTACTGTCATTAACGGTGTTTAATAACCAGTGTTGAACTGTATTTAACGGTGTCCAGTAACCGGTGTTCAGCTGTCATTAACGGTGTCCAGAAACCATTGTTGAGCTGTTCATTAATGGTGTCCAATAACTAGTTTGGAACTGGCATTAACGGTGTAGAATAACCGGTGTTGAGCTGTCATTAAAGTGTCCAATAAGCAGTGTTGAACTGTCATTAACGGTGTCCAGTAACCAATGTTAAGATGTCATTGACGGTGTCCAATAACCCTATTGAGATGTCATTAGAGGTGTCCAATAACCAGTGTTGAGCTGTCTTTAATGGTGTCCAATAACCATTGTTGAGCTGTCTTTAACGGTGTCCAATAACCAGTGTTGAGATGTCATTAACGGTTTCCAGTAACCAGTGTTAAGATGTCATTAATGGTGTCCAGTAACCGGTTTTGAGCTCTTTTTAACGGTGTCCTATAAATAGTGTTAAGCTGTCATTAACGGTGTCCAATAAGCAGTGTTGAACTGTCATTAACGGTGTCCAATAACCATTGTTGAGGTGTCATTAACGGTGCCCAGTAACCAGTGATAAAACGTAATTAACGGTGTCCAATAACCATTGTTGAACTGTCTTTAAAGGTGTCCAAAAACTAGTGTTGAGATGTCATTAACGGTGTCCAGTAACCAGTGTTAAGATATCATTAGCGGTGTCCAGTAACCGGTGTTGATTTCTTATTAATGGTGTCCATTATTCAGTGTTGAACTGTCATTAACGGTGTCCAATAACCAGTGTTCAGCTGTCTTTAACGGTGTCCAATAACCAGTGTTGAACTGTCATTAACGGTGTAAAGTAAACAGCGTTGAGTTCTTATTAACGGTGTCCAATAACCAGTGTTGAACTGTCATTAACGGTGTCCAGTAACCAGTGTTAAGCTGTCTTTTGCGGTGTCCAATAACCAGTGTTCAACTGTCATTAACGGTGTCCAGTACCCATTGTTGAGTTGCTCATTAACGGTGTCCAAAAACCAGTTTTGAGTTGTCATTAACTGTGTCCAGGAACCGGTGTTGAGTTCTTATTAACAGTGTCCAATAAACATTGTTGACCTGTCATTAACGGTGTCCAATAACCATTGTTGAGCTGTCATTAACGGTATCGAATAACCAGCATTGAGCTGACATTAACGGTGTCCAATAGCCAGTGTTGAGATAACATTATTGGTGTCCAATAACCAGTGTTGTACTGTCATTAACGATGTTTAATAACCAGTGTTGAACTGTATTTAACGGTGTCCAGCAACCGGTGTTCAGCTGTCATTAACGGTGTCCAGAAGCCATTGTTGAGCTGTTCATTAACGGTGTCCAATAACTAGTTTGGAGCTGCCATTAACGGTGTAGAATAACCGGTGTTGAGCTGTCATTAAAGTGTCCAATAAGCAGTGTTGAACTGTCATTAACGGTGTCCAGTAACCAGTGGTAAGATGTCATTGACGGTGTCCAATAACCCTATTGAGATGTCATTAGAGGTGTCCAAAAACCAGTGTTGAGCTGTCTTTAATGGTGTCCAATAACCATTGTTGAGCTGTCTTTAACGGTGTCCAATAACCAGTGTTGAGATGTCATTAACGGTTTCCAATAACCAGTGTTGATGTGTTATTAACGGTGTCCAGTAACCAGTGTTAAGATGTCATTAACGGTGTCCAGTAACAGGTCTTGAGCTCTTATTAACGGTGTCCTATAACCAGTGTTAAACTGTCATTGACGGTGTCCAATAACCCTATTGAGATGTCATTAGAGGTGGCCAATAACCAGTGTTGAGCTGTCTTTAATGGTGTCCAATAAGCAGTGTTGAACTGTCATTAACGGTGTCCAATAACCATTGTTGAGCTGTCATTAACGGTATCGAATAACCAGTGTTGAGATATCATTATTGGTGTCCAATAACCAGTGTTGTACTGTCATTAACGGTGTAAAGTAAACAGCGTTGAGTTCTTATTAACGGTGTCCAATAACCAGTGTTAAACTGTCATTAACGGTGTCCAGTAACCAGTGTTAAGCTGTCTTTTACGGTGTCCAATAACCAGTGTTCAACTGTCATTAACGGTGTCCAGTACCCATTGTTGAGTTGCTCATTAACGGTGTCCAATAACCAGTTTTGAGTTGTCATTAACTGTGTCCAGGAACCGGTGTTGAGTTCTTATTAACAGTGTCCAATAAACATTGTTGACCTGTCATTAACGGTGTCCAATAACCATTGTTGAGCTGTCGTTAACGGTATCGAATAACCAGTGTTGAGCTGACATTAACGGTGTCCAATAACCAGTGTTGAGATATCATTATTGGTGTCCAATAACCAGTGTTGTACTGTCATTATCGGTGTAAAGTAAACAGCGTTGACTTCTTATTAACGGTGTCCAATAACCAGTGTTGAACTGTCATTAATGGTGTCCAGTAACCAGTGTTAAGCTGTCTTTTACGGTGTCCAGCAACCAGTGTTAAAACGTCATTAACGGTGTCCAATAACCATTGTTGAACTGTCTCTAAAGGTGTCCAAAAACTAGTGTTGAGATGTCATTAACGGTGTCCAGTAACCAGTGTTAAGATATCATTAGCGGTGTCCAGTAACCGGTGTTGAGTTCTTATTAATGGTGTCCATTAACCAGTGTTGAACTATCATTAACGGTGTCCAATAACCAGTGTTCAGCTGTCTTTAACGGTGTCCAATAACCAGTGTTGAACTGATATTAACGGTGTAAAGTAAACAGCGCTTAGTTCATATTAACGGTGTCCAATAACCAGTTTTGAACTGTCATTAACGGTGTCCAATAACCAGTGTTGAACTATCATTAACGGTGTAAAGTAAACAGCGTTGAGTTCTTATTAACGGTGTCCAATAACCAGTGTTGAACTGTCATTAACGGTGTCCAGTAACCAGTGTTAAGCTGTCTTTTACGGTGTCCAATAACCAGTGATCAACTGTCATTAACGGTGTCCAGTACCCATTGTTGAGTTGCTCATTAACGGTGTCCAATAACCAGTTTGGGTTGACATTAACTGTGTCCAGGAACCGATGTTGAGTTCTTATTCACAGTGCCCAATAAACATTGTTTACATGTTATTAACGATGTCCAATAACCATTGTTGAGCTGTCATTAACGGTATCGAATAACCAGTGTTGAGCTGACATTAACGGTGTCCAATAACCAGTGTTGAGATATCATTATTGGTGTCCAATAACCAGTGTTGTACTGTCATTAACGGTGTCCAATAACCAGTGTTCAGCTGTCTTTAACGGTGTCCAATAACCAGTGTTGAACTGTCATTAACGGTGTAAAATAAACAGCGCTTATTTCTTACTAACGGTGTCCAATAACCAGTGTTGAACTGTCATTAACGGTGTACAATAACCAGTGTTCAGATGTCTTTAACGGTGTCCAATAACCATTGTTGAACTGTAATTAACAGTGTCCAGTAACCGGTGTTGAGCTGTCATTAACGGTGTCCAGTAACCATTGTTGAGCAGTCATTAACGGTGTCCAATAACCAGTGTTGAGCTGTTTTTAACGGTGTCCAATATCCAGTGTTGAAATGTCATTAACTGTTTCCAGAAACCAGTGTTGAGTTCTTATTAACAGTGTCCAATAAACATTGTTGAACTGTCTTTAACGGTGTCCAATAACCATTTTTGAGCTGTCATTAACGGTATTCTATAACCAGTGCTAAGCTGTCATTAACGGTGTCCAATAAGCAGTGTTGAAATGCCATTAACGGTGTCCAAAAACCATTGTTGAGCTGTCATTTACGGTGTCCAGTAACCAGTGTTAAAACGTCATTAACGGTGTCCAATAACCAGTGTTGAGATGTCATTAACGGTGTCCAGTAACCAGTGTTAAGATGCCATTAACGATGTCCAATAACCATTGTTGAACTTTCATTAACGGTGTCCAGTAACCAGTGTTAAGATATCATTAGCGGTGTCCAGTAACCAGTGTTGAGTTATCATTAACGGTGTCCAATAACCTGTGTGGAGCTGTCATTAACTGTGTTCAATAACCAGTGTTGAGCTGTCTTTAACGGTGTCCAACAATCATTGTTGAGATGTAATTAACGGTGTCCAGTAACTAGCTTTGAGTTCTTATTAACGGTGTCCATTAACCATTGTTAAACTGTCATTAACGGTGTCCAATAACCTTTGTTGAGCGGTTCATTAACGGTGTCCAATAACCAGTGTTGAGTTATCATTAACGGTGTTCAATAACCAGTGTTGAGCTGTCTTTAACGGTGTCCAAAAACCAGTGTTGAGCTGTCATTAACTGTGTTCAATAACCAGTGTTGAGCTGTCTTTAACGGTGTCCAGTAACCTGTGTTGAGTTCTTATTAACGGTATCCAATAACCATTGTTGAGCTTTCATTAACTGTGTCCAATAGCCAGTGTTGAACTGTCATTAACGGTGTAATATAAATAGCGCTGAGTTGTTATTAATGGTGTCCAATAACCAGTGCTGAACTGTCATTAACGGTGTAATGTAAATTGCGCTGAGTTGTTATTAATGGTGTCCATTAACCAGTGTTGAACTGTCATTAACGGTGTCCAAAAACCAGTGTTGAGCTGTCATTAACGTTGTCCAATAACCAGTGTTGAGATGTCATTAACAGTGTCCAGTAACCGGTGTTGAGTTCTTATTAACGGTGTCCATTAAACATTGTTGAGCTGTCATTAACGGTGTCCAATAACCTTTGTCGAGCTGTTCATTAACGGTGCCCAATAACCAGTGTTGAGTTATCATTAACGGTGTCCAATAACCTGTGTTGAGCTGTCATTAACTGGGTTCAATAACCAGTGTTGAGCTGTCTTTAACGGTGACCAATAACCAGTGTTGAGATATCAGTAACGGTGTCCAGTAACCGGTGTTGAGTTCTTATTAACGGTATCCAATAACCATTGTTGAGCTTTCATTAACTGTGTCCAATAGCCAGTGTTGAACTGTCATTAACGGTGTAAAGTAAACGGCGTTGAGTATCATATTATCGGTGTCCAATATCCAGTGTTGAGCTGTAATTAACGGTGTAACGTAAACGGCGGTGAGTTCTTATTAACGGTGTCCAATAACCAGTGTTGAGCTGTCATTAACTGTGTCCAATAACCAGTGTTGAACTATCATTAACGGTGTAAAGTAAACAGCGTTGAGTTCTTATTAACGGTGTCCAATAACCAGTGTTGAACTGTCATTAACGGTGTCCAGTAACCAGTGTTAAGCTCTCTTTTAAGGTGTCCAATAACCAGTGTTCAACTGTCATTAACGGTGTCCAGTACCCATTGTTGAGTTGCTCATTAACGGTGTCCAATAACCAGTTTTGAGTTGTCATTAACTGTGTCCAGAAATCGGTGTTGAGTTCTTATTTACAGTGTCCAATAAACATTGTTGACCTGTCATTAACGGTGTCCAATAACCATTGATGAGCTGTCATTAACGGTATCCAATAACCAGTGTTGAACTGGCATTAACGGTGTCCAATAACCAGTGTTGAGATATCATTATTGGTGTCCTATAACGAGTGTTGAACTGTATTTAACGGTGTCCAGTAACCGGTGTTCAGCTGTCATTAACTGTGTAATAGGCCCCTGTCTCATCAACAGAACGTATTATATAAATGGGTCAATACATCTGATATTATATTCAGATTCACCCCCTGTAACTATCCACTGTCTATGAGTAAGACATGATATGGACACGTGAGCGGGCAATTCACCCAAGAGGGCGAGACCCATAGCTCAACATTTCTGTAAGCACGCACTGCGATGCCCCTAAGCTTCAGTAGCTCACCTCAACTCATATCGTAAGGACGTGACCTAACGTTTATCATACATAAACGCCGTCCCTTTCTCATTCACTCCTAGACAGTGAGACTTACGGTTGATATACACTCAGGAATTATATATACAACCTTTTATAATAAAACAAAGGAACTACCGTTTGGGTTTCGTTACTTAAAACCCAAATATAAATATGTGTGAACGGACTTGTTAATTGGACAAGCAGCAGATTCATATAGGTGGCAGCAGTGGGATAAGGATTCTTCAAACTGGTAGTCGTATCATCCGTCTGTGTTTTGTGAAAAACAAGAAACCACACAGCAGTGACGCGTTACATAATCCGAGTGTTTAAAACTATATCCCGTATTGAGACTATATGTAGTGAGCGCTCCTTATCTCTGCCACATACAAATACGTGCAGAATTCGTAATATACATATATTACAGCCTGTTGGTACATATCCAGATTGAGCCTGTTGAGATAGACTCCACTCAGCATTCCCCAGACATTACAGTGTTGCAGTGTTGAGAAACAGTTTCGTAGCCTGGAATTCAATTGGTATTTCACTAGCAGCTGGGCAGTAGTGTTGTGTCGTCAGCACGAATTACGAATTCCGGTGTCATCATACAGATCTCCATATATACGTGGACTGTGAATACTTGGCACACGGCAGTTTCGCCAGCGAACCAGCAACGACCAGTGTGATAACCAATCATCAGTTTTCTGATCTCCTGAGGAGGAACTCACCTAATTCAAGTGGACTCGTCTCTCACCAAAGCAGAAGCGTCTTCTCGTTGCCAAGGAAACCAGCAGCAGCGCACGCATCCTAGGAAGAGGCCCCGCCCACATTCAACCCACCACTCCACTCAGAACTTTTGAAGGATTACATTTTCTATACAGAGGTACTACTCTGTATGAATAGGTATTTAAATTACATAGTCCTACACACATGAACATGTTCGAGAGATATCTTCACACCTATAGGTTCGTCGGATAGGATTATTTCAATGATAAAGTGTCGAATGTAAGATTAATGTATTGAAATCCTATAATTTACAGTAGTTTGTAAGTGTCTGTCTACTTATTGATAGTTTAATAATTAACTACAATTCATATTCATTTGTCTTGTAAATGAGAGGCAAGTGATCTACTTACTGTTAAGTATTCATTGACCCAAGGGGGCTAATAGATAATTTCTAAGTTTCCCATGTCTAATGTAGATGAAATCGAACGCCTAGTGCAACTGTTTGCTGATAACCAACTCATCGATGATCAATCCCAGACTGACATAGATTTTGAGTATGGAACACAGTTAAATGATTCGGTAGGAAGTAGTGAGAAAGTTGTTGACGAATCATTTGACGACTTAAACCGTCGTACCCTACGGTCTGGTAATCACTATAGTACCTCACCTAAGTATACTAAAGCAGTTACCCCTGTTACAGGTGATAGTGTGTCTGTTGCTAAATCGGTAACAACCTTAACCCAGCCTTCAGTTAAGAGTAAGAATACTAACTTGCTTAATACTAACACTAGAATGGCATCCTCTAACCCTCACACCAGTACTACTACCACACCTAAAGCTGATAATGTTATTAATATCATGCAGCGCGGCGATTATGTTCGAAATTTCACGGGACAAGACGATTACAGGGTCGCACATTTTATTCGTGCATGTGAAGATAGCATGCTCAATAGTCACATAACGACTGACGAAGAAAAGAAAGCATATGTACGTTCCCATATAACGCAGGGTTCCTATGCAGGCAGTCGTTTAAATGCGTTTGGTTTACAAAGCCCTGATCATGAAAAGTTCAAGCGAACGCTAATTGGGATTTTTGGGGGTAGGTCACAGCTGGGCCAACTTCAGATGTCACAGATGCCTCACTCCCAGACTCCTTATGCCACACAATTAGCTCCGATCGCTCCTCCCCGCCTAACATATAAACAGAAAACATCGTTAAGATGCACACATTGTAATAAACGTGGCCACTTAATGGAAGATTGTTTTCAGCTCCGAGGTAATAGTGCTAATTTTAAGGACACACCCGGTGCAAAGCCATTCTCAAGGTCAACAGAGAGGGAGCCAAAGCAGCAGCACCTCCTCCTACCCAGACAGCACGCAAATGGTGCGCTCTTCACAAATCGACATCTCATAGTTCACATGAGTGAGATATACTAATAAAAGCTAGGGGAGTGGACCTAAGTGAAACTGAGGTGTCGTATAGGCGCAAGCAGAAACGTCCCCAGGACAAGTCATCCGGGGAAGACCAGCGCACACCACAGCAAGGAGAGGGACAGATAGGGTAATTCCCATCCCTCCTCACAGCACTTCTATAGCAGCCTCATAAATAGCGGCGCTTAGAAAAGTGGAAGTGTTGTCAGTGCCGGTGAGAGTGGATAATACCAGATTGGCTCTTGATATAGACACAGGTGCTTGGGCTAATGTATTGGCCTTGACATCATATCACGAGTTACAACGTAAATTCCCTCACCGCAAATTCAAATGGAGGCCTAGTAACGCTGAGCTAGAAGGAGTTTCAGGTACTCAGCTGAGCATCAAGGGAATGGTGACGTTACCACTCACATTCTCAAGACGTGGTTCTCCCTTCTACGCGGACTTTTATATAGTTCAGCAGTTCAATTTGCCAGCTGACTGGTTACTTGGTCTACCAACTCTTCGAAAGAACATGATAGATGTTCATCCACGTAATAATAGTGTTACGTTTAAAAGTGTTTCCTACACAGCAATGAGTCATTCTGAACCTATGCTCACCGCTAGGACGAAAGTGTTGTCTACCAATCCTTTTAAGAGGAAGGCGGATCATGCGTCAGAGATATCTCTCGACCTCAACCACACACTTTCCCAGCGTGATTACAGTAGCAAGAGTTGGAAGATAGCACCTGCAATTTTGAAGAGTACTCTCCAATACCAGAATGAGGAATTCACCAACGCAACAATCCTGTGAGCTGAAGTGAACATTAGTTTCTGCAAATGATTCGTTCACTGCCCAGGGTGTGACAGGACGTGACTGCAGTTGTTGTGACTACTCATCAATCAACATCCTGTCAACAAAATTCTTTCGTATGGCGTGAACAACCCCCAGTTACCAGCACCCAGCACCCACCCTAGTGATGATGACACATCCGGTCTGAGAGATGGTCTCAGAATTCTGAGGTATGGTGTTGTGGATGACGTTGTGTGACCATTAGCGGCGGTTTGCTGTACTCAGGATTTTGTGAACATTGACCCAGTCACCGGACCTTGGAATCAGCTGTGTCTGCTGTGAGACACACACACACACAAGTCTAAGGGATTGAGGCAGCAATTTCACAATATCACGAATCTTAAATAAAGGATGTTATTTGTGTGATTTTCTAGATATCACAACAATGTCGAAGTGCAACCAAATAAATTCCCAATTCGAGGTATTGTTGCGAATTGCCAACAGACTCGACTGGCCAGGATAGATCAAATAGCGCCACATGTTAAGGTGATCGATCATCCTCAGGGCAAGACACGCCTTTTAGAGCTGCTTGCCGACTATACAGAAATAGTAGCCTTGCCAGGGGAAACGCAAGGTCAGACAGATTTAACATCCCATCATATAGTGTTAAAGGAAGGAACCAACCCTATTTACGTACCAGCATATAGACTACCTCATAGCCAGCGCGCTGTAGTGCAAGATATGGTACAGGGTATGTAAGATGAGAATGTCATTAGACACTCAAAATCCCCCTTTAACAGCCCATTATTCCTCGTCCCGAAAAAGGATGGTGGATGGCGCCCTGTCATAGATTTCAGGCGCGTAAATGATCAAACAATCCCTGATAGGTACCCAATGCCTATCTTGAGCGACATATTGCAATCCTTAGGCAAGGATAATGCGGTATTTAGCAACTTATATTTGCTTAGTGGGTATTGGCAAATACCACTCGATGAAAAATCACGAGAAATCACGGCATTTAGCACGCCTCGAGGCCACTTTGAGTTTCTACGAATGCCATTTGGTCTCAGAAATGCCCCACTAACATTTCAAAGAATGATCAACACCCTGTTTGCCGGACTAATTGGTAACACAGTCTGCGCTTATTTGGATGATCTTATTGTAGTCAGTAAGGACGTCGATTCCCATCTGATTAAACTGCGTGAAGTTTTGGCCAAACTTTCCACAGCAGGACTCAAAATAAAACTCTCAAAGTGCGAGTTTTTAAAATCCAGAATCCATTTCCTTGGTCATGTAGTTGAGGGTGAGGGCATACACACAGTTAATGATAAAGTCAAAGCTGTATCTCAGTTCCCGCGTCCTACCTCAAATGATCATGTGCGTAGCCTTCTCGGATTATCTGGTTATTATCATTCCTTTATCAAGGACTATGCAAAATTAGCATCGCCCCTAACGAGGTTGCTCAAAAAAGATGCAGTGTTTATATAGGATGCTGAACACGAGGAAAGTTTTACGGCATTGAAGACAGCGCTAACCAATGTCCCGGTTCTAGCATTCCCAGACTACACTCAACCTTTCACTCTCTGTACTGACGCTCCCGGAATTGGAGTCGGAGCAGTGCTCATGCAAGAGGACACGCGTGGGAAATTTAGAGTGATAGCATTTGCAAGTCGCAAACTAATCGATGCTGAAACACGTTATTCGGTGACGCATTTAGAAACGTTAGCCGTTGTGTGGGCACTTATGAAGTTCAAAGACATTATCTTTGGCTACAAGATAACTGTTTTTACTGATCATGCGGTAGTCACCGAACTGTTCCATGGCAGAAACTTATCAGGCAGATTAGCACGCTGGTATCTGACAATTCAAGAGTTTGACCCCGAATTTAGGTATTTACCTGGGAGGGCGAATGTTGTCGCCGACGCTCTGTCAAGAAATATAGCACCAGTAATGCCTGTATCAGCATTCACTCTTTCGCAGCTGGAAGATGAGCAACGACGCGACCCATATTGGTCAGCTGTTATTTTTGCTCTCGAATCGGGCGAGGATGTTAAACTCCCCAAGTTATTTCTTCCCTTAAGTCAGTTTGAATTACGACATAACATACTCCATAGGACGAGAAAATCTCCTGAGGGTAATGTGTCTCAAATAGTCGTACCTGACACGTTGCGCAAAGCAGTAATGACATTGTTCCACGATGTCCCACAAGCAGGTCACCAAGGTCGTGATAAATGCTTAGCGGATTTACGAAAGAAGTATTTCTGGAACACTATGAAGAAAAACATAGAATTACACATAGCTAATTGTTTGGCATGTGCTCAACATAAAGGATCAACAGGATCACCTGCCCCGATTCTACAATATCCTACACCAGACCGTCCGTTTGACACAGTCGCTGTTGACTTGTTACAACTCCCAATGAGTCATCAGGGATCAGGATACGTCTTAGTGTGTGTGGATCATTTTTTCAGGTTCGTGGTCTTGGTCCCACTAAAAAGCAAAACGGCCGAAGCAGTAGCCTATGCATTAGTGATGAATCTCATATGTCCATATACTACGCCTAAAGTTCTACTCTCTGACAATGGAACAGAGTTCAAGAATGAGCTAATAGAGCATATATGTGCACAATATGGAATTAAACAAACTTTTGTGACAGCTTATCATCCACAGGCCTTGTTGAAAGAACCAATCGTAAAATCCTAGAAATACTGCGTCCAATTGTTAGTGGTTTTCAATACGCATGGGAGGATTGGTTACCGCAGGTTGCAGCGTCGATTAATGGGTCAGTTAATAGCTCTACGGGCAAAACACCCTACTATATTGTCTATGGTACAGATAAACGTCTGCCTTACGACATCCTTACAGAGGCGCCATACCCGGTATATAATACGGATGATTTTGCGGCAAAACAAATTCATGTCTTTACAGAAATTCATAACCAAGTACGATCACAGCTAGCGGCGTCACGCGCCGAAATGATCATCAAACAACATAAACATGCTAAACCTATCGCACTGAACGTTGGGGACGCTGTTATGTTACAGGAACCTGAAAGGAACTCCAAACTTTCGGCGAAATTTTCTGGTCCATTCCGCATAATCTCAAAAGAAGCAGGCAACAAATTCAAAATATGGAAGCCTAATGCACAGATCGCAGATGTCGTGCACGCTGATCGTCTGAAGAAGACCCAGATAAATGTCTTACCTCCAGTTGATGATAATGTGATTGATACATCCTTACAGACTGTTCAGAAACAAAATGTCGCAAATGACTATTGTACGAAACTACGTTCTGCGAGTAGAAGTTAACTCGTACTTTCGCGTCAGATGGAAAACGTCGACGGCCAACTACAATCAGCATTGGACATTCTTCATGGTCTCACACAGCTTCGATGAATTCGACAATAGTTTCATGGACGTTGTCGTTCAAGCTGTATCTCAACAGAATCGTGTTATTTCTCAAACCTTTCATGCGATTACTGCTCTAGAATCAAAGGTTAATGCAATCATAATGGAGTCTAACCAAGTTTCGAGGATTGTTACTAGGTTACAGAAAGCAATCCCGACGTTAGAATGGCTCCTTTACTTCACAGAATATTTGCATGCTGCTGAAATTTCAGTTCATAAAATTGTAACCTCTAAGAATGAACTAATACTGTAGACAGCATTGTAGATGCCGGGATAGGACGTGTGGACGCGAAGCTTGTGCCTGTGCAGACGCTTCTTGAAGCCTTAATAGCCAAGTTGCAGTATCATTTAACTCCTATTTTCAATGACAATGAGGTTCACTATTATTACCCGCTGTTGGAGTCAACCCTCACGCAAAATGCAATTCTGATCCACATTCCTATGCGAGGGCAACATGAGTTTAATGCATGGCATTTAGAACCCTTCCCCTGGTTTGTGAACGACACACTGTATACCCTAGATAGGCCTAAAGAACTTTTCTTAGTAGATGAAGAATATTCATTGTTATCAATAGAGGATTCTGAGGTACTGTCACGGTGTAAGTCGTCTTATTTACACCTACACGTATGTCCAGCCTACATGTTTGCATTTATTCCTGCTGCAGAGGGAATATGTGAATGGCAGTCATACAACCAAATGTACGCACAGCGTTAGCGCAATGCAGTTATAGGCCAGTTAGTCTAAAGACTGTGTTCCACGCTCACCTTCACAATGTGCAGTATTTGTTCTTTCCAAATCTCACTACTGTAATTTTAAGATACCAAAATGGTGTTAAGCAGCTAGTTGTGAAAGGGCATTACAAGGCTAATGATTACTGTGAAATCACTTGTAGTACATTACGGACCTTGCCTACTCATCAGCATTTTGCGTTAAATCGAAAACGCAAGTCTGCTTTAATTCCACTTCTTATAATGAATTTCACTATCAAGGATATGCAAATAGTATCAGAGAAATTAAAAGTTTTAGCTTTCTTGAACGAGACACATTTTGCTGATTTGAATAATAACTTGCCATTTTACCTGTCACGGGAATTTGCACTACCAAGTCTTACGATTCCCTCTATTCTGTTAATTCTGGCAATAATGTTCCTGTTCTGTTATTACCGGGCAGTATCATCCAAATTCAACATTGTTCATAACATACTAACCCGTACGACACAAAAGTCTAGGTCCCCTGTAGTAGAGAATACCCGTACAGTAATATCCCCAGCTTAGTGTCTACATATCTGTTTATAACATGGTTAGGGTTGTCTAGGATGTACTGTACTCTGTGACTTATTTAGGCCTCACGGAGCTCGGCTGGTAGGTGACAGAGCGATGTAATAGGCACCTGTCTCATCAACAGAACTTATTATATAAATGGGTCAATACATCTGATATTATATTCAGATTCACCCCCTGTAACTATCCACTGTCTATGAGTAAGACATGATATGGACACGTGAGCGGGCAATTCACCCAAGAGGGCGAGACCCATAGCTCAACATTTCTGTAAGCACGCACTGCGATGCCCCTAAGCTTCAGTAGCTCACCTCAACTCATATCGTAAGGACGTGACCTAACGTTTATCATACATAAACGCCGTCCCTTTCTCATTCACTCCTAGACAGTGAGACTTACGGTTGATATACACTCAGGAATAATATATACAACCTTTTATAATAAAGCAAAGGAACTACCGTTTGGGTTTCGTTACTTAAAACCCAAATATAAATATGTGTGAACGGACTGGTTAATTGGACAAGCAGCCGATTCAACGGTGTCTAGTAACCATTGTTGAGCTGTTCATTAACGGTGTCCAATAACTAGTTTGGAGCTGGAATTAACGGTGTAGAATAACTGGTGTTGAGCTGTAATTAACGGTGTCCAATAAGCAGTGTTGAACTGTCATTAACGGTGTCCAGTAACCTGTGTTAAGATGTCATTGACGGTGTCCAATAACCCGTATTGAGATGTCATTAGAGGTGTCCAATAACCAGTGTTAAGATGTCATTAAAGGTGTCAAATAACCAGTGTTGAGCTGTCTTTAATGGTGTCCAATAACCATTGTTGAGCGGTCTTTAACGGTGTCCAATAACCAGTGTTGAGATGTGATTAACGGTTTCCAATAACCAGTGTTGATATGTTATTAACGGTGTCCAGTAACCAGAGTTAAGATGTCATTAACGGTGTCCAGTAACCGGTCTTGAGTTCTTATTAACGGTGTCCTATAACCAGTGTTAAGCTGTCATTAACGGTGTCCAATAAGCAGTGTTGAACTGTCATTAACGGTGTCCAATAACCATTGTTAAGCTGTCATTAACGGTGTCCAGTAACAAGTGTTAAAACGTCATTAACGGTGTCCAATAACCATTGTTGTACTGTCTTTAACGGTGTCCAAAAACTAGTGTTGAGATGTCATTAACGGTGTCCAGTAACCAGTGTTAAGATATCATTAGCGGTGTCCAGTAACCGGTGTTGAGTTCTTATTAATGGTGTCCATTAACCAGTGTTGAACTGTCATTAACGGTGTCCAATAACCAGTGTTGAACTGTCATTAACGGCGTCCAATAACCAGTGTTCAGATGTCTTTAACGGTGTCCAATAACCAAAGTTGAACTGTAATTAACAATGTCCAGTAACCGGTGTTGAGCTGTCATTAACGGTGTCCAATAACCAGTGTTGAGCTGTCTTTAACGGTGTCCAATATCCAGTGTTGAAATGTCATTAACAGTTTCCAGAAACCCGTGTTGAGTTCTTATTAACAGTGTCCAATAAACATTGTTGAACTGTCTTTAACGGTGTCCAATAACCAGTGTTGAGCTGTCATTAACGGTATCCTATAACCAGTGCTAAGCTGTCATTAACGGTGTCCAATAAGCAGTGTTGAACTGTCATTAACGGTGTCCAATAACAAGTGTTGAACTGTCATTAACGGTGTCCAGTAACCAGTGTTAAGATGTAATTAACGGTGTCCAATAACCAGTGTTGAGATGTCATTAACGGTGTCCAATAACCAGTGTTGATCTGTCATTAAAGGTGTCCAATAATCATTGTTGAGCTGTCATTAACGTTGTCCAATAACCATTGTTAAGGTTTCTTTAACGGTGTCCAATGACCAGTGTTGAGATGTCATTAACGGTGTCCAGTAACCAGTGTTGAGCTGTCAGTGATCGATCGATCCATCCCCCACAATCAAAGAAAAAAAAAAGGAAAAAAGAGACAATTTTTTCGCGGTTTAGGCCGGGGATCAGTGGTCGATCGATCCATCCCCCACGATCTAAAAACAAGAAAAAGAAAAACGAAACTATTGTTTTGCGGCTCAGGCCGGGGGTCAGTGGTCGATCGATCCATACCCTACGATCTAAAAGAAGAAAAGAAACGAAACTATTCTTTCACGGCTCAGGCCGGGGGTCAATGGTTAATCGATGCATCCCCCATGACCTAAAAAAAGAAAGAATGAAATAAAACTATTCTTTCGCGGCTCAAGCAGGTGGTCAGTGGTCGATCTATCCATCCCCCACGATCTAAAAAAAAAAAAGAAAAGAAACAAAATATTCCGCTTCAGCTCAGGCCGAGTGTCAGTAAACGATCCATCCATTCCCCAGGATCTAAAAACAAAAAAAAAGCGAAACGAAACTATTCTTTCGCTACTTAGGCGGGGGCCAGTGATCAATCGATCCATCCCCCACGATCTAAAAAAAAGAAAAAAGCAAGAAACGAAATTATTCTTTCTCGGCTCAGGCCGGGGGTCACTTATCCATCGATCCATCCCCCACGGTCTAAAAGAAAAAAATAGAAACGAAACTATTCTTTTACGGCTCAGGCCGGGAGTCAGTGGCAGATCGACCCAACACCCACGATCTAAAAAAAAGAAAGAAACGAAACTATTCTTTCACGGCACAGGCCCGGGGTCAGTGGTCGATCGACACATCCCCCACGATCTAAAAAAAAAGAAAGAAACGAAACTCTTCTTTCACTGCTCAGGCCGGGGGTCAGTGATCGATTAATCCACCTTCAGCGATCAAAAAAAAAAAAAGAAACTATTCTTTCGCGGCTTAGGCCGGGGGTCAGTTTTCGATCGATCCAACCCCCACGATCTAATAAAATAAAAAGAAAGAATCGGAACTATTCTTTCGCGGCTCAGGCCCGGGGTGAGTGACCGATCGATCCATCCCCCACGATCAAAAAAAAAATTAAATAATAAAATAAAAAGGAAGAATTGAAACTATTCTTTCTCGCTTCAGGCCGGGGGTCAGTGATCGATCGATCCATCCCAAACGATCTAAAAAAGAAAAAAAAGAAAAACGAAACTATTCTTTTGCGGCTCAGGTCGGGGGTCAGTGGTCGATCGATCCATCCCCCACGATCTAAAAAAAAAAAGAAACGAAACTAATTTTTCACAGCTCAGCCCGGGGGTCACTGGTCAATCGATCCATCTCCAGCGATCTAAAAAAAAAAAAAAAGAAACTATTCTATCGCGGTTTAGGCCGGGGGTCAGTGATCGATCGATCCATCCCCCACTATCTAAAAACAAAAAAAAAACGAAAAGAAACTATTCTTTCACGGCATAGGCCGGGGACCAGTGATCGACGGATCTATCCCCCACGATCTAAAAAAAAAAGAAAAAAGAAAAAAAAAGTTAGAAATGAAACTATTCTATCACGGCTCAGGCCGGGGGTCAGTGATCGATCGATCCATCCCTACAATCTAAAAAAAAAAAAAAGGAAGAAACGAAACTATTGTTTCGCTGCTCACTCCGGAGGTCAGTGGTCGATCGACCCATCGCCCACGATCAAAAAAAAAAGAAAGAAACGAAACTATTCTTTCACGGCTCAGGCTGGGGGTCAGTTGTCGATCGATCCATCCCCCACGGTGTAATAAAAAAAGAAACAAACAAGACTATTCTTTCGCGGCTCAGGCCGGGGGTCAGTGATCGATCAATCCATCCCCCACGATCTAAAAAAAGAAAAGAAACGAAACTATTCTTCCATTGCTTAGGCCGGTGGTCAGTGGTCGATCGATACATCCCACACGGTCTAAAAAAAGAAAGAAAGAAAACTATTCTTTCCCTCCTCAGGCCGGGGGTCAGTGATCGATCGATCCATCCCCCACGATCTAAAAAAAGAAAAAAGAAAAGAAACGAAATTATTCTTTCAAGGCTCAGGCCGGGGATCAGTGGTCGATCGATCCATTCCCAAGATCTAAAAAAAAAGAAAGAAACGAACCTATTCTGTTGCGGCTCAGGCCGGGGGGTGAGTGATCCATCGATCTATCCCCCACGATCTAAAAAAAAGATAAAAAAAGGGAAGAATTGAAACTATTCCTTCTCGGTTCAGGCCGGGGGTCAGTGATCAATCGATCCTTCCCCCACGATCTAAAAAAAAAAAAAAAGGAAGAAATGAAACTATACTTTCGCGGCTCAGGCCGGGGGTCAGTGATCGATCGATCCTTCCCACACGATCAAATAAAAAAAAAAAAAAAAGGAAGAAATGAAAATACTTTCGCGGCTTAGGCCGGGGATCAGTGATCAATCGATCCAGCCCCCACGATCTAATAAAAAAAAAAAAAGGAAGAAATGAAACTATACTTTCGCGGCTTAGGCCGGGGGTCAGTGATCGATCGATCCATCTCCAGCGATCTAAAAAAAAAAATAACGAAACTATTTTTTCGCGGCTTTGGCCAGGGTACAGTAATCGATTGATCCATCCCCCATGATCTAAAAAAAAAAAAAAAATGAAACTATTCTTTCACGGCTCAGGCTGGGGGTCAGTTGTCGTTCGATCCATCCCCCACGGTGTAATACAAAAAATAAACAAACAAGACTATTCTTTCGCGGCTCAGGCCGGGGGTCAGTGATCGATCAATCCATCCCCCACGATCTAAAAAAAGAAAAGAAATGAAACTATTCTTCCATTGCTTAGGCCGGTGGTCAGTGGTCGATCGATACATCCCACACGGTCTAATAAAAGAAAGAAAGAAAACTATTCTTTCCCTCCTCAGGCCGGGGGTCAGTGATCGATCGATCCATCCCCCACGATCTAAAAAAAAAGAAAAAAAAACGAAACTCTTGTTTCACCGCTCAGACCAGGGGGTCAGTGGTCGATCGATCCATCCCCCACAATGTAAAAAAAAAGAAAAAAACGAAACTCTTCTTTCACGGCTCAGACCAGGGGGTCAGTGGTCGATCGATCCATCCCCCACGATGTAAAAAAAAAGAAAGAAACAAAACTATTCTTTCGGGGCTCAGGCCGGGGGTCAGTGATCGATCGATCCATCCCCCACGATCGAAAAAAAAAAAAAAAAAAAAAACTATTCTTTCACGGCTTAGGCTGGGGGTCAGTGGTCGATCGATCCATCCCCCAAGATCTAAAAAAAAAAAAAATAAATAAAAGAAGCGAAACTATTCTATCACGGCTCATGCCTGGAGTCAGTGATCGAGCGATCCATCCCCCACATCTAAAAAAAAAAAAATGAAACGAAACTATTCTTTCGCTGCTTAGACCGGGGGTCAGTGATCGATCGATCCATCACCCACGATCTAAAAATAAAAATAAAAAAACATTAAATAAAAAATAAACAAAAAAATAAGGAAGAAATGAAACTACTCTTTCGCTGCTCAGGCCGGGGGTCACTGATCGATCGATCCATCCCCCACGATCGTAAAAAAAAAAGAAAAAAAGGAAGAAATGAAGCTAAGCTTTCACGGCTCAGGCGGGGGTTCAGTGATCGATTGATCCATCCCCACGATCTAAAAAAAAAAGGAAAAAGCGAAACTATTCTTTCACGGCTCAGGCCGGGGGGTCAGTGGTCGATCGATCCATCCCCCACGATCTAAAAAAAAAAAGAAAGAAACGAAACTATTCTTTCACGGCTCAGGCCGGGGGGTCAGTGGTCGATCGATCCATCCCCCAAGATCTAAAAAAAAAAAAAACGAAATTATTCTTTCACGGCTCAGGCTGGCGGTCAGTGGTCGATCAATCTATCCCCCACGATCTTAAAAAAAAAGCAAAAAGGAAGAAATGAAACTAAACATTCACGGCTCAGGCCGGGGTTCAGTGATCGATTGATCCATCCCCCAAGATCTGAAAAAAAAAAAAAAAAAAATGAAACTATTCTTTCATGGCTCAGGCCTGGGGTCAGTGATCGATCGATCCATCCCCCACGATCTAAAAAAAAAACGAAACTATTCTTTCACGGCTCAGGCCGGCGTTCAGTGGTCGATTGATCCATACCCCACGATCTGAAAAAAAAAAAAAAAAAAAACGAAACTATTCTTTCATGGCTCAGGCCGGGGGTCAGTGGTCGATGGATCCATCCCCCACGATCTAAAAAAAACGGAAAAAGCGAAACTATTCTTTAGCGGCTCAGGCCTGGGGTCAGTGATCGATCACTCCATCCCCCATGATCTAAAAAATAAATAAAAAAATAAAATAAAAATATGAATAAAAAAAAATAAGGAAGAAATGAAACTATTCTTTCGCTGCTCAGACCAGGGGTCCGTGATCGATCGATTTTGAGACATTATTCCTAGATATCTAAAGTTGGATGTCAATAAGTTACTGACTATATATATATAAATTATTTTTATTGAATAATCTGATGTCATGTAAGGTGCAATAGGCTTAAAGTGCTTTATATTTAGCAGCCGCTGGCGACACTGAGTGAGCCAACCTCCTGCAGTATAGAATCTTTGGCTAGATTCAGTATTTGTGTTTGTTAAACATTATCGATAAGCGTATTGGTTCCTATGTTTACCTGCGTGTATCTACACCTGCATTTCACCCCGTTTGTACATATTATGTGAAGTTCTATATTATTAAACCATAGAATGTAGAACTGTGGTAGTGATCCCCCAGCCGTGGATAGTCCAAAATCAATGGAATGCTTGTGGAATTATATCAAATACACTTTCACTAATACTCCTGTAGACATGCTATTACTGATTATAGACCAGGCATAAGCCTAAACAAAGGATCCTCATGGAAATAGGCACCTGATAGTTTTGTCGACTATCCTCTGTCAAGTTGCCTTACAGTATTATCCTCAAGGTGCAAGCACTGCTTGCTCCCTATCAGTATCAGCTACCTCCTTTGGCTAGCCCTGGTAGCGAACAGGGAAGCAACTTCCATAAGTCTTCTCTTGCCAGTACACAGCCTCTTCACCATCAAGACTCCTGCTATGCCTCCTCATGGCAACACACAGTAACTGGGTGCTCCGTGTACCCAGGCTAGATCAGCAGGGGATCTCTGAGTAGCAGTGGGTCCCAGAGGGACGGCGCATAGGCCCACTGGCATGTAGAAACGTCCTGGCACCCCATACAGTATAGGTTTACACAAGTGATCGCGGGCACGCTCGTGCCCTTGTGAGAGTTTGAACGCTCGTGACAGCGAACAGCGAATGAGGGTGTGCCAAGTCCGTAGACTTGCATGGTTAATAAGGGTGCGCCAAGTCCGTAGACTTGCATCGCTTTCCATCATAAAAATAAATTTTAACTAATGCCTTCCTAAAGAAACCATCTACATGGGTCCAGGCTTGTTCCACTCCACGATTTTTTTGCGATTTTTCCACTAAGTTTGATGAAAAACGATTGTGCCGTTTCGGCTGCCCAGAACAGACACACACACAAACAGACACACGCCTAGTCCTATAGTATATTAGATTACTATCCCCGCCTCACCCTCCTTCTTCCTCATGCTCTTCACCCTGCCTCTCCGCCTTCTCACCTTCCTCCTTAATAAACACCAAGTTAGTCTTTAATTTGCTGCAGAGGTTTTTTCTTCCCTTACCTTTGTTAAGTTAAAAAATGATGGGGAGAGATACACATTTGTTATTCTGAACACCAGTTTTTACTCCTGTAGGAGAGGGGAGAAGGAGGGCGAGGTGAGGAGAGGGCGAAGAGGGGGAGGGGAGGGTAGGGGAGGGGTGGAGGAGGGGGAGGCGAGGAGAGGGGAGGGGAAGAGGTGTGGAATAAGGAGAGAGTAGGAGGTGGGAGTAAGGGGAGAAAGGGGGGAGGGAGGGATAAAAGAGTAGAGTTAAAGGTTTTTAGAAAGGGGAAGGAGAGATGGAGAAAGGGAGGCGTAAAGTGGGAGGCATGGAGAAAGGAGGGAGGGATTGGGTGATCATGCAGGGTAGAGAGAGAGAGAGAGAGAGAGAGAGAGAGAGAGAGAGGCTCTAGACCAAACATAATTAGGTTTTCATAATTATCACCACTTAAAGAAATAAGTTTAGAAACAGTTGAGGTAATGTATTAGCTTTTACCTGTGTGGGGGCTTATTAAAGAGACGCCTCTCATTAATCTACTGTGGGACCAGGTGGAGGTTCTGTACTACCTGGGTGATGGGCAGGCAGGTGTGTTACTATAATTGGGGTAGTGGTAGTAGTAGTAGTAGTGGTGGATTTTTTATCCCATGACCGCATGTCACCGTAACTTAGCTCTCGATGCTGCACACAGGAGGAACGAGAACGACAAGATAAGGGCATACGGGGAGAGAAATCAGAACATTGATCAAGGCAGCTTCGCTCCTCTAGTGTTCACAACCTCTGGTGGGATGGGACCAAGTTCAAGATGCTTCTACGCCTGACTCGCGGAGGTGATCTCCGAACAGAAGCAGTAGCCCAGAAGTTATGTTACAGCCTGGATGAGATGTCAACTGTCCTTCTCTCTCCTTCAGTCGGATTTGCTATGCCTCATGGGAACGAGAGCATCGGACCCAAAGCCGACAACAGTTGCAGATATTGACTATGAGGCAACAGTCACTGAATGCAGCATAGATCTGCGGCTCAACTAACTCAACACAGCCAGGGAAGCTACTTATGTATCAAGATATTTAATATTTAGGTAATAAAATGGTGGCGAAAGAATCGCTATTGGGGGAGGCTGGAGGCCATAAAAAAAGTAGTATAATAGTAATAGTAGTAGTAGCATAGTAGTAGTATAGTAGTAGTAATAGTAGTAGTAGTAGTAGGTGTGTAAGATTACCTGGAGGAGGTAATAAACTAATGACCACTCCCACAGGCCAGAAGGTATACCAAGATCATTATGGGAAAACCTCTAACATCATTCATCAAAGCACCATAACTACAAAACACAACACCATGAATAAACACCACGCCATCACTCCTCCCTTCACTATATCATCACATTAAAAACCAAACATATCCTTCAATGGTGTTTTTTGTGAATGATTAACGAAAGCTGAATAATAAATCTGAATAATTCATCAGCTGTAAATAATGGCTGGGCTTCCGACCTTCAGAGAACGTAAGTGTAAACTGTAGTAGTTAGTAGGCAGCTATCAAAAAGGGAGTAATACCATCTGGGAAGATATTAGAAGCATAATGTGTTGTCTAATGGTAGACCTTGCTGCCATATGGCATCACAAAAATTGTGACCAAGTCCCAGGTTGCTAATCTGACTTTCTGCCTCATTTACACACAATTGCAGGGTCTCAATTGTTACTCTTACTATTAACAACACAACATACTGTACATTAGGGGGCAGTGAAATTTTGCTCAAAGCTGCACTCTTCAGGCATTGTTCCTTATACATATCTAAGACTCCATGCCAAATTTGAAGCTGATATGTCGAGGTTTAGTCTGCCGCATTTTCTACTGAAATTTTTAAATTTACCTACAGTACTAGCCAAACAGCCGCTGTGGCGGTGCAATGTTCTGGTAGCTGGAGATATTCCTTATGTTGAGGATAATTCAGATGATTCAAGAGATATTCCTCTCGTCAATACTGATGCTGATTTTGTCCCTGATCCAAGGGCTCTGACAGACACCAGTTCACAGAACGGACAAGACTCCCTACACTGGCTGCCGCTTGTGACCGATACTTGATTAGTGATTATGCTGGAGCTGCCATTGCTACTGCCACCTTAACTGACTATGGCATTATCACAAAGGATGACAAGAGTCAGGTTATTGGACCACATAAGCTGCGGGATGCGAGACAAAAATACCGATTTAAGAGGCAAGAAATTGAGATGGTTAGTTTAGATAATTTGACGTCACCCTATTTTGATGGTAAGAAGACCGCCACTCGTGTGATGATAAAGAATGAGAAGACCGAGAAATGGAGTTCGAGGATGATGGTGAAAGATCATTATGTCATCATGGTTGAGCCTGGCAATGAATATCTCACACATGTGACTCCCAAGACTGGATACGGAAAGCAGATTGCCAAAACTATTCACGAGTTTCTGGTGGAGAAAAATCTAACCCAGCAGCCCATTGTGTGTGTTGGTTGTGATGGAACCAATGTAAATGTAGGATCAGAAAATGGAGTCATTCATCATCTTGAAATGTTACTTGGTCACCAGCTCCATTATTTCATATGTCAGCTTCGCGGAAATGAGCTGCCTTTCCGCGCAGTTTTTTATCACTATGATGGTAAACCAAGTGGTCCTGAGCATTGGCGTGGTCCCATTGGAAAGCAGATCAAGGAGTCTTTGTCTGAGCTTCCAGTTGTCGCCTTCCAGCCAGTCAGTTTCCCTGATTTCCCTGTGTTTAATGATGAAGTGGAGAAAGATCTGTCCTGGGATCAGAAATACCTGTATAGGATTTGTAAAGAAGTTATCACAGGTGTTGTTGAAGATGACTTGGCTGCTATTGAGCCAGGTCCTCCCTGTGTGTCAAGGTGGAACACTTTATGGAGTAGAATCCTCAGGCTGTATGTAGCAACATCAAGACCCAGCCATGAGTTGAAAAGAATTGTCATTACAATAATAAAGTTCAGTGCTCCAATGTGGTTTTACATCAAGATACACCCTTACGTAACACACGGCTCAAGGAACGTATTCCAGTCCCTGCTATATATGAAACACCTGAATAGTGAGGAGGAGACGATAGTGAAGAAGGCTGTCCAGAGAAATGCATACTTCGCCCACACAGATCAACTTCTTCTTGGTATGTGTGCAGATGAGGACATGACTGTTAGAGAAAAAGCTGTCTCAATGATAAGAAAAATTAGAGAGGAGAATCAGCAAAAGGAAGAATGCACTGGCAGATCTGAAGAGGAGGAGGAAGATTCTGATGCTGCTGTTGACGAGAATTTGTTAAACTATACTGATGAGGAGGGTAAAGATGGAGATGGGAATGAGGATGTGCCTCCTGTAGTCACATGAGAAAGGTGGTGACTCCGAAACTAAAGTGGCAAGCAAAAAACTATCATTCCATGATTAACTGGAGGAATGAACTCAAGACTGAGCCTCCTTACATTGCTTCTCTGTCAAATCTACAGGTTAATGACATTCTTGAGACACCATTAGTGGTGCCCAAGTGGCCAAACAGCACTCAGGCGGTCGATAGAGGCATAAAAGTGATGACTGAAGCTTGCACTGAAGTGACGGGATACGAATCGAGAGATGGATATATTAGGCAAAGATTATTGTCTAGGAAAATGATGCCAAGGTTCCGCACAAAAAAGAATTTCAATATGAACTTGTAATGATTTTCTATACGGTGTACCTGTAAAATAACATGTGAATTAAATCGATGTCACCTATTTAAAATTTATCATTATCCTGGAAAACATTAAATGACACCTAATTTTTGGTATACACTAAATTTGACAAAAAGTCGTTCGCGATGCGGCAGGGTAAGTATGCATGAAATAGCATGAAATTTTGCACAGGTGTTTGTTACAGCCATACAAACGATGCCTGAAAAGTGCAGCCTGGAACTCAAATAAAAGTGTTTTTTCCCTGCCCCCTACTGTACATATATCATTCCACACTATTGATATTTTTAATTTTTGTTTTTTAATTTATTCATGGCTCTTTATTATTACAGGGGGTATTATTATAATTATTATTACTATTATTATTATTATTATTATTATTATTATTATTATTATTATTATTATTATCATTATTATAATTATTATTATTATTTTCTTTTATTATAATTGTTATTTATTAAATATATTTATATTAATTTTATTACTACTATTATTATTATTATTACCATTATCATCATCATCGGCATTATTATTATTATTAATATTAGTGTTTTATTATATTTTCGCCCCCCCGGGCCTTGATGTGGGTCATTAAAAATGACCCGTGCCCAGGTGGGCTAATGCCCTTAAAAAAAGAAAAATCTGAGTCCTGAGTTCAATCGTGAGTGTTATGAGAGTACAGTGAAACCTTTATTTAACGGACTACATATAAGAGATTAGTTCGTTAAATCGAAGTCTGTTAAATCAAAGTCCGTTAAATCAAAATCTGTTATATACGAAATTTTCTTCTAACGGACTATATAAAAGTAGTTTGTCCATTAAATTAAAGTCCGTTAAACACGAAACTAAACAACTCATATATCAATTAACTAAACCTAAGGGTATATATTTGTTTTGCATTCTTGGCCTCAAAAATCAACTAATTTAAAAACAAGAAAAATCAATATTGCAAATCTTCATCCCACATCAATAACTAACAAATAATAAAACATTTAAAAGACCCACCTGCATTTCTCTGACGACTAAGTTAAGATTATCAAGTGGACGTAACACCTGCCTAAGATAATGACTATCTGTCTGTCTGTCTGTCTGTTTGTTTGCCTACCTTGGTGATCCGGCCTTGAGGTAACCTTGGCAAATCTGTTGAGGAGACTCGAGGCTGACCTTTCATCCTTGGAGGAGTCTGACATTTGGGAGCTGTGTGGAGGTGGTATTTAAGGGCGATGGGGAGAGGGAGGAAGGGATGGGAGGGAGGTGACAGTGAGAAGGAGGGCAAGGGAAGATTGGGGAGAGAAGGGATGAGGGAGAAGAGAGAGTCAACAGAGAGAGGGGAGAGGGGAGAAATGGGGAGGAGGAAGGGCTAGGAGAGATAGGGGATGAAAGCATAGGGGGAAGTAAAGGGGGAAGAGGGTTAAGGGAGAGAGATAGGTGAAGTGGAAGAGAAGGTAAAGGGACAGAGAGGGGGAGAGGGAGACAAAAGGGAGGGTGGGCAAGGTGAGAGAACGGGAGAGGGAGGAAGGAGGGAAGAGGGAAGGATACGAAATATAGGGGTGAAAGGTGAGGGGAAAGAAGGTTAAGGGAGAGAGGGGATGGTGAGGGAGGGCAAGGTGTGATAGGGGGCGAAGGGGGTGTAGGAGGAGGGATGGAAAGCTTGGGAAGAAAGGGGAAGGGAAGGTCATTGGAGAGAGGGGAGAAGGAAGAGAAGGAGGAGGAGATAGGAGGAAAAGGAGAAGGAGGATAAGAAGTATGAGAAGAAGGAAGAGGAGAAGAAGGAGAAGGAAAAGAAGAAGGAGGAAGAGAAGAAGGTGTATGTGGTGTACGGGGGAAGGAAGGAAGGAAGAGACCCTCACTGGTGGCTGGCGAGGGCTGATGTACTCGTGGCCAGAATTAGGCTAGGATACAGACACATCTGGCAAGTTAATAACGCTGTACCCAAACCGGAACACTCAGCATGTAAACTTTGTGATAAACCTTTAAAGCATACACTTGAGCACTATATTATTGAATGTGACACTGTCAAAGACTTCAGGCCACCTGACTTATTGTATCTTGAACTATGTAATTACTTCATTGAATCATGTGTGCTTGAGGACATTCTTGCTGTTTATCCCAAATTTGCTAGCCCACACTGATCAGTCTTCAATTAGAATATGACTCCAATGTATGTGATCCACTGACCTATATATGCTGCTGGTGAATGTTTTGTATTTCCTTCTTTGTGTACGAACCTCTGTCCTGCGTGGCAGTGAACAGTGGCATTACCCACATCTTTTTGACTGCCACTCTTCTCTCCTCCTCATCCTTACTGCAGAGCATTGTCTGAAGAACTGCCTCGGGATGAGCATACCAGGAAGATCTCCTCACAGTCTGCTCCACAATCTGAACAACCTTCCTTGGCTGACTCCTCAGGAGCTCAAGCTGGAAGAGAACATGCCTCGGACCTTCGGAGAACGATGACTTGACCTTGGTGTTGAACCAATTTGGCAAGTAGACACTCACGATGAATTGGAGCCACCTAGAATGTGAGACTGGACCTATCTGCAGGTAAGCAAGTCTATCAGGCATGACCCCAGTTTTGATGGCACTGCAAATCATGTAACCATAGTACTGGTCAGTACTCAGGTCGTCAATGACAGTATGTGCAAGCTCAACGAGTGGAGGGCCAACTGTGATTTTTTCAAAGCTCGGATTTATTTCTAACTCAGTGGCAGAGTCCAACATCTTGCCAAGAGGACCAGACCATCTGTTGTTTGAAAGAGTCTTGCCATCCAGCTCCTGGATCAGATGTCTGAGTGGCAACTCGTTGGTGTGGAGGTCACAAACAATCCAGACCAGCTTCCTCCCAATCTTCCGCTCTATCCACTGAATGAACCCCCCTTGCCACCCTGTGTTCGTGTTGGTGCTATCCCCTCCAATGGCCTGCAGGGTCTGGTCTACGTTCCTCTCTCTGAGCCAGTTCACAATGTTATCTGCCACTATCTCAGCTGGTTTCCTGATGTCATCTTTCTCTGGAGTGAAATGCCACAAATACTTCCCTCCTGGTTCACTGCAGCAGGAGTAGTGTTCCTCCTTCACCATGGCAGGGAACAACTTGTCAGAATCTCCAACTTTCATGAACACTTTAGTGTCATCCCTTCTCCCATCAAAGAACAAACAATTGATTCCATTTTCTCTTATCCCCTTATCAAACTCCTCTTCTAGGTTACTGACAAGTTTCTCCTGAGCTCTCCTTACTTTGTTATGATCTATCACCAGGTGAACATCAGGTGTTATCAAACCACCGTCAATCCAGGCAGCTGTTGCTATCTCTGCAGTTTCTCTGAGACCAGTGTGGTGTCGCATGCTGGCCAGAGCTATGCTCGGGATATCTTTCCTATTTCGAATCTTATGCCTGGAAGGTTTGGGATCATTATTTTCTGGGTTAGGGACAAAGTCACCATTCTCCTGGTCAGCACTCGGATCAGCCATGGGGAAGTCATTAAACTCTGAATCAGCTTGACTCCAATCATCGGCCTTTTTTACCTCACCCTGGGCCTTCTCAAGTCTCTTTTCCTCGGCAACTCTTCTCCTCTTCTGTCTCTCTGTGGCAGCCTCCTGTCTCTTGGACTCCGGAATATCTTGGCTAGAAATCATGAGAGCCCCTATACTGCCAGTCTTCTCTCTCTGTGCTTTGGCAAATGCCAGTTCGATCACAGGAATCTTCAGTTCACGCTTGCAAATACAGGAGATGTGGGCCTCGGGTTTACAGTCACGATCGCATCCAAACTCAGGACAGAGAACAATTGGGCACTTGCAAGTAATTATGTCAAATAACTGGTCCAGTTGCTTGGCAAAGCTGTCCTTAACTGCAAGTTTTCCTCTCCCAAGAGAGATATCTCTTGCCTTTTCCCAACTGGCTAGCAGTCTCTCACTAATCTTCTTCTGACTTGTTATGACTGGAGGCTTGAACTGAGTGTTAGCCAGAGTGTACTGTGCCAAGACAGCTTTGGTCATATCACTGGCAATGTCTTTGTTTGTGTAAGTTCTTTGGTTCTTTTCACTGATTTGCCTGATTAAAACACCGTATCTCAAAGCATCTCTCAATGTAGGCAACTCCGACTTCAGGAGCTCTCTCCCAGACCCAAGATAGTGACTGAGATGGCTGGATTTTTGGTTCCTCGTCCTGACACAAGCAGCCATCGCAAATATTATCAACTTATAAATGCATCAGAATCTGAAACAGAAAAAAATATTGTTAGTTGGGTTGTTAAAGAATGAAGTCAGAAAGCAATGTTCACTATTTAATTGTAGTGCATTAATGCAGCTGTACGTTAGATTTTCGATAAATTTCACGCTAAAATTTACCTAGCAAAAGGTTGCAAAATATTGAAACTGAAATTATTTTCTGTTTATATACACTAAAATCTACCAAAAAAGCGAAGGGCCATTAGTTTTAGCAGATCTTCCCTCCTATGACACACCCTATTGTGTCAGTCTCCCTTTCATCTGTTACTATCCCTTCACCTGTTACTCTCCCTTCACCTGTTACTCACCCTTCACTACCTCCAGGACCTGTTGCTCTCCCTTCACCCCAGATCCTGTTACTCTCCCTTCACCTCTAGGACCTGTTTCTCTCCCTTCACCAGTCACTCTCCCTCCATCTCCAGTACCTGATACACTCTCTCTCTCGTAAGAAATCCGAATCGGAGGAAGTAATGTGGACTGGACTCTTCAAGGAAAAAAAACACACTCCCCTCACCTGCATGTAAGGAGTGATTAAAGCAAAGAGTAACACCTGAGTTAAATATTAAAACATGAGGATAAAGAATGATGAAAGAAACGAGGATAAAATATGGGAAGAAGGAGAGGAAAGTTGAGATAAGGGTTCAAACAGAAAATAACCTGTACTGGAAGGAAGATGATGGGGTGGGAAGCCGAGAAGGTAACTGTGGTGGAATGCAATCCTAGACAAGGTTCTTCAAACTCCAGAGCACGAGCAGTAGATATATTCAATAAGTGGTACAAGACTTGGCGTGATAGCCGACCGATACAGAAGCGGGCACAAGGGACCCCGGGCCGTATGTAGGCCGAGGCTGATCTGAGGGAAGTTGTCTAGCTGGGCAAGGAGAGTTGCTAGACATCACTAGGACAATAAATGAGGTCTTCTAATTACTCGACTAGCGCGGTACAGATATAGTGTATCGGGACATAGTAAGTGAACATAGGCATTAGACATAAGCATAGATATCAAACATGCTATGATAATGTGGTAATACAGACATGTGAATAAATGGTGCAATGAATGGTAACAGAGTCCTGCCGTCAGGCGTGTTCACATATCTTGGTACCCACATATCTATACAGTAACTGGATATAGTATTTAATGAAGAAGTGGATAATATATGGAGAAAAGTAGATGTAAAGAGTGTCTTTAATTGCTGGTGACTCTAATAGGTGAGTCAAAAATAGTTACATCCTGTTTGAGATATGGAGGAAAGAGAAGATCAAAGATGAAAGTGTTGTATTGAGTCATTGTGTAAAAGTAGTGTATAATTGGTAAGAGCTCAGGTGTGGACAGTCACTTTAGAGGGGTTGTAGGTGGCAGGTGAGAACGTGATAGAATTAATAAAGGGATGACAAGATAGAACCGTTTGTGTTGGTGTTACTGAACTTACCAAAGATACACAACTGACTGTTGAACTTCCTGTACCATAACTTCTATTTTTTGTTTTTCTTGTTTCTCCGTCGTTTTTAAGGGTATTTACTTGTTTTGTAATGGTTGGGGATATGTCAAAATAAACTCTACGGTATGTTAATGTTTGTGCGTGGTTACAATATTATCGTATTAGTGTAGTCTGTCCTATTATAAGACGTCCTTACGTTCTCTTTCGTATTTCTTGTCTTAGTAAATTGATTCATATATCAATATATTTATAAAACAAAGAAGTATGTCTTTGTGTTTGTGTTTGTGTGTATGTGTGTCCGCACGAGAATCTCGGAAACTACTTTACCGATCTGTAGTGATGATGGATGGTGTTATATGTAATGATGATGGATGATGTTATATGTAGTGTTATATGTAGTGATGATAGATGGTGTTATATGTAGTGATGATGGATGATGTTATATGTAGTGATGATGGATGATGTTATATGTAGTGTTATATGTAGTGATGATAGATGGTGTTATATGTAGTGATGATGGATGATGTTATATGTAGTGATGATGGATGATGTTATATGTAGTGTTATATGTAGTGATGATAGATGGTGTTATATGTAGTGATGATGGATGATGTTATATGTAGTGTTATATGTAGTGATGATGGATGGTGTTATATGTAGTGATGATGTATGATGTTATATGTAGTGATGATCTATCTATCTATATATACCTATATAAAACAACGAAGTATGTCTGTTTGTATGTTTGTGTGTTTGTTTGTGTGTCTGTACGAGAATCTCGGAAACTACTTTATCGAGTTGTAGTGATGATGGATGGTGTTATATGTAGTGATGATGGATGGTGTTATATGTAGTGATGGTGGATGTTGTTATATGTAGTGATGATGGGTGGTGTTATATGTAGTGATGATGGATGGTGTTATATGTGGTGATGATGGATGATGTTATATGTAGTGTTATATGTAGTGATGATGGATGGTGTTATATGTAGTGATGATGGATGATGTTATATGTGGTGATGATGGATGATGTTATATGTAGTAATGACAGATGATGTTATATGTAGTGATGATGGATGATGTTATATGTAGTGATGATGGATGATGTTTTATGTAGTGATGATGGATGGTGTCATATGTAGTGATGATGGATGATGTTAAATGTAGTGATGATGGGTGGTGTTATATGTAGTGATGATGGATGGTGTTATATGTAGTGATGATGGATGGTGTTATATGTAGTGATGATGGATGGTGTTATATGTAGTGGTGGTGGATGATGTTATATGTGGTGATGATGGATGTTGTTATATGTAGTGATGGTGGACGGTGTTATATGTAGTGATGATTAGACAATAAAATAACAGTTCAATGCTAAAAAAATATACTTTGCTGTACCATTGTAGTGAAAAACATGGTGGAACTTACATACACCGTTAATGATCTATTGATGGAAGAAGAAGTTTTGGGGACTGAACAGTGAGACAATGTGGAGCCTCCTGGAGGGTGGCGTCCTATCGTTGCCTAGGGGATGAGCCGCCCAAAGGGCGGCGATTCTGCTAGTGTGTGTGTGTGTGTGTGTGTGTGTTTTACATGTGTGTACGCAAGTGTGTGGTGTGAGTTCACTTCACTTGTCAGTCAACTTTAGCAGAGGACAAATGTTCACGTTTTTCCGTACCACAACCTCCTGTTCTGCACTGCACCACACACCTCTCTTGACGACCACTGTTTCTCTGCCCCCTCTCTTGAGTTCATTTGTCTTGAACCCTAGATGGTCTTACTTGTCCCTGAGCAACGTCTACTGAAGTCCTGACGACCTGTGGCAGGCCTGGACCAGAAGGGTGCTCAACAACACAGGGACTGTTGAGTGATCTTGGCCATTTCTGCTCTGCTCCAGCACATGGTAAAATGTGTTCACCGGCCGGGTGGACGGCCAGTGGGCCCTGCACTACGTTTTTTTTTTTTTTTTTTACGGACATCAGCCCACCCGGGCACAGGTCATTTTTAATGACCCACATCAAGGCCTTGGGGACGAAAATATAATATAATAAAATAACAATAATAATTATTATGATGATGATAATGATAATAATAATAAGAATAAGAATAATAAAATTAATAACAATATTTAAAAATAAATAACAATTATAATAAAAGAAAATAATAACAAAATATTTTATAAATTATAAATAATAATAATAATAATAATAATAATAATAATAATAATAATAATAATAATAATAATAATGATAATAATAATAATAATTTATAAAAATTATAAATAATAATAATAACAATAATAATAATAATAATAAAATAATAATAATAATAATAATAATAATAATAATAATAATAATAATAATAATAATAATAATAATAATAATAATAATAATAATAATCATAATTATAATAATAATAATAATAATAATTTATTCAAAATATAAATAGTAATATAATAATTATACCCCCCCCCCCCCCGTATTAATAAAGAGCCGTACATAAATACAAAACAAAAATAAAAATATAAATAGTGAGAAACAATATATGTATGTTGTGTTGTCAATAGTAAGAGAAACAATTGAGTCTGACCAGCACCCTGGGACTTGGTCACAATTTTCGTGATGTCATATGGCAGTAGGGTCAACCATTAGACAACACATTATGCTTCTAATATCTTCCCTGGCAGTAGTACCTCCCTGTTTGATAGCTGCCTACTACCTATACACGCCATTTCTTCCTCATTTTTTTTGGTGTTTTTCAATTTCTTCCTCTTCACTTTTGGCTACAACATTTCATCTTTAAAGGGAACAGTTTGTTGATCTCGTGAGATCTAGGCAGTGTGGAACTTGTGGTGTGTCCATTGGGCTTAAGAAAACAGCTCAATATACTCAGCAGGAGTTATTAAGGCAGCTTAACGGATGACCATTCTGCTCTCACCCTCATAATAAGTTATATTAGGACGCCTACACTACTGTATATGCTGCCCTAAAAAACACCTCAACTGCATTCTCACAGTGATTCCTCTCTGATGTTAGGGATAACTGTGCTACACGCACTTCGCCTAACAACTGTATGGTATATACTTTATTTTCTCCGAATTATGGCGTCGTTACAGTCCAGTCCAGTCTACCAACAGTATCGTAATTTACACACATTTCTCCTTAAATAATCAACCAGCCAAAAGAAGATTGATTTAAATTGGTACAGTTCAGAATAATAAATGATAAACCAGCAGAGAATGAGAAAGTAAGACACCCGAGAACACATAACATACACGTTCAAACACATGGTCACACATATACATGCTTACATACCAACACAAACAGTAACATTGACAAATACGTTTATCCCCCAAAAATGCCGTACGCATTTACACAATAAAAACACACCCACACACACACATACTACTACTACTACTACTACTACTACTACTACTACTACTACTTTCTTTTTCTTTCTTTCTTTTTTTTTCAGCGTTGTCTCCAGCCTCCCCCAATAGCCACACCTTCATCACCATTATATTACCTAAATATTAAGTATCCTAATACATGAGTAACGATCCTAGCTGTGTTGAATTAGTTGAGCCGCAGATCTATGCGGCATTCAGTGACAGTAGCCTCATAGTCAATATCTGCAGCTGTTGTCGGCTTTGGAGACGAAGCTTTCGTTCCCCTGAGGTAGAGCAAAGCCGGCCGAAGGAGAGAGAAGGACAGTCGACATCTCATCCAGGCTGTAGCATAACTTCTGGGCTGCTGCTTCTGTTCGGAGATCACTTCCGCGAGTCAGGCGTAGAAGCATCTTGCACTTGGTCCCATCCCACCAGAAGTTGTGAACACTAGAGGAGTGAAGCTGCCTTGATCAATGTTCTGAATTCTCTCCCCATATGCCCTCATCTTGTCGTTTTCGTTCCCCCTGTGTGCAGCATCGAGAGCTAAGTTACGGTGACATGCGGCCATGGGATAAAAAATCCTAATGTCGAAGAAGGCTCGCTGTCCCCGAGTCCAGAATCCTCAAGCACTGACGTCAACACGGGTTTCGTTGGATGTGTTTGAAGTCCTATGTTGGAAGATCTCACCGTCCAATGGAAGGAGGGTCGGTTCTACCATGACATCACGGCAGATTTCCTTCAACATATTTGCTGTGAGATCCCTTTCTTCGTCATGCCTCATGCATATGAAGCCCCCTTTCTTCACACCATGGCTGTCACTCGGAATCGAGTATGACGATTATCCAGCTATGTGGAGGACTGCATCTACTGCGGGAGGGGCGGTGGCAGCGTCTTTCCGGCGTTGGCGCTTGTCTGCCTCGGTTTGCAGTCGGGCTAACTCGAAAGTATTTACACCTTCTCCTGTGATGCTCCTCCAAGCCTTACGATGTGGAATAATGGTCTCCCTGGTGAGGGGGTCGATTTGGCACCTTTTCAGGTTTGTCTTAAGACTATCCTTAAACCTTTTCCATTACCCGCCGGCGTTACGTTTACTATTCGTTAGGTGACTGTAAAGTAGCGGCTTTGGTAGTCTACTATAGTCCATGCGGGAAACATGGCCAGTCCAGCGTAGCTGTTCATGGATAATGGTAGCCTCGATGCTCTTACAGTTGGTGTCAGCAAAAATACTGGCATTTGTTCTCTTGTCTTCCCAGCAAACTCGGAGGATGGAACGTAGACTACGTTGGTGAAAGTTTTCAAGTGCCTTGAGGTGTTTTCTGTATGTGACCCATGTCTCACTGCCATATAGCTGGGTGGGGAAGACCACTGCTCGATATACATGCAGCTTTGTAGAAAATTTTAGCTTCCTACAGCTGAAGACACGGTTTCGGAGTCCACCAAAGACTTGAGATGCACATCTGATCCGGTGCTGAATCTCTTCATTGATGTCTGCTGTGGTGGACAGGTGGGAGCCGAGATACCGAAAGTGGGTAACATTAGAGAGGGTAGTACCGTTAAGCTGGGTGGATGGTGGAGGTGTGTCTGAACCTGGGGCAGGTTGAAAGAGAATCTGAGTCTTACGTACATTCATCTCAAGGCCGAAGTGCGCATATGTATCTGCGTAGGTGTTCAGTGTGAGCAACAAAGATGAGTTTGTCTGCATACTGAAGTTTAGTAATGGAAGCTGCCAACACCTTTGTTCTTTCCTGGAGTCGTCTTATGTTGAAAAGACCCCCCTTCACCAGGTACTCGATGTCCACCCCGCCGGCTAAATTGGCATTGGCACGAGTAAGGAAGGCAGCCAAGAAGATGGAAAAGAGAGTTGGTGCCAGTACACACCCTTGTTTAACCCCTGTTTGGATGGGGAAAAACTCAGACTGGGTGCCGTTGTGTAGGACACTGTCGTTCATGCCATTGTGGAGCTGCCTCACAATGGCGATGAATTTTGGTGGGCAGCCAAAACGGCTGAGAATCCACCAGAGGGCTTCTTTTTTGACCGAGTCGAAGTCCTTGGTTAGGTCAATGAAAGCCATGTACAGGTCACGACGCTGTCTCTTCACTTGTCCTGTATCTGGAGGACAGCAAAGATCATGTCAGTGGTGCCACGTGATGGGGTTTAAAACCACATTGAAATTCTGGGAGGAAGTTTTCCGCTTCAGGAAGGAGTCTCTTTAGGAGGACTTGGGCGATAATCTTGCCAGCTATGGAGAGCAGCGAGATCCCAAGGTAGTTGCCACAGTCTGACCGGTCTCCCTTGTTCTTTTAAATTTTGACAATGGAAGTGTCTTTAAGAGCGTGGGGGATTTCCTCCTTTTCCCAAATATTATCCAGGGGAGCGGAGACAGCTAGTAAGCAGAGGCCCTCCTGCTTTATACACCTCGGCTGGGATTCCATTAGATCCTGAGGCTTTGTTATTTTTCATCTGTATGATGGCAGTAACTACCTCATCCAGGGATAGAGGATAGCTGAGGTGGGACAGCTGTTGATGCTGAGGGACCTGCTGGGTAGTCAGGACATCAACATCGATGTTTCGGTTGAGCAATGAATGGCAATGCTCTTTCCAGCGCTGAAGGAGGCCTTCATCGTCTTTAATTATGAAGTTACCGTCAGATGAGCGAAGGGGGACTGCGCCACGAGTGGTTGGCCCATGAAATGTTTTAATGGAATTGAAAAATTCGCGCATCTTGTGCTGATCTGCATGTTTTTTGTATTTCAAATACTTTATTTTTAAACCAGTCATTCTTTCGAATGCGAAGTTCCCGCTGGGATGCCCCTTTCTTTTTGAGGAAGGTATCAGCGCGCGCGCGCACACACACACACACACACACACACACACACACTCAATTATGGTTGCTGAGGGTGGGCAGCAGCAGTAGGGCCACCTGGGTGAGAATTTATTTAACGAGCTGTATGAGCCACTGTCAAGGAATAATCCAAGAACTCATCATCTCCACAGGTTAACCTTTATCACGGAACATGATTTGCAAATCGATTAACATCCAGGTTCCCAGTTACTGCAGGGTGGTCAGAGGCAAATGGTGCGAATAAACTTCACTTATAACAACACATAGAAAAACATTCTACCCAATAACATATCAAACTATATTGGATAATATTGGTGTTGTAAAGTAAGTTGCTGCACCGGTAACAGTGTCACACGCACGAGGAGAAACCGCTCATACCTTGGGTGACCCTGGACGTCACAGCACCGCAGAGGGGACGATGTAGGAGTGACCGTGGGGGTCACAGCACCGCAGAGGGAACGATGTCGGAGTGACCGTGGGGGTCATAGCACTGCAGAGGGGACGGTGGAGGAATGACCGTGAGGGTCACAACACCGCAGAGGGAACGATGTAGCAGTGACCGTGGGGGTCACAGCACCGCAGAGGGGACGGTGGAGGAGTGACCGTGGGGGTCACAGCACCATGGAGGGCTTGGTAATGGTAGAGTGACCGCGGGTTATATATAGATAGCGACCACCATTACATGAACCATAATAGTTTATCTTCTTCACGGTCAATACACTGACTCACCCCAGACACACACCCTACTTCTCCGCCTTCTTCACCCCTTAGGACACAAACCTCACCTCCCTCCTCACCCCGCACACACATCAGGCACCTCTTCCCCCACACACCCTACCTTCCTTCCATACATCTCTCCCACATACACACTGCCTCCCTTCCCCGCATACACACTATCACACACACCACATCTCCACCCGCACAAACACACTAATGCTCTTCCTCTCCACATATATAGTTCCTCCTTCCCTTTCTTCCCATCCCCACCACACCTGGAATCATCCCCTATATACACATCCTGCCTTTTGGTCTAGGAGGTTGTCTATTGCATGGCTGTGTAGATCGGGGGTGGTAATGGACCTTTTGAGATTTGGTAACTTTTTGGGAACCATGTATGGTTGTTGTCGATATCTGGTGGGAGTCTTTGAAGGAGTTCTTGCTCTGATCGTTCTATCTTTTGCCAGACTCTGCTGGCCAGGGTGTGCAGCTGGTTGATGGGTTTCATTCTCATGTCTCTATGTATCTCGGCTGTGGTTCTGGTGAAAGGGTATCTTTCACCTGTGACGAATCTTAGGGCTTCATTTTGAACCACCTGTAATTTTAATATTTGAGTGTTCCTCATAGTATGAAGAGGTATTGCTGGGTAAGTTAATATCTGTGTGATAAATGATGTCACTAGGCGGAGTTTCATTTTCTTATGAAGCGCTTTAAAACGGTATAATTTCTCAGCTCTCTTTTTGCTTTTTCCTTGTTTAGATCTTCCTGTAGTTTTGTGGCGTCCTCGTCAGATTTAATAACACGTCCTATTTTAGTGTCATCAGCAAATTTGCTTATGTTGCTGTCTATGCTGATATCTATGTCGTTTATGTATATAATAAATAATAATGGTCCAAGTACTGAGCCTTGGGGAACTCCACTTGTGACGTTGCTCCAATGGGACTTAGTGCCATTAATGCTCACTCTCTGTTTCCTGTCCTGTAACCACTCCCTAATCCATTTAAGGATATTACCTTTGATGCCATGTGCTTCTACTTTTCTAATTAGTCTTTCGTGGGGGACTCTGCCGAAGGCTTTGCTAAAGTCGAGATATACCACATCATAATTGTGCCCCTCGTCCACCGATTCGAAAGCTGATGAAAAGAATGTTAATAGATTAGTTAGACATGAACGTCCGCTTGTGAAGCCATGCTGGGAATCATTGATCAATCCGTGCTTCTCCAGGTGATTTCGAATAGAGTTTGAAATGATTGCTTCCAGTAATTTGCCTACTATTGATGTTAGACTGATTGGGCGGTAGTTAGAGGATAGTGATCTATTCCCCTTCTTGAAAATCGGTATAACATTCGCTATCCTCCAGGATTCTGGTACTACACCTGTTTTTTAAGGACATGTTAAACAACTTTCCTAAGGGCATACTAAGCTCTTCCTTACATTCCTTTAATACTCTGGCAAATATCTCATCAGGACCGGGTGACTTATTAGGCTTTAGTTTGTCTATTTGCTGACTAACATCGTTACTAGTCACTACTATCTTGCTTAATTTGTTTTGTTCACTATCTCTGAATAAAGTCGGTGCCCCCGGTATCATGTTCAAATTTTCCGTGGTGAAAACTGTTGAAAAATATTTATTCAAATTATTGCTCGTTTCTCTGTCGTTATCAGTGAGCTCGCCGGTGTCTGACCGTATTGGTCCAATCTTTTCTTGTGTTTTAGTTTGATACATTTGGTAGAATCCTTTGGGGTTTGTCTTCGCCTCCCTTGCTATCCTTACCTCATTATTCCTCTTGGCTTTCCTTATCTCGGTTTTAACCCTACTCGCCAATACCCTATAATAATCCCGGAGGTGAATTTCGCCACGATTTATCCTTCTACCTGTAGCCTTCCTTTGGCCAATGAGTGTGTTGTCCTACCCTCAGTCTGGCATTTCTGCCGTCAAGAAAGTTGCAAAGCATCTTTTCAATGTTGGTGGGAAGTCCAAGTTGGAGGATCTTATATTTTAGACCGTTGTGCCAGACTTTGTTAAATGCCTTCGCTACATCCCGGAGAGTTAGATTACATAGTCTACCACTTGCCGCGGCTCTGGCTATGTTTTCACATGCCAGGGCTATCGCTGTTGTGGTGGACTTCCCTTTCCTGAACCCGAATTGTCTACAGTTGACTCGGTTTGTTGTTTCCAGGTGATTTCTCAGACGATTCTCCTCTCTCTTCATCACCACACACAACACCCCACCCCCTCCAGACACACCCTGCCTCCTTCTCCCCTCACCATCACCCAACACCAAGGCTTTCCTCCTCTCACACACACACACACACAGGTGAGTACTGGTAGAAGGGTGATGGTAGGAGGGTGGTAGAAGGGTGGTGACGGTGGTAAGGGGGTGGTGATGGTAGGAGTATGGTGGTGGTAGGAATGTGGTGGTGGTAATGGTAGGAGGGTGGTGGTGGTGGTAGGAGGGTGGTGGTGGTGATGGTAGGAGGGTGGTGTTGGTGGTGGGTGGGGGGGGTGGTGGTAGGAGGGTGACACTGGTGTTCGCTCATAACAACATCTAACACCTTGAACGGCCAACAGAGTAATGTGGGTCCCCTCAGAATGTTCCAATGACAACCAGAATCAGAATGAGAATGAGAATGGAATGAGCCCGTGTGCAGGACTCCAGAGCCTTTATATGGGGTCGCCCCAGCCGGCTTTTGACCTCTAACCAATTATCAATAAACTGGTTAGATCTGGACCGCGTATTCAGGTGTGGTCATGCCCAGGTGTCTTGGTCAGGTGAGGTCAACCGCTAATTCAGGTAATTGGCGGACGAGGTCACCTCCCTAGGGTCTTGGGGTGTGTCCACCTGGTATGTGGTGGTACCACACGGTCTGTAGTGTACTCCCTGTTATATGTGATGTAATTCTGGGCTGTAAGCTTTGGTCTGATATTCAATCATTGTAATTATAACAACCACGAATATGATTATAACAACCACGACCATCATTATAGCAACCACGACCATGATTATAACAACCACAACCATGATTATAACAACCACGACTATGATTATAGCAACCACGACTATGATTATAACAACCACGACCATGATTATAACAACCATGACCATGATTACAATAAGCACGACAATGAATATAACAACCACGACTATGATTATAACAACCTCGACAATGATTATAACAACCACGACTATGATCATAACCATGACTAAAATTATAACAACCACGACCATGATTATAACAACCACGACCATGATTATAACAACCACGACCATGATTATAACAACCACGACCATGATTATAACAACCACGACTATGATTATAACAATCACGACTATGATTATAACAATCACGACTATGATTATAGCAACCACGACCATAATTATAACAACCACGACTATGATTATAACAACCACGACCATGATTATAACAACAACGACTATGATCATAACCACGACTAAGATTATAACAACCACGACCATTATTATAACAACCATGACCATGATTATAACTCACGACCATGATTATAACAACCACGACCATGATTATAACAACCACGACTATGATTATAACAACCACGACTATGATTATAGCAACCACGACCATGAATATAATAACCACGACCATGATTATAATAACCACGACTGTGATTATAACAGCCACGACCATGATTATAACAACCACGACCATGATTGTAACAACTACGACCATGATTATAACAACCACGACCATGATTATAACAACCACGACCATGATTATAACAACCACGACTATGATTATAACAACCACGACCATGATTATAACAACCACGACTATGATTATAACAACCACGACCATGATTATAACAACCACAACTATGATATTAACAACCACGACCATGATTGTAACACCCACGACTATGATTATAACAACCACGACTATGATTATAACAACCACTACCATGATTATAACAACCACGACCATGATTATAACAACCACGACTATGATTATAACAACCACTACCATGATTATAACAACCACGACTATGATTATAACAACCACGACCATGATTATAACAACCACGACTATGATTATAGCAACCACGACCATGAATATAGTAACCACAACCATGATTATAATAACCACAACTATGATTTTCACAACCACGACCATGATTGTAACAACCACGACCATGATTATAACAACCACGACCATGATTATAACAACCACGACTATGATTATAACAACCACGACCATGATTATAACAACCACGACTATGATTATAGCAACCACGACCATAAATATAATAACCACGACCATGATTATAACAACCACAACTATGATTTTAACAACCACGACCATGATTATAACAACCACGACTAGGATTATAACAACCACGACTATGATCATAACCACGACCATGATTATAACAACCACGACCATGAGTATAACAACCACGACCATGATTATAACAACCACGACCATGATTATAACAACCACGACCATGATTATAACAACCACGACCATGATTATAACAATCTCGGTAAACTGTACCACAGGACTCGCCACTGGGCACGAAGGGCCCACGATTTCTTGTATAGACTATTTAGGGAGTAAAGTTTACATTACGATGAGGGTAAGGGTCAGACCTTTATAGTGTGTCGTGCCTGGGGTCCGTCTTGCACCATAATGTTGTCTGGTAATTGCTGATCCACAAGATTTAATGGACATTCTTTCCATTTTTAGCTTTATGGGTTACTTTTATTTACTTTCATTTTTATTTTCTCTGTTACTTGTTCACAGAGAGTTATATTTTTTTTATTGATTACCACAAACCTTTATTATATGTTATGGTGTAATATGTCTCTCGAGAGGGCAGTTCAAAGGATATCGAAGCCTTTAAACTCCTAGGGGAACATATGGGCACAGGGTTGGAGGAGACTGCAGTGGGAGCGGGTAAACAAAGTGAAAGATTACAGGGAAATAGTGTTAGGAATGATGACAAAACTAAATTAGGCAGGGAGTTAAAACCTAAACGCGGTAAAGAGAGAACTCAGAACACGACTAACTTAAATGTCTACTATGCGAACAGTCGAAGTATGAGAAACAAAATGGATGATATTAGAGCCTTGGCATGTACAGAAAAAATCGATATAATAGCATTCACTGAAACATGGATCAACCTAGACTCACGTCAGTTACCGCTCGAATACCAATTTGCGGGTTACAAATTGTTCCATACCGATAAGCAGAACAGGAAAGGAGGAGGAGTAGCAATCTATGTCAGGGATAATCTGAAGAGTGAAATAAATAAGGAAATAAAAACTGAGCAGAATACAGAAGCAATTTGGATAGAATTAATCGACGGTACGGAAAAATTAATCATAGGAGTAATATATAGACCTCCCAAACTTGAGAGAGTTAATGAGCGACTTATCTGGGATGAAATAAGCAGGGCTTCCATACACAACAAAGTCTGTATAGTAGGCGATTTTAACCTTGGCCAAATAGATTGGACTGACCTTACGGGTAAATCAGTATCAGAGGATTTCCTCGAAATGATCCAGGACTGTTTCCTAAGTCAACATACATTATAACTGAACCCACCCCGGGTAATGATATACTCGATTTAGTTCTGTCGAACAGAGAAAACCTCATTAGCAATGTCGAGGTAGGGAACGAACTTGTAAACAGGGATCACAATTAAATTAGATTCCAGTTAGATTTTCAGGTCAGACGTAAGGAAAATTCCATTAAAGTCCCAGATTTCATAAGGGCAAACTTTGATAGTTTAAAGAGGCAACTCAGAGATGGGGTGTCGCCCTTGGGGGTGAACCTGACAGATGACACCAACCTGATAACGAAATCTGAGATTGTCGAGTTCAACGACAATTTAAATGTTGAGTTACTTAATGCACAAAGGCATAACATACCATACAAAAAACTCAGATCAGACAACAATGACCCTAAATGGATAAATAATTATTTAAAGAACATTATTGGCCAAAGGAAGGCTATAGGTAGAAGGATAAACCGTGGCGAAATTTACCTCCCGGAGTATTATAAGGTATTGGCCGGTAGGGTTAAAACCGAGATAAGAAAAGCAAAGAGGAATAATGAACTGAAGATAGCAAGGGAGGCGAAGACAAACCCCAAAGGATTCTACCAAATGTATCAAACTAAAACATGAGGTAAAATTGGACTAATACAGTCAGATACCGGTGAGCTAACTGATAACGACGGAGAAATGAGCAATAATCTGAATAAATATTTTTCAACAGTTTTCACCACCGAAAATTTAAACATGATACCCGAGGCTCCGACTATATTCAGAGATAGTGAACAAAACAAATTAAGCAAGATAGTAGTGACTAGTAACGATGTTAGTCAGCAAATAGACAAACTAAAGCCTAATAAGTCACCTGGTCCCGATGAGATATTTGCCAGAGTATTAAAGGAATGTAAGAAAGAGCTAAGTATGCCCTTAGGAAAGTTGTTTAACATGTCATTAAAAACAGGTGTAGTACCAGAATCCTGGAGGATAGCGAATGTAATACCGATTTTCAAGAAGGGAGATAGATCACTATCCTCTAACTACCGCCCAATCAGTCTAACATGAATTGTAGGCAAACTACTAGAATCAACCATTTCAAACTCTATTCGAAACCACCTGGAGAAGCACAAGTAGATCAATGATTCTCAACATGGCTTCACAAGCGGGCGTTCATGTCTAACTAATCTATTAACATTCTTTTCATCAGCTTTCGAATCGGTGGACGAGGGGCACAATTATGATGTGGTATATCTCGACTTTAGCAAAGCCTTCGACAGAGTCCCCCACGAAAGACTAATTAGAAAGGGAGAAGTGCATGGCATCATAGGTAATATCCATAATTGGATTAGGGCATGGTTACGGGATAGGAAACATTGAGTGAACATAAACGGCACTAAATCGCATCTGAGCAACGTCACTAGTGGAGTTCCCCAAGGCTCAGTACTTGGACCATTATTATTTATTATATACATAAACGACATAGATGTCGGCATAGACAGCAACATAAGTAAATTTGCTGATGACACTAAAATAGGACATGTAATGAAATCTCACGAGGACTCTGCAAAACTACAGGAAGATCTAAACAAATTTTTCGAATGGTCGGAAAAATGGCAGATGAAATTCAATGTGGACAAAGGTAAAGTGCTCGGTATAGGAGTTGCAAACAGGGAAACCAGTTACCAGATGAACAATGATGCCATTGTGGAATCCGATTGCGAGAGATATTAGGGCCTTAGTATGTACCGAAAAAATCGACATAATAGCATTCATTGAAACATGGATCAACCTAGACTCACGTGAGTTACCGGTCGAATACCAAATTGTGGGTTACAAATTGTTCCATACCGATAGGCAGACCAGGAAAGGAGGCGGAGTAGCAATCTATGTCAGGGGTAATCTGATGTGTGAAATAAATAAGGAAATAAAAACTGAGCAGAATACAGAAACAATTTGGATAGAATAAATCGATGGTAGAGAAAAATTAATCGCAGGAGTAATATATTGACCTCCCAATCTTGATAGAGTCAATGAGAGACTTATCTGGGATGAAATGCACAGGGCTTCCATACACAACAAAGTCTGTATAGTAGGCGACTTTAACCTTGGCCAAATAGATTGGACTGACCTTATGGGTAACTCAGAATAAGAGGATTTTCTCGAAACGATCCAGGACTGTTTCCTAAGTCAACATATAACCGAACCCACCCAGGGTAGTAATATCTCGATTTAGTTCTGTCGAACAGAGTAAACCTCATTAGCAATGTCTAGGTAGGGAACGAACTTGCAAACAGTGATCACAAAGAAATTAGATTCCAGTTAGATTTTCAGGGCAGACGTAAGGAAAATTCCACTCAAGTACCAGATTTCAGAAGGGCAAACTTTGACAGTTTAAAGAGCAGCTGAGGAAAGGGGTGTCGCGCTTGAGCGTGAACCTGACAGATGACACCGACCTGATAACGAGATCTGAGATAGCCGAGTTCCACGACAATTTAAATAATGAGTTACTTAATGCATAAAGGCAGAACATACCATACAAAAAACTCAGATAAGACAACAATGACCCTAAATGGATAAATAATTATTTAAAGAACATCATTGGCCAAAGGAAGGCTATAGGTAGAAGGATAAATCATAGCGAAATTAACCTCCAGGATTATTATAAGGTATTTGCGAGTAGGGTTAAAACCGAGATAAGGAAAGCCAAGAGGAATAATGAGGTAAGGATAGCAAGGGAGGCGAAGACAAATCCCAAAGGATTCTACCAAATGTATCAAACAAAAACACAAGAAAAGATTGGACCAATACGGTCAGATACCGGCGAGCTCACTGACAACGACAGAGAAATGAGCAATAATTTGAAAAAATATTTCAACCGTTTTCACCACCGAAAATGTAAACATGATACCAGAGGCACCGACTCTATTCGGAGATAGTGAAGAAAACAAATTAAGCGAGATTGTAGTGAACAGTAGAGATGTAAGTAAGCAAATAGATAAACTAAAGCCTAATAAGTCACCTGGTCCCGATGAGATATTTGCCACAATATTAAAGGAATGTAAGGAAGAGCTTAGTATGCCCTTAGGAAAGTTGTTTAACATGTCCTTAAAAATAGGTGTAGCACCAGAATCCTGGAGGATAGCGAATGTTATACCGATTTTCAAGAAGGGGGATAGATCACTATCCTCTAACTACCGCCCAATCAGCCTAACATCAATAGTAGGCAAATTACTTGAATCAATCATTTCAAACTCTATTCGAAACCACCTGGAGAAGCACAAGTTGATCGATGATTCCCAACATGGCTTCACAAGCGGGCGTTCATGTCTAACTAATCTATTAACATTCTTTTCATCAGTTTTCGAATCGGTGGACGAGGGGCACAATTATGATGTGGTATATCTCGACTTTAGCAAAGCCTTCGACAGAGTCCCCCACGAAAGACTAATTAGAAAGGTAGAAGCACATGGCATCAAAGGTAATATCCTTAAAAGGATTAGGGCGTGGTTACAGGACAGGAAACAGCGAGTGAGCATTAACAGCACTAAGTCCCAGTGGAGCAACGTCACTAATGGAGTTCCCCAGGGCTCAGTACTTGGACCATTATTATTTATTATATACATAAACGACATAGATATCGGCATAGACAGCAACATAAGTAAATTTGCTGATGACACTAAAATTTGACGTGTAATGAAATCTGACGAGGACTCCGCAAAACTACAGGAAGATCTAAACAAATTTTTCGAATGGTCGGAAAAATGGCAGATGAAATTCAATGTGGAGAAATTTACATTTGTCCACATTTGTCCAGTATAGGAGATGTACACAGGGAAACCAGATACCAGATGAACAACGATGCCATAGAGAAATCCGACTGCGAGAGAGATTTAGGAGTAATGATAAGTAGGAACCTTAAGCCAAGTAAACAATATGTTTTTTTGTTTGTAACAAGGCTAATAAAGTACTTGGTTTCATACAAATGAGTGTTAGTTACAAGACTAGCGAGGTCATCTTAAAACTGTATCTTGCGCTTGTGAAACCACACCTGGATTATGCAGTTCAGTTCTGGTCACCATATTACAGAATGGATATAGAATCCTTGGAAAGAATTCAGAGGAGAATGAAAAGACTAATGCCGAGCGTTAGGAACCTTGAGTATAGAGACAGGTTAAAGCATCTTAATTTGCACTCCCTCGAGAGACGTAGAGCGAGGGGCGACCTGATAGAGGTGTATAAATGGAAGTCTGGGGTAAACAAAGGGGACATTACAAAGGTACTCAAACTATCCAACAAGGAGCAAACTCGTAACAATGGTTTTAAATTAGACAAATTTAGATTTAGTCACGAAATGGAACAAGTTACCAATATCATCAATAACTCGAATACGCTGAATAGCTTCAAACATAGGTTGGATGCTTATATGAGCAATAGGGGTTGGGTGTAACGGGACTGCCCAGTATGGGCCAATAGGCCCGCTGAACTTTCCTCCATTCTTATGTTCTTATGTTCTTATCTGCTTACCACCCTCACCACCCTCCTACCATCACCACCACCACCACCATCCTCTTACCACCCTTACCACCCTCCTACCACCCCCCTACCATCACCACCACCACACTCCTACCACCCCCACCCGCCTATCATCACCACCACCACACTCCTACCACCACCCTCCTACCACCCTCCTACCATCACCCTTCTACCACCACTCACCTGTGTGTGTGAAAGGAGGAAAGCCTTGGTGTTGGGTGATGGTGAGGGGGGAAGGAGGGGGGAGGGGGTGTCCTGCTGTGTAAGGTGGTGAAGAGGGGGGAGGCAGGATGTGTATATAGGGGATGATTCCTGGTGTGGTGGGGATGGGGAGAAAGGGAAGTAGGGACTATATATATATGTGGGGAGGGAGAGCATTAGTGTGTTTGGGAGGGTGGAGATGTGGTGTGTGGGTGCTGAGTGCTAGTGTGTGTGCGGGAAGTAAGGCAGTGTGTGTGTGGGAGAGATGTATGGAAGGAAGGTAGGGTGTGTGGCGGAAGAGGTGCCTGATGTGTGTGCGGGGTGAGGAGGGAGGTGAGGTTTGTGTCCTAAGGGGTGAAGAGGGCGGAGAGGTAGGATGTGTTTGTCTGGGGTGAATCAATGTATTGACCGTGAAGAAGATAAAGTATTATGGTTCATGTAATGGTGGTCTCTATCTATATTTGGCCCACGGCCACTCTACCATTACCACGCCCTCCATAGTGCTGTGACCCCCACGGTCACTCCTCCACCGTCCCCTCTGTGGTGCTATGACCCCCACTGTCACTCCTCTACCGTCCCCTCTGCAGTGCTGTGACCCCCCCGGTCACTCATCCACCATCCCCTCTGTGGTGCTATGACCTCCACCGTCACTCCTCTACCGTCCCCTCTGCGGTGCTGTGACCACCACGGTCAATCCTACACCGTCCCCTCTGCGATGCTGTGATCCCCACGGTCACTGCTCCACCGTCCCCTCTGTGGTGCTGTGACCCCCACGGTCACTCCTCCACCATCCCCTCTGCGGTGCTGTGACCCCCACGGTCACTCCTCCACCGTCCCCTCTGCGGTGCTGTGACCCCCACGGTCACTCCTCCACCGTCCCCTCTGCGGTACTGTGACCTTCACGGTCACTCCTCTACCGTCCGCACTGCGGTACTGTGACCTACACGGTCACTCCTGAAATGTCCCCTCTGCGGTACTGTGACGTCCAGGGTCACCCAAGGTATGAGCGGTTTCTCCTCGTGCGTGTGACACTGTTACCGGTGCAGCAACTTACTTTACAACACCAATATTATCGAATATAGTTTGATATGTTATTGGGTAGAATGTGTTTCTATGTGTTGTTATAAGTGAAGTTTATTTGCACCATTTGCCTCTGACCACCCTGCAGTAACTGGGAACCTGGATGTTAATCGATTTGCAAATCATGTTCCGTGTTAAAGGTTAACCTGTACAGCTCGTAAAGTAAATTCTCACCCAGGTGGCCCTACTGCTGCTGCCCACCCTCAGCAACCATTAGTGTGTGTGTGTGTGTGTGTGTGTGTGTGCACGCGCTGATACCTTCAACAAGAAGAAAGTGGCAGCCCAGCGGGAACTTCGCATTCTAAAGAATAACTGGCTTAAAAATAAAGTATGTGAAATACAAAAAAAAAAAACATGCACATCAGCACAAGATGCGCGAATTTTTCAATTCCACTAAACATTTTATGGGCCAACCACTGCCATTCATTGCTCAACCGAAACACCGATGAGGATGTCCTGACTACCCAGCAGGTCTTCAGCATCAACACCTGTCCCTCCTCAGCTATCCTCCTTCCCTGGATGAGGTAGTTACTGCCATCAAACAGATGAAAAATAACAAAGCCTCAGGGCCTAATAGAATCCCAGCCGACGTGTATAAAGCAGGGGGACCTCTGCTTACCAGCCGTCTCCGCTCTCCTGGATAATATATAGGAAAAGGAGGAAATTCCCCAAGCTCTTAGAGACACTTCCATTGACAATATTTATAAGAACAAGGGAGACTGGTCAGACTGTGGCAACTACCTTGAGATCTCGCTGCTCTCCGTAGCTGGCAAGATTATCGCCCGAGTCCTCCTAAACAGACTCCTTTCTGAGGCGGAAAACTTCCTCCCAGAATCTCAATGTGGTTTTAGACCATCATGTGGCACCACTGACATGATTTTTGCTGCCCGCCAGATACAGGATAAGTGCAGAGACAGCTTCGTGACCTGTACATGGCTTTCATTGACCTAACTTAGGCCTTCGACTCGGTCAACAGGGAAGCCCTCTGGTGGGCCCTCAGCCGTTTTGGCTGCCCACCAAAATTCATTGCCATTGTGAGGCAGCTCCACGATGGCATGAACGACAGTGTCCTGCACAACGGCACCCAGTCTAAGTTCTTCCCCATCCAAACAGGGGTTAAACAAGGGTGTGTACTGGCACCAACTCTCTTTTCCATCTTCTTGGCTACCTTCCTTACTCGTGCCAATGCCAATTCAGCCGGCGGGGTGGACATCAAGTACCTGGTGAAGGGGGGTCTTTTCAAGATAAGACGACTCCAGGAAAGAACAAAGGAGTCGGCAGCTTCCATTATTGAACTTCAGTATGCAGACAACCTCACCCTTGTTGCTCACACTGAACACGACCTTCAGGAGATCCTAAACACCTACGCAGTTACATATGCGCACTTAGGCCTTAAGGTGAATGTACGTAAGACCCAGATTCTCTTTCAACCTGGCCCAGGTTCAGACACACCTCCTCCATCCAACTAGCTTAACGGTACTACCCTCTCTAATGTTACCTACTTTCGGTATCTCAGCTCCCACCTGTCCACCACAGCAGACATCGATGAAGAGATTCAGCACCGGATCAGATGTGCATCTCAAGCCTTTGGCGGACTCCGAAACCGTGTCTTCAGCTGTAGGAAGCTGAAATTATCTGCAAAGCTGCATGTATATCGAGCAGTGGTCCTCCCTACCCTGCTATATGCCAGTGAGACATGGGTCACACACAGAAAACACCTCAAGGCACTTGAAAATTTTCACCAATGTAGTTTACGTTCCATCTTCCGAGTTTGCTGGGAAGACAAGAGAACAAATGCCAGTATTCTTGCTGACACCAACTGTAAGAGCATCGAGGCAACCATTATCCATTAACATCTACGCTGGACTGGCCATGTTACCCGCATGGACGACAGTAGACTGCCAAAGCCGCTACTTTACAGTCACCTAATGAATAGTAAACGTAACGCAGGCGGGTAATTGAAAAGGTATAAGGATAGTCTTAAGACAAAACTGAAAAGGTGCTAAATCGACCCCCTCACCTGGGAGACGATTATTCCACATCGTAACGCTTGGAGGAGCATCACACGAGAAGGTGTCAATACTTTCGTGTTAGCCCGACTGCAAACCGAGGCAGACAAGCGCCACCGCCGGAAAGACGCTGCCACCGCCCCTCCCGCACTAGATGTAGCCCTCCACATGCGCAATGAATGTGGACGACCTCAAAACTCACCAACCTAGGTGATATCCCTAATATCTCATATCATTGTATCATAGCTGGATAATCGTCATACTCAATTCCGAGTGACAGCAAAGTAGTAGTAGTAGTAGTAGTAGTAGTAGTAGTAGTAGTAGTAGTAGTATGTGTGTGTGTGTGTGTGTGTGTCTGTGTAAATACGTATGGCATTTTGGGGGGATAAACGTATTTGTTAATGTTGCTGTTTGTGTTGGTATATAAGCATGTATATGCGTGTCCATGTGTTTGAAATTGTATGTTCTGTGTTCTCGGGTGTATTACTTTCTCATTCTCTGCTGGTTTATCATTTATTATTCTGAACTGTACCAATTTAAATCAATATTCTTTTGGCTGGTTGATTATTTAAGGAGAAATGTATGTGAATTACGATACTAATGGTAGACTGGACTGGACTGTAACGACGCCATAATTAGGAGGAAATAAAGTATATACTATATAGCTGTTAGGCGTGGTGCGTGTAGCACAGTTATCCCTAACATCAGAGAGGCAGCCACTGTGAGAACTCAGTTGAGGTATTTTTTAAAGCAGCATGTGGTGTAGGCGTCCTAATATAACTTATTATGAGGGTGAGAGTTATGTGTTTATGGGAGAGCAAAATGGTCATCCGTTAAGCTGCCTTAATAACTCCTGCTGAGAATATTGAGCTGTTCTCTAATGACCAGTGGATACACCACAAGTTCCACACTGCCTAGATCTCACGAGATCGACAAACTGTTCCGATTAAAGAGTAACGTTTTACCAAATCCGGCTTCGAAACACGAGGATCCATATATATTTCATTAGCCCAATAAAGCACGCGGACTTCTACATACAATCAACACCTCAACCCTCCAGAGGTTCACGGTGCCATAAGCTCGTTGAACAGGCTTTGTGTGAAATATAACAAAGTCTAGGACTGCTTTTAGTATCCTGGTGGTCCAGCGGTTAGCGTTCCCCGGTCACAGTCATAGGCTTGTGGGCCGTGGTTTCGAATCCTGGCGGGTTGAGGTGTTGATTATATATATATATATATATATATATCTCGACCTCATGCATGGGACCAGGGAACGTTACCGACCATGCCACAAGAGCACTAAAAGCAGTTCTTGACTATGTGATATTTCACACAAAGACTGTTCATCGAGCTGATGGCGCCGTGAACCTCTCATTGGGAACTGCCCATGCTGCTTATGTGGATGTCACTAGCATTTTACCGAATCCAGCTGGTTTGAAACACGAGGTACCATGTATATTTCAAAGTCCGCGTGTTATATGGACTAAAAATGAGGAGTGACTGATCCACATGTAATTTAAGGTTTTTGAAATATGTAGTTAAATTAAACACGATTTTTCCATTAGTTACGAGAATGATGGGGTGTGGTGGAAGCATCCTGGTCTGGCACACACACACACAAGCGAGGTAAACGTTGTGTGGACTCACTGGGTGGTTTGGAAGTGTTTATTTCCATTCATACTTTCGAAACTACAACCTATGCTAATTTTTCTTCGTGTTCTTATATAATGAAGATAATGCAGAGTATAAAATGCCATATATATTACTTATACATAATGTCATCTATACAGCTGTACTATGACTGTGTATGTTCGTGCGTGTGCTGCCTTGTGATAGTTAGAGTGGGCCCCCTTCCAGAAAGGACACTGTTCTAACCTCCAGCACCGACCCAAGTGGGCTAGAGATTATGGTTTCCGACTGTACGAGTAGGTAATGAATACAGGTCGCTGAATTTTAGTAGCAGAGTAATTAAAACTTTATCACGATCAGGAAACTTTTACATAAGCTAACAACTACTGGCGGTAAGAGTATTGAAATGTTTATTATTGTTTAGAAGCATGTGTTTACAAGCAATGACTATTAGTAGCAAAGTGCCGCCAGCATGAATATTTGAGTATTCGTCTTTGTGTAGAAACATATACGTGGAATTAATAATTAGTCCTTACAAGAATACTAATACATTTATGTTGTTTTCCTTAGAAGCATATACCTAACACTTTGTGATTTTTGGTTGCATGTTCGCTTAGTGAGAATATTGAAATGTTTATTACTATTTAGAAGAATGTATTTTCATGTGATACTTATTAGCGGTGAGGTTCCCGTGACAGCAATATCGAGGAGGAAGGTAGTCTGCCCACGTCGACTCTCCCCATCCACCACCCAAGCTGCGCCAACTAATTCCTGATGGGCTGTGAGGCTGTCTGCTCCATCGCACCTACACGGGCTCTACCATCAAGTTATTGTGATATAGTAATGTCTTCTGAATGACTTGCAACACACCTCTCTCTCTCTCTCTCTCTCTCTCTCTCTCTCTCTCTCTCCGTTATACCACTGGTTTGAGACCCCCTCCCAGCCAATGATTAGGGCGCCCCAAGTCGATCGTCCTGCAGAATGGATACTATCTTGGGAGGAGAATTGACAGGGAGTAGCGTTGCAGCGCTGGACGTATTCATTCCCTTCCTTCTGTCCTGAAATATTCCTCTTTACTGTGTTCCTAACGGGTAGTCAAGTGAAGGGAGATCCACTTACACTTGTTTTTTAACATGTGATAAATTTGTATAATTCCTGTAGTTGAAGGTAATAATGATAAATAATTACACTGGTCAACATAAAAAAAAATTCTCATGGTTCTGGATCAAAACAGTCTGATTCTAGTGTAATTGTATGTGCTGAACTCAATTATGACATTCGTATAGCTCAGTGATTCCCAACGTGGGGCCTACGCCCCACTGGGGGGCAATTCAATAATAATAGGGGGGCAATATGAAAAATATAGTAATATCAACATTTTTTTTTATTTTACCCTATATGGGTAAAAATTATAAATTTATAGGGTAAAATTGTAATTACAACCTAGCTGAGCACAACAGCTTGTGCAATCTAGTCAAGTGTTCACCCACTAATGTTATCGTGCATCTGGCACCAGCTATATGCGTGGCTTCTGACTTGTTTAACTTTGCAGTTCTTCATCTGCTGTCAAGGAAGAAGGTGAGTTTTAGTCAGCTGCTCAACGCTCCCACTGAAGCTAAAAAAACAGAGGAAACTAACTACAACCAAATTAAATGTGCACAATAAAGCATGGAAGCAGTATTGAATTAAACACACATGCAAGTTTCATGTTGATATAGTTATCTGTCTCTGTTTTGTAGCTTCACTGAGAGGGCTGGTTAAAGTGCTTTTCATTATGATTATTGATCTTGTTATTCTCTGAAAATAATGTATAAAAATAATCATTCATTGATCTTGTCACAGTAACATTAATTTAAAACTGTGAATATAAAGCTCAATATTTACTTGAAATGGCAACTGCATATTGACATTGTGCCTTGTATGTTACAGAAGTTAGATATTAAATTTATTTTCCTAAGTATATAAATATTTTATTTTCACTTTTCAGTTACCCCCATGATGCATAAAATGAACAGTGTGCACGCCAAAAAAAAAGGTCGCCAGTATTCAGATGAGTACTTGCTGTTTGGGTTCATACCAGCGACTCATGATGAAAGGTTGCCTTTTTGTCTGTTGTGCCACCAATGTTTGACTAATGAATCCATGAAGAGAGGTCGTCTCGAAAATCATTTGAAGGCAAAACACAGTATTCATGTTAATTCAAAACTGGAGTATTTTAAATCCCTAAAGGAGAAGTTTGAAAAAAGATCAACAATAAATTCATTGTTCTCTGCAAGAAGTGCAAGCAAGGATCGTGGTCTTGAGGCTAGTTATGAAATTTCTCTTCTCATAGCAAAATGTGGCAAAAATCATACAATAGGGGAGAATTTAATTAAGCCCGCAATATCAACTTTTCTGAAAGTAGTTCTTGAAAAAGATGACCAAGATCTCAAAAGCATGCCGCTCAGTAATAATACTGTTAGTAGCAGGATTGATGAAATGAGTTGTGATGTAGAAGTACAACTTGTTGAAAAATTAAAATATACAAATTTTTCAATACAGTTGGACGAATCAACTGTAAGAGATAGTGAAGCTCTGTTAATGGCCTATGTAAGATATGTTGATAATGGAGAATTTATTGAGGATATGCTATTTTGCGAAGCATTAGAAACCACCACTATTGCAATTGATATATATAAGAAATTAAAAACATATTTAGATGATAAGCAGATACCAATGGAGAACATTATGTCTTGTGCTGCAGATGGTGCTCCAGTGATGATGGGCAAGAAAAATGGAGTTTTAAAATTATTGAAAGACGACAATCCCCAAATGTTGTTAGTGCATTGTGTTATTCATAGACAGAATTTAGTTTCCAAAAAAGTTTCCCCTGTTCTAAACGAGACATTGAATGCAGTTATAAAATGCATCAACACTATAAAAGCTAATGCCAAATGTGAGCGTTTTTTCAAACAATTTTGCAAGGATCAAAATGCAGACTATGTAAGATTATTACTTCATACTGATGTAAGGTGGTTATCAAATGGGAATTGCCTGAAAAGATTCATGGAATTATTTGATATTCTTAGTGAGTTCTTGGATGACAAACCTTATATGACTCTGTTACTGACAGTTGATGGTAAAGCACTTGTCAGTTATTTAGCAGATATATTTGAAAAACTCAATGTCTTAAATAAGGAGCTCCAAGGAACAAATATGACTCTTGTTAATTCAAAGGCCAAGATATTTGGCTTTATATCATTTCTGGAATTATCCCAAGAAAATATTTCTGTCAAAAAATTTGAACAATTTTATTGGCTGAATAAATTTGAGGTAACAGATGCTACTTGTCTTGTTATTGTGGAGCACTTAAAAATAATGGTAAGCGATTTCAACTTCAGATTTTCTGATTTGAAAGAAATTAATTATCCATCTTGGATGACTCAGCCATTGCTAGTGGATCTGTCAGATGTAACCATGGAGTATCAAGGAGAACTTTCAGAATTACAAAATGATGACTCGATTAAAGCCCTGTTCAAAATAAAAGGAACAATAATGTGGCTCTGTTAAGAAACACAAGCTAAATATCCAAATACAAGTAGTTTGGCAAGAAAACTACTGTTACCATTCCCATCGTCATACTTAGTGGAATGTGGATTTAGTGCTGTGAATGACTTATTACTGAAGAAAAGAAACCGACTGGATATCACTAAACGAGGCGACTTGAGATTGAAATTAACAAAATTTCTGCCTCGGATAAAATCTCTTTGCAGTAGACATCAGGCTCAAGGGTCTCATTAATTGATTGTAATTGAATTTATTTAATCTGATGGTAGATATGTTATACACATTATAAAATGGATTTTATTTGATTAAATTTGAAGCTAAACCCTTTAGTTTTATTTGAAAGATACAATTTTTTATGTTATACTTCTTCAAAACTGATATTGTTATATCATACTAAACAATTAACGGGTGGGGGACATGAAGAAATTTGTGATAAAAAAGTGGGGCATGGTACTAAAATGGTTGGGAACCACTGGTATAGCTGTATCAGGCTCAGTTTTCCAGAACCAGCACATCTATATATTTAGTGTACCATGCTATTCATACAGTAATTTATATGCTCATTGGCTCCACTTATGCAATTATTTTGTCCTGACTTGTGCTTTTTTGTTTGTTTTAGTTTGCTGATTCATGATATTGCATATCTACACCTGCATGATTTGCAATTACTCTGAAATTAACAAAACATGGAACGTCGCAAGTGTGTGAACGGTGCTGACAGTTTTTGCTACATATGTGGTGCCTTCACTCCTGGTAGCCTCAAGAAACCAATCACAAAAGCTGTTCGACTGAACTACAAAAGTTACTTCAAATGTCATTTGGGTGACCAAGACAAGAAATGGGCACCTCATGTAGCCTGTAAGTCTTGTGTTAACCACCTGAGCGAGTGGATGTGTGGTAAACGAAGTTCAGGAATGCCGTTTGCTGTACCAATGATGTGGCGTGAACCTAAAGACCACAGTAGTGACTGCTACTTCTGTCTCACAAATATTAAGGGAATAAAAATCAAGACACGAGGCAAGGTACAGTACCCCAATATTGCTTCTGCAATCCGACCAGTACCGCACAGTGCTGAACTTCCAGTCCCAAATCCACCGACTGAACAAGAATTGAGTGATTCCGATTCTACCTCTACCTCAATGGAAAACGACTACCAGGATGACTCTGAAAATACCAGGCCTAAACTATTTACTCAAAAAGCGCATCATGATCTCATCAGGGACCTAAACTTGTCAAAAGAAAAGGCTGAAGTTTTGGGATCCAGACTAAAGCAGCGTAACCTGCTAGAAGATGGAGTGCATATCACTACAGCGCGTTACCGACATAGACAGCTGTCTGCATTTTTCAAGACGGCAAACAACCTTTGTTATTGCGAGGACGCAGTATCTCTCATGCAACAACTCTGCAAGTCTGAAACATACAAGACAGAGGATTGGAGGCTGTTTATAGACTCAGGAAAAGACTCTCTGAAAGCTGTTCTTTTACACAATGGCAATCGGCTTCCATCTGTCCCAATAGCACACGCAACAAAAATGACTGAGAGCTATGAAACAATGAAAATTCTGTTGGCCGCTATAGAGTATGAGAAACACCAGTGGAAGATATGTGGCGATCTCAAAGTCATCAGTTTACTACTGGGCCTTCAGAATGGCTACACAAAGCACATGTGCATTTTGTGCTTGTGGAACAACAGAGCTGATGCAGAGCACTATGTGAGAAAGGATTGGCCGACAAGACCAAGAGATGCACCTGGAAGGTTTAACTGTGCTCACAATCCGCTTGTAGATCCAGAAAAGATATTTTTGCCTCCACTGCATCTAAAGCTCGGTTTGGCTAAAAATTTCATCAAAGCTATGGATCAATTCGGTGCTGGGACTCTATACTTATCTCAGAAACTAGGTGGTGTGTTTTCCGAAGCCAAGTTGAAAGCAGGTGTCTTGAATGGACCACAAATTCGTATACTAGTTAATGATAGCGAATTCACCAAAACATTGAACCCACTGGAGAAAAAAGCATGGGAATCATTTGTCAATGTGTCAAAGAATTTTCTTGGAAACTATCGTGCTGACAACTACAAAGAAATCGTAGCAACCATGCTTCAGAATTATCATGCATTGGGAGCAAGGATGTCCTTGAAATTGCATTTTTTTCACTCTCATATTGAATTTTTCCAAGGTAACCTTGGAGACGTTAGTGATGAACGCGGTGAAAGATTTCATCAAGATATCGCCATAATGGAGAGCAGATATCAGGGACAATTCAGTCCTAACATGATGGGCGACTTTTGCTGGACACTGCAACGAGAAGAGAGCAAGCTGTACAAGAGAAAGAGTAAAGTTCAGAAGCACTTTTATAACTTCATATTTTGTCATTATAAAGGATTTGAACTTATGTTTTTTGGTACAATTTTTTATGAGCTTATCTGTGATAGGTTTAAAATTGTATCTTGCATGACGCGATAATGTTACTATATTTACTATTTTTTTTATTCTTTAAGAAAGTAGGTCTGATGGTAGAATGAAACATCCAATTAATATTCATTAATATGAAATTAGTCATGAAAGCACAGTCACATGAGATAATCTCATCTTTTGCACGACACGTGATGGAATATTAAATATTTGTACCTATTGATTTTTTTATAAAACCTGGTCTGATAGAACAAAACAAATATCAGATTCGAATTCAGCAATATGAAATTAGTTGTGTGAGCATGATCTCATATGTGAACCATTTTGGCTGTTGACCAGTGTTATTGATTATTTTACTGAAATCGGGCGGGTTTTGGCGTAGATTTTGTAGTTTTTTAGTATTATTTTCATTTTGCATCTGTTTATGTTTCATTTCTGTATTATTATCTGTTTATTGTATTTCCTTCCTTCCTTCCTTCTCACCCTCATACTCCTACACTACTTCGCTAATCCACCTCCCACACAACACCACTTACACCCACCATCACTTACACCCAACATCACTTATACCCACCATCATTTACACCCACCATCACTTACACCCACCATCACTTACACCCACCATCACTTACACCCACCATCACTTATACCCACCATCACTTACACCCACCATCACTTACACCCAACATCACTTATACCCACCATCACTTGCACCCACCATCACTTACACCCACCATCACTTACACCCACCATCACTTATACCCACCATCACTTACACCCACCATCACTTACACCCAACATCACTTATACCCACCATCACTTACACCCACCATCACTTACACCCACCATCACTTACACCCACCATCACTTGCACCCACCATCACTTACACCCACCATCACTTACACCCACCATCACTTATACCCGCCATCACTTGCACCCACCATCACTTACACCCACCATCACTTACACCCACCATCACTTATACCCACCATCACTTACACCCACCATCACTTACACCCAACATCACTTATACCCACCATCACTTACACCCACCATCACTTACACCCACCATCACTTACACCCACCATCACTTACACCCAACACCTTCAATATCACCGCTAAATACCAACACCTACAGCTTACGACCAATACACTACCCTTACACTAGAAACCCCCACACCCTTCCCACCCTCCTCCACACTACCACACCCCCACACCCCTCCTCCACACAACAAGACCCCACACCTCTCCCAGTCTTCCCCCACACTACCACACCCCCACACCACCACACCCCCACACCACCACACCCCCACACCACCACACCCCCACACCACCTCCCTCACATTACCACACCCCCCACACCCCCAACCCCACATTACCACACCCCCACAGCCCTCCTTGCTCACCCGTTGTTCTGTGTTGGGGATAGAATAAGGAACTAATTTCTCGCCAGCGATGCTTTATGTGACAGCCGGGGTCCAGGATCAATAATGAGTAGATTCGGGGCTCCTGGAAGAGAGGATACGGTGGGTGTCTTTTATTAAGACGAGGAGACTCACGCCAGCAGCCTCCCTCTCTCCCTACCCTCCCTACCCTCCCGCCCTCCCTCCCTCCCTCCCTATACTCTTCTTCCCTCCCTATGCTCTCCCTCCATAACCTCGCCTGCCTGCCTCCCTCCACCCTTGTCCTCCCTCCCTCTTTCCTTACCTTAAGCAATTTAATTTTTATTTTGTTTACACTTCACAGTGACTCTAAAAAAAATCAAATGAAAATGTAACTAGATTGTAGTGTTATGTGTCATGCTGTTATAATACATTTGTTACCAGATTGTCCCCAACTTGGTGCGTATCCTCAAGAAACTAATCATGGCAGGCTATTCTCCTGAGCATGATGGCCAAGGTGTTTCCTGCAGGTCAGTGGTTGTTACTCATTAATCTTTCTACCCACAATGTACTGTATATGGTCCTCAAAAAGATTAGAGCAGAAGGGTGTGGCCTCCAGTGGGTGGGAAAGTTATTGGCAAACAGGATCATAATGATTGCATTACCTAGCATACGAAACTCCTTAAGTTCAATCTGTCACTCAAACAAGTAATTATTTAATGATGATTTAATTATAATGTATCAAGTCCTTTTGTTTATTAATGAACAAATCATATCTCATATTACTCATTATCTATAACAAGCAGAGTAACTTTTCTCAGTTACTTGGAAAAGAACAGATTTCATTCTCACTAGACATTATAGATTAAGTTCATGAAAACCTCCATACTTTGTATAAAATTATTTACAAGTATTCACTGTATTTGTTTGTTTGTGTGTTCCATTTTTATCCATATTTAACTTTGGTAGAATTTTTGAGACATTAAATTTATTAATTACCAGGTGAAGATTCTGATGTTATTACGAATCTTCGGGTACACTGAGGCCTCGGAGACGATGAATGACATTGTTGCACAGGTGGCCACCAACACCGAGTCCTCCAAGAACGTGGGCAAAGCCATCTTGTATGAAACTGTACTCTCCATCATGGATATCAAGAATGAGAGTGGACTGAGGGTAAGTGTATGTATATTATGTATGTTGTATGTATATTATGTATGTACCCCATTTATATACATTACCTATCTAGTCAGTAGCGTGTGGCAATGTCCCTGTTTCATGTCACCACACGCTTAGATAATGTGCCTGGCGACATCTGGAAGCTGCTAATGTACCACTTGCCACATGTCGCCTGAGAGGTCAGGGAGAGGTCAGTTGACCCATAAAGAGTGTAGGGATTACCGGTGCTTGTAAGCGCACCTTCGTATACTTCCGTCAAATAGAACCTACAGAACTCTACAGGTGTTTATGTTCGCTCCTGTAGTTAGAACTGAATACCCAAAAATCCACAGTAAGTGGCAAACATCCCAATAGGAAAGAATATGTGTGTGAATGGGGGAGGGGTGTCTATCTATCTATCTATCTAGGACAGACCAACATATTTTTTTTTAAATTGAGTAGTGTTTGTGAGTATTCTATTCATGGTCTCAGAGCCCCTCAAATAAGTGTGGTACATATTGTATATCTTACCTCGGTCTTCCCCAGTCATTTAATACCATTCATATTACAGTATCTTTAACACTTATTTTTAATTCTCCCAACAATATAGAGTGACAGTATAGCAGCCACATAGTTTATTTGTATGTGGACAGTTTTTAACAATTTATTCCTAACTATTGTATTGGGTTTTAATTGTAGTCTTTTTTCCATTGGTGTGAATGCTGCTGTCTCTCCAAATTTCTGCCTTATTAAATATACTACCACCAATGGGTTGTATCACTCAGGAGTTAAATATACTGTATAGCATTGACCAGTAAAAGAGGTGTGTTGTATATGATCTTTGGTGGTAGCTTTATTAAGTTGGGAATATTGACTAGTGTAGGACTTCTAGTAATTGTTTTTTCTGGAATATTTTCAGAAGTGTAAATTGGTAAAATAAATTATTCCAAGGACCACTTTGTATGACATACATTCCTTCCTTCCAGGTACTGGCCATTAATATTTTAGGACGTTTCTTACTGAATGCAGATAAAAACATCCGGTATGTGGTAGTTAATACCCTTTTCGGGTTGTTCATGCTGATAATTCTGCCGTCCACCGCTCAACCATCTTGGAATGTTTGAGGGTAATGGATCTTTAGGTATTTTAGTGCTAAGGTGGACATGAACCAGGTGTATTTGCTTAACTTGGCACTCCTCACTTTTTAAAGAATAATTTTATTTGTCTTTTTCTTTACAAGTCTGTTGTAGTCAAGAAAATGCTCTAGTAAAAAATAAGGAAAGAAAACTTGGTATGGCTTGAGAGATTTATAGTTATGATTCAGCAAAAGATGTAAAGCTATGTGGAAAATGGGAACTACAAGCAACAACATACAGTTTTTTGAATGGAATCAGTACTGTACTGTACTTATTAGTAGGAGAGGTAGCTATCAAACATTTCACCTGTTGTTTTTGCAAGAGCTAATAGTTTGCTATGAAGGATTGAGTGGGATAATACTGTGAGTTTCAGACTTGTGTTTGATGAGCAATGTGAGTACACATGTTCCTGTTTGATTGTATCTCCACAATTGATATGTTGACAGTTTAGTTAGTTTGACATGCCAGGGATCTACCATAACTCTCATTCCACACAAGGAAGAAAATTTTATTTTTTCAAATAGATTTTCTCATCTCAGGTGTTTTTAACTTCTCCATATTATTTATATTATTATATTGTATCATCATTAATATTAGTTATATTTTTATTTGTAGGGTGCTGATATAAGGCGTCGAGCTATGGAGTTATGTCTTGCGCTGATCAGCGGCAAAAACATATGAACTATGATGAAGGAGTTGTTAACATTTTTGGAGAAGGTTGAACCAGAGTTTAAGGGTTCTTGTTCATCCAAGTGTGTTCTGGCAGTAGAGAAATATTCACCCAATGTGTGATGGTACATAGACACTCTTCTTAAAGTTGTATAAACTGTAAGTACCCATTTATTTGTACAAGAATGAAAATAAATATAGGGATTATTTTTTTCATTTTATCTTAACAGCATAATTAAGTTTTAGTGTGGATAATCTTAAGAATATTATATGTTCCAAGTTGTGTATGTACAAATTCCTCTACTGCACTCTACTAGTCAGTGTCAAGTATTAATTTTTAACTATATACAGGTATTTGGACAAGAGTCATTGACTTGTTTTCCCCTTGACAGACTGGGAATCACGTACCAGACGACGTCATGTCCACCATACAGTTAATATCAGACACGATCAGAACAAGCGTACGCTGTTGGGGAGTTGCGGCGTCACCTGTCAGTTGCTCAGATGGAATACCAGCCAATGATTCAGGTATCCACCTGGTGTATGGGAGAATTTGGAGACTTATTATTAAATGGTACATGCTTGTCATTAAATATTGTCCTTTACATGAAAAATAAGTCTTCCTCCCCCTTTCTCTCACTCTCTCTTTCTCACTAGTTGGTGTAGAGAGAAAAATTTTACTTTTTAAATTTCATGTTCTCTTTTGTGGCATCTATAAGTTTTGTTTCTGTAAGTTGTACTAATAATATACAGTACACTCAGTACAGTATGTGTCGCAGTTGTACTCCATTCTCAACAAAAGAACATGAAACAAGCTGCTGAAGTAAAATGTAAAGTATATTTTTCCATTTGTTCTTTCCATTCTTGCAAGCTCGTTCCCTCTTTTGACATAACCAAATAGAGTAACACATGCTGTCACTTGTTCCAACTGTGATACAAGTTTGAGTACACTAGAAAAACACATAAAACTTTGTTCACATTATTTGCTGTCATAATGGATGCATCAGTTAGGGACTTTTGGCCAATATTGTACTATGTTTGGATGTCTTATATTTCTGCTAAATATGTTAATTTGAATTTTTGAAAGAAAAAAATGTGTTCTGTGATTTGGAAAGGTTTCCTTCACAATACAGTAAATTTGCCAACATTGATTTATTGAGACACTATATGAACCTTGATGAACTTGTACTGTATATAATTTGCAGTTAAAATTAGGGATGCACCGGAACCAGAATATTAAGTTCTGGCCGGAACTTTAAAAAAAAAATCCAGCCGGAACTGGTACTTTAAGTGTTGCTTAAACTATGAAGAAAAACAATCAGTTTCATGACCCAGAAATGTTAATATGATATTGTTGGTCTTTGTCTCTGCTTTTAAACTAATTCTAAAACTAAAGCCGTGAAATGAAGTTCAAGTAGACCACTTTGTTTTATATGCTTCACCGCTTTTTAATAGTGTTTTTTATGTAGAAATACAACATTGCTTCAAGATAAGATTCACCTTGTATAATATTTTTTCCAAACTGTGTCATATCACCAAAAATATATTAAGTTTTTAATTTAAGTTGTTTTATAAGTATATGGAAAAATAATAACTTGTAAAAAAAATCAATCGATGGGAAGCCACGAGTCTTTGACGGGTATGTTTCACTACACAACCAGTCATACAGAGCCATCAGGATGACGCGTCAAGTATTTGTTTAGTTTAAGTCAGCTCACCCAGCTGCCTCACACATGACTCAGTGTCTCCTTCAATAGCAGCTGAAGTGGGTAAAAGGAGGTAGAGATCTTTAGTAGAGATTCTTTACTAAACCAATATAAAAAGTTCTGGTTCAGGCTGGTTATTTTTCTAAAGTTTCGGCCGGAACCGGAACTTAATGAAAATTGAGGTTCCGGCTGAAGTAACCGTAACTGTGGTGGAAGCTGAATTAATAGATGTTTACCAGAAAATTTTGTGGTCATCGCAGTGTTCTATTACCACTAAGGAATACGCTCACACCTTGCTCATGAAGGTTTCTGCCCGGCTCACCCATGAAATCGGGTGAGCTTACACATATTATTCCCTATTTTTTTAAGTAACGGTTATGTTTTGACGGTTCCCACTTAAAAATGTCTTACTATTGTGTCTATAATTCCCTTTACATAGATGGGAAACAATGTAAAATATTTAAGGTTTAGATTTCTTGATACATTTAACTAATGATACATCTATTACTCAGAATATTATTATTGTTTTATTGGGTAATCAAAGTTGTGAGAATTTTTTTAGATATATAAATTTGTGGTAATAAGACTAAAGTAGATACTTGTCAATGTACTTCACTGTAGATCATTAAGTCATATTCCTTTGTTTGAACAGGTCAATACAGCAAGTAGAAAGTGCATTTGGCTCCCACTTGAACTGCAACAGAGTATAGTCAGCTCTCCACTAGACATACGTGAGTATAGCAACAAACCTAAAGATTTTTAAGTGGGCAGAAGTTCAGTATATGATGTACCTCAAGATATGAATGAGTACCGAGGATACTATTTAAACATAGGAAGTTATTAATGAGACTTATACAAGATATAATAATAATCTTGAGGGCCTGATATAGGCAGTCATGTTGTAATGGTCATTAGTCCAGGGTAAGTTATGAATAGTTTATGTAATTACGAAGCTCGTTGCACCTTTCACACACCATGTGAAAAGGAATGGAGTGAAACTAATGCCATACATGTTAACCCCAGCCAGCGAGGTATGGGGATATATGAATGGATTCTTGTGGTCCCTACATAAGTCAGTTTTACTCCAAACTATTCACATATCTTAGTAAATGTTTTTAATTCAAATAAATCAATTGGTTGCATAATTAAGTTTGAGTGAGGTGCTCCCAAAAGCATCAGTTAATAAGGAAAATAGACAATCCATCTTGTTTAATTGAGGGCCCATGAACATACAATTAGCATTGAAACAGACTTTAATATACTCCTTAAAATTATAGAATTAAGAGTCATACATATAGTTTAGAAAAATATGAAGAATGTAACATGAGTATATCCTTCAAATAACCTCACCAATACTCTTGGATCAGTTAGGCTGCAATGCTTATATAAGATGGTATTTCACTCCACCCAAGTTATCCACTTTACAAACAAAACAAAATTTAGCTTGTAAGATATGGAGTATAGTTTTATTGGACTCTTTGTTCTTGATGCTGACAGCAATACACCAGTTTTGCCATAAATTCAGAACCTTTTTTCTTTGGTGTCATAAGAAGTACTGTATGGTGGTGTTGAACCCTTGTAGTATTAGAATAAGAACATAATATTTTAATGATATAGCCAATTTCCTTCAAATCTGAAACATGTGATTTTTCATCACATTAAGTGCTCTGTTTTGGAAGACTCTCTCTCTCTCTCTCTCTCTCTCTCTCTCTCTCTCTCTCTCTCTCTCTCTCTCTCTCTCTCTTTTTCTGGTCAATTTGGAAATGATTATCTTCCTGTAGAATATATTAAATGATAATGTTGTTTTCAGTGTACTTCAAAATTGAGACTTAAACCTAGTTAATCTTAGCATTTACTGTATCTAAAAGTCGAAAGGAATTGCCTTGAATATCTTCAGCAATTTGAATATACAATACACTACTCTATCTAGTTAATGTGCATATTCCCTCAAGAGGTGTCACACAAGTACTTTCCAACAGCCACATGCGAGGGCCTCTATTAGAGAGGATGCCACTATTTGAAGGGACCAGAGCTGAATCGGAAGCTGACAAGGCAACCACCACTAATGGAGTCGACACAGCAAATGATAACCAGAGTCTCCTCAATGACCTCATCTCAACAACGCTTATGAGACAAATGATTCAGTGAGATATTGCTTAGTTTCTGTACATCCCACAACACGACTTTTATGGTGCTATACAATCTGAAATAATTTACAGAGTAATTGCATAGCTACATGACTAGACAGAAGTTTAGAGGTTGTTTTTGCTTTTTAATGAGTAAAATGTGTTTGTAAATTTCAATCTTTTCTTTCCTCTCATGAAAAAGAACAGTCTACCGGTAATCGCCTCAAAATGCTCATTACAGGCGACTATTTTTTCAAACAAGTTTTTATTCTTATTCATAAATTATTGCAGCAGTAGTCAGCAAACGTCTCTGTTAATTAACATTTCCAAATCATTTACTCAATCTTGAGGTTAGTTCCCTTACCTGGAATATTGGTTTAATGATTTTCCTGTTATGCAAGTAAAAAGTTATCCCTTGTTGACATAATTTAAAGGATTCTATATAGGTGTACAAATTATGTTGCCCCAACAAATTGTAGTAGATTTAATAGAACAGTTAAAGGGGAGGAAATCTTGCTGGGGATCTGTAGAGTGAACAGTGATCATATGGATCTCATAATTTTGACACTTTAATGCTGTAGAATCATGTTGATCATCTAAGCAGGGTATATACGACTGCCTACCTGCATACAAATTTTCCTATTATCTCAGTTCCCTTGGTCATAGGACATCATCAGGAAACACCAGGTTATTAATCTTCAACGAACTCATATGGAACCAAAATTTTTAATGTAATAATACTGTATTGAGAATATTTTCTTATTATTAATATTGAAGTCTTTAAATGTGTAGGATATACAAGTAATTAGGTTTGTATTTGTAGTTCTTAGAATGCATTGCTTGACCTGATTGGTGGAATGGAGATAGGAGACAACGATAAAGTCCAAGCACGGCAGGGCCAATCACTGCCCCAAAACAGCGCCGATAGTTAATGCTGACATATTGGACCTATTAGGTAAAATGCTTCTGCAGACATGATGTTCTTATTGTTATTTGAAAGAGAACTTTGATATATAAACTTATTAATAAAGAAAAGTACATGAGAATTTTTATCTTCTAGTATGGAGTTGGTACCATGCATAAAGCAAAATTTACTGATATTAATTTTAAAGTATTGAATATAGGAAACTGGATGTGATATGTTAAAATAGGGAAAATATTCTGTACTGTAATGGTGAGTTGTATGGTTGTATATTTTATTTGATCCACAGTTGAAAAATGTTCCCTATGTTGGTTCTGATTAATCTAATTGTGTCATGCAATTTTAGGAACCAGGTAAAAATTTAATATTGTTACTGGTATGAATTGTGTGTGGGGGGGGTGGGTGGGGGGGGGGGGTGTTACCAATTAGCTTTTGAAAAAGAATGGTTATTTAGTTGAAAGTGGTATTGGTAATCTATAATGGTATTATCACTACCCAAGTACTCATCTCCCACTTGTGTGTAGGGTAGACCAAGGGATACAGGAAGACACTGCAACAACTACCATAGTCCAATTCTTACACTTTCTCATCTTTGACAGAAAGATAATGGTTCATATCAATTCTCTGTACATCCTGAGTTGAGTCATCAGGTTGGTAACAGATGTTGCACACATTTCAGGAGGATTAGACTCTGGCCCAGCAGCACCAGTGACCATCAACATGAACGACACCATCATCCCTGGTCAGCTACCTTACTCAACCAATGCTGCCTACCTACTAGATGGCCGGCTCAATAACTCCGCCCAATCATCACTTCCCTTAACTCTCCAGTCACAAACTCCACTGCCACCATCCCTACAAGTAATTCAATCATCCCACTTCTCCTCCAGAAGTCAATTACGTAACACCACCTTGCCTTGATATTCTTGAAAGGTGTCACGAATACTTAAGCTTTGTAGTTGAACAAAACGGTCAAAAGAGGATACAGTACTCTCATCCTATATAACTCAGATGCTGGAATTTTGAAAACAATTGAAAACTAGTTCTTAGAACATAATATTAAAGATAAAATATGAATAAATTTACCTTGCACCATGAAGGAGATTCTGGAAAGTAAAATGTGTCTGTACATTGACAGGTATACCAGGAATCAATTCCTATGATAAGAATGGTGTCAGGTTGGACATGACGTTTGAGCTGCAGGAATCCATCACTACCATCAAAAATGCTAGCCACCAACAACACTGGAACTCCAGTTACAGACTTCCTCTTCCAGGCTGCTGTGCCTTAAGTAACTGTTTTCTCTGATATACCACCATTCTATCCCTGTTTCCTCAGGTAGGTATCCCATGTTCTTGGTCTTCAACAATGTTGTTGTTAATTAAATTTAAATTGCTTCTTCCAACCCTCTGGTCAAGTGTGATGAATATGAGCTTGTTGGGTGATCAGAAGAGTTACAAATTTTAGTGAATAAGTCTGGAAGAGTGTGAATGAGGATACAGTTAAAATTGAATGTGAACAAAAGTAGTCATGAACATGAGGGCGGTGTATGTGCATCCTCTTAAGATTGATATAATTAACAAGTAATCCATATTCAAATTACACCTGCTTATTAAATCATGGATAATACTCATGCATGGTTTAGTTGTGTAATAAGAGGTGAATACAGGAGGCCCTGCATTCAAAGATTTGTTTTTATTTATAGATGGAAAGACACTCGAGGACAATACGAAAACTGTAAGGCACAGAGGATGTCAATGACTAATGTGTGCTGCAACTGGTAATGAAAGGAGTGAGGGATGATGGACTGGTGTTTTGTCCAGAGAAACATTGGTTGAAACAAGAAAGCAAAGAAACATTAACATAAAATGAAGGGTAAGGAGGAAGTGAAGGGGTACGATTGTTGTGTGTTCATTCCTCGTATAAGAGCTCGAATGATGATAGAATGAAGTGGGGTTATTGTTATAAAAGGAGATTCATCAATAATCACAAATTGGCTGATGGTATGAAAGTATTTGGTGTGTTTGAAGTATGTGGAGAAAGGGGTCTCTTAAAGTTGGGATGTACAGGAAAGTCGGTCATAACAAATGTTAGTCTTTATTTGTTTTTCGTTTTTCAGTCTATTTTATTCCAGTCGGCATTGTCCCGATAACTTTACATATTACCCTGTAATTGTAACTTGTTGAAAATACTGGGAGAGGAAGGGAGGGAGATTTCTGCAGTATGATAAATTTTCAGCACATCTGCATTTCCAAAAAAGAATAAAGAGCTGAAGTACCACAATGGCATCAGTGTTACATATGTGTGATTAAGTTTTTTGAACCTCATGCTTTTATGTGTGATTATTGTTAAAGAGCAAGACCATTCCTGCTTCAGTGTATAGGATGGTTAAAATCAAGAGCAACATATCATCTCTCTCATTCCCATTCATTGATTCTACCTATTTAATATACTATAGCAATAGCCGTGTGTCTGTTTGTCTGTCTGTGTGTCTGTTTTGGGCAGCCGAAACGGCACAATCGTTTTTCATCAAACTTGGTGGAAAATTCGCAAAAAATTCGTAGAGTGGAACAAGCCTGGTCCCATGTCGATGGTTTCTTTAGGAAGGCATTAATTAACCATTTTATTTATGATGGAAAACGATGCAAGTCTATGGACTTGGCGGAGCCTAATTAACCATGCAAGTCTAAGGACTTGGCGCACCCTCATTCGCTGTACGCTAGCCAAGCACGGGCGTTCAAGGCACGAAGGGCCCGCGATCACTTGTCAGGTACTATAACAGAGCATTGTAAATGTGGTCAGGTAAAAGTTCCCAAGTACCAGGTTATGTGCTTACTTGAATTTGTTTACATTTCACAACCTACACAAATGCCTTTGCAATGTACAGTCGGTTACTCATTTGTATAAGTTTTGCTTAATTCCATGTCATTGTCATTTACAATTTGTTATAGGAGTCACTACAGCTGCAGATGTTGAACCCTAGTAGTAACAACATGGCTCCTACTGCCAAACTGACTCAGGTGATCAAAGTCAACAACCCTAATAAGGTAAACGAAATAGAAAATAAGCCGTTTCTTTCTAAAAACCAGTATTTGTGATATAGTCCAGAATGCGACATCTAGCTTATACCTAGGTATGTAAATGCCTAGCATTACCTCGCCAGGCCAACATACAGGCAATTAAGACATCTAATAATTAATTACTTAAAAATTCATAATATTAGGAGGACACGTCGCTACCTGGCATTTAATTGCAATTCCCGCACCCCCCATCACACGCACTGCCACCGTCACCTCTTGCCTTAGAGCTAGCAGTAAACAAAAGTCAACTCTCGAGGGGTGGAGATGGGTGGGTTATCGGCGTCGCATTCTGGACTATATCACAAAAACTGTTTGTTTGTTTTTTTAACGGCTTTTTGTTCAATCCACAATGCGACGCCTAGCTTTAAATACCCGAACAGGAGGTGGAGAGGGAGGTGACGTTGCATACAGGACTCCGCTAGCTTAGGTCCAGATTATTATTATAAACCGTTTGGAATATTTTCCAATATTAGGAACATTTACCGGAAGGTAAAATGTTAATTTACATATCCCAATAAGGACACTCACTTTATTCTGATAAGGAAGAAGGTCCTGGTTGTGGAGATTGACTAGGTGGGGGAGGGGACCCCAACACCATCACATGTAAAGCATCTTTCAGAGATAGATGAAGATAGCTGTTTTTAAAAGTTTGAAGATCTCCAAAAGCCCACTTCGTTAATCTGACTGAGGCTCATATGCTGCAGAAAGGCCACAGACCCTGCATATTTCCTGGTGTCATGTGCCAAAAATTTCTTGCCTGGGTCTGCTTGATTCACTAACTGAGATAATTATTTTGTCATTTGACTAGGAGACAATTTCTTACCATACCTGTGATGAGATTGCATAGGGGCTTCAATTAGGCAATCTAGTTAACCATTCTTGAAGATTTTTAACTGGGCACAATATATGAGGAACCCTTGTCTCATCTATTAGCCGTTTTATCCTAACAGGCTGAGCTTTAAAATCCTCCCTTTCATTTTTTCTTAGGATCTCCGTAGGAAAAAGGGTGACATTTTCCTCAGAAAATACCAATAATGATGGATTATTGGAAATTGAAATCAGCTCACTGATTCTCATACCTGTTGCTATTGCTGCCTTCTGGAGCAATCTGTCCCGGTTCAGATTTATATTGTAATTAGGCCCCATAAGAAATTTAGTAACTTTTTCTCGAGACCAATGTGGGATTTGATAAATCCTTGGGTTCAAAGTAATATTAAAACCCCACGCTAGAGGGTCAACCAACGATGATTTATAAGATGCAATTGTCGATCCTTAAAGGCCTTTAACTCTGAACAAAATTCCTAAAAATTCTAACACAACTGTTCCGACAATGTGTCTAGAGTCGTTAACTTGATAAATTGTTAAAAAAAAGTTTCCAAGCTTTCTCGTGTGGCATAGAAGTTTGGGGTCTATAACCTGCTATTACTTGGTTAGCTATATTGGAATTACCCAACCATCTATTTAAACTCCTTTTGAGAAACTCCAAGCGTGAAGTGCCAAGGATATCTCGAACTGAGAATGCAGTACCTGGTCTAGACATCCTTGTTGCAATTGTAGTGGATGCGGACACCAGTCTAACAGATCCAGACACTAAGGTTGTAGGATCCAATATGGTGCAATTAAGAGGATCTTGCCTCGGAAGGATCTGAATTTGTGAACCACTTTAGGCAACATTTACACAGGTGGGAACAGATAGATTGAATTCCAATGGTTTCAATCTATGAGTAGAGCATTTCCTAAAAGATTCTATCGTTCCAGAGACTCATAAAGTGGCATCTTGTGATTTTTTAGGGAGGCAAAGAGATCTATTTTTTGGAGTTCCAAACTTCCTCACTAGACTCTTGAACTCTGATACCTTTAGGGACCATTCTGTTTCCGTCGATACTGGCCTGAGACGGGACATTAACAACATGCCCCTGGAACTATGTAGCTCCTATAAATATATTGGAATTAATATGACTGATACAAACTTCATATGCAACCTTCCTGTCAAAGCTATGGAATGGATATGACCTATATCCATACCTTCTATCTTCACATCATTCGCTTGGTAGTTGACTATCATGCTCTGCGTCTTCTTACTCTTCCTAACAAACAACTAGACACTCAAGAGGTAGTACAAACGAATCCATGCGCATCATCCTAGGGCGCCAAAAATCTACGGGCTGCCGTCTTTTTATGACAGGATATCTTTACTTAATCTGTTTCGTGTTAAACTTTTAAAGAACAGTGGTCCCCCAACCATAGCTTAAACTGAACTGTGATTCTGTCGAAATAACCCTGACCATCCCTTCAACCTACCAGAATAGACTCTGTGGAGCGTGGCCTCGGGAGCGTCACCACCTCTTAAACTAGCAGACTTAATGCTATGTCTGCTAAAGGTTCCCCTCAGCTTACTAAAGTCCATAGGTGTTAGCCAGAATAAAATAGTCAAAAGTCGTTAATGGTAATCAGAGAGTTAATGTGGCTATTACTCCACATAAAACATATAATGATATTCCTCCTTGGCCAGATGTACCCGTTCCGTTTAATTACACACCTGTTTATGGTAATCTATAAACACTGATTCGTTGAGATGTGTAACACTAGAGACTATTAACAGTCACCTTCAGAGTATTAAATTAAGTGAATATTAAGTTTTTACTGGTGGTTCTGTGCAGACAAACACGCGTTGATCAGGTTGTGCATGTGTAATATATAAATAAAATGAGATGATAGTGTCAAACATGCAGAGACTGGACAACTGGGTCAATACAACACAAACTGAACTTATGGAATCTACCTCACCACAGACTACCTTAAAGAAAATGGAGGTGGGGTGATATTCTATGACACCCAAAGTACTTTAAAGTCTAAAGTGATCTGTAATATCAAAATAAATGTGATAACTGCTAAGGAGAACAATCTTCTTACTGAACTTGTGTGGATTGCGCCCTATGTTGGAATTAGTCAACATGACTGTGTTGATCGACTGGCCAATGAGGCGAGTCTTGTAGTGTAAAGTGTGACACTGATAAAGACTTTAGACCATCTGGCTAATTATGTAACTACTGTACGACACTGAATCACTAGTCCTTGAAGATATTCTGATAATTTATCCTAAACTTACTAATCCACACTTAATAGTCCTCAATTAATAATGACACTAATGAATATGACCTACTGTATTGTCTCCTCTTGTGTATGAACCTCTGTCTACCGTGGCAGTGAACAGTGACAGCAGCACCCTCTGTCAACACCTGAATGAACTACTCAGGTCAGCTGAACATGTAGCTAAATCTTGTCAATAAACTTGTTAATTTATAGCTTATCTGAGATCACTTCTTTCAAGTAATTTTTGACCTATGCGTAAATCTCCTCCTCTACCGATGACTGAATCACTTCAGCTTACTTCGTCTTCAACACAAAATTTCGCCAATGCTCTCAATACCCAACTACTCCCTTGACACTAAACAGGGTTACCCATCTTCTAGTGCCACATTACACATCCACCTCACCATTATTATTTTAGTTCCCTGGAGCCTGCGTGTATCATCCCCCCCATGTTCCCTTCTCCCAAACCACTAATCTACACTTTTGTTTTCGTCACTTCCACTTTAAAGTCATTTAACTCCATCCCATCCTTCTGTCTCATAAATTTCTCCACTGTCTCTTCAATACTGTTATCAGCACTAAGTCATCAGCACACATCAGCTCCCAGGCCAGACAAGTCCAAAAAGCCCATGACTACCTCCAGCACCATGATAGTACCTCCAGCAGCATGACAGCACCTCCAGCACCGTGATAGTACCTCCAACACCATGACAGTACCTCCAGCACCATGATAACACCTCCAGCACCATGACAGTACATCCAGCACCATGACAGTACCTCCAGCACCATGATAACACCTCCAGCACCATGACAGTACCTCTAACACCGTGACAGTACCTCCAGCACCATGATAACACCTCCAGCACCATGACAGTACCTCTAGAACCATGACAGTACCTCCAAAACCATGGAAATATCCGCAGCACCATGATAAACAGGAGTGGAGTCAAGACAAACCCTGATGGACCCCAACTTTCACTTGAAATTTTTCACTCTCCTCACCATTTACTCTCATAATGATTCTTCAGTCCACGTATAATGCGATAATCACTCATAATGACACTCCTCGACCTCTGCCTCACTACCCAGTACACCACCTCACAAGGCAAACTGTCAAATGCCTCCTCTAATTCGTCAAATAGAAACTATATTAATCTTGTTGTTGCCTGGTGATAAATATTGCCTCTGTAGTCCCCCTCCCTGGCATGAACCCAAACTGCACATATCGTTAATCTTCACTCAATTTCTCTATCCACTCTTTCCACAACTTTCATAACCTGATCTAACAGCTTAAGGCCCCTGTAGTTCCGATGTTCAAGTGCATCACCTTTACCCTTTTAAGTCACCATCAACACACTGGTGCTGTCAACATTATTTCAACTATTCTGGAACTTCCAGCAGCCTTTTGGAGCTTCATTTTACCATTTGTGATCTTTACCTCTTCTCTTTCAACCCAGAATAATGGTCTGTGTCTCGCTCTGCTGCTCATTTGCTGATCCTGCCCCATTCAGTAGTCAATCGTAGTATTTTCTCCAATTATATATATTCTTGACTTCTATTCACTATTTGTATTATCCATCACACAGTATCCACAAATGCTTCCTGTTTACGCTTCATAGACTTGTAAACCTCTCCTCTGGCCCTGAGCTTGGCCTCCTGGCACTCATATTTGTCACCATTCCTCTTCCAGGCCTTATATAATCTTCTTTTCTCCTTTATCACTCTGCCCACTTCATCGTCCCACCCCCATGCTACTGTCTGCCTGACTGGGCTCTTCGTTCAACCACACATCTTTTCAGCCGCGCTTAGCATAGAAAATCCTTTAGTTTAGCCCAGGATTTCTCACCGCTGCCTCTCACACTGTCGCTGGCTTATTCCATTCTTCTGTTCCTTCAATTTCCACTCTCTCCTTCCCTAAACGTATACCTATAAACACGAAATATCCAGTACCTCGATTTTATGAATTCAGTAACCTGACTTTTGTAGCTGTAGGAGTAAAGTTCAACAGGTAGTGAGTGACTCTGTCCCTAGTGGTAGTGAGTGACTCTGGCCCGCCTGGTAGTGAGTGACTCTCGACCCTCCTGACTCACTATCCCAGCTGTGCTTCCTCTTACCACGTCTCTCTCTCTCTCTCTCTCAAGCACCAGAGGATATGAAGTATATTTTGACATTATCTTAGTATTTTCTGCTGTTGTTGTAATCTTTTGCTAAACCGAACTTAATAGAGACTAGGGAACAAAAGCAGACTGACAGACAGAAAGACAAGCAGACACACGAACAGACTTACGACACAGATCTCACATGATAACTTATTACCTTAAAAACTCTTTCCTTCTACACAAATCGGAACCAACGCGAGAATTTCATTTTGTGGATTTTAACACTCACACACACACACACACACACACACACCGACTCTACATGCTACGACGACTTAGGTCAACTTGGGACACCCTCGCCAGAGCTGAGGACTATCTACAACGCCTTTATTCTCCCCAAACTAACTATGCGTCACCAGCCTGGTCGTCTTCTCTCAACTCCACCCAACAACGTCGGCTAGAGAAGGTACAGAAAAGGGCCTGTAGAATCATGCTCGGCATAGAATACTCCGGCTACATCAACGCTCTCTCCACCCTGGAAATGCCATCCCTCAGTGACCTCCACCACCAAACACTAGCAAGGTTTGGCAGTGAACTACTGCACCACCCTCGTCATCGCCACCTCCTGCCACCGCCAGCCCCCCACCCACCTCGCGCAGTACGCCACTACAACAAAATCCAGCCCATAAGAGCCCGTACCAGATTCAGATTCAGATTTGCCCCCGAGGGGGCTAGTTTATTGGGCACCCCCTTACATCCTGTACAAGGTGAAGCGCAGAAGCGTTTACAGCGCCCAACAGGGAAGTATGAAAAGTTCATACTTGCCTTTATGACTCGTACATTAAGGGCGTAAAAGCCTGAAGAGTCATAGGTTTTGTCAAGTTACATAAAGTGAGAGAATGATGAGTGTGTGGGGGGAAAGTTCCCGGTACATTTAATCTGTTTATGGCAAAGAGTGGCAGGTCCCTAATAATGTCAAATGCCAGGCCTGTGCTAGGAGGAGAGAGCCCGTACCGATAGATATAAGAACAGCACCATCCCATCTATTGTTAAAATAATAAACAACTCCTGATTTATGTAGTGTACAGCCCTGTAAATGTATTCAATGCATATTATATCATTATGTCTAAATCAAATGTAAATCTGTATATTTTCAGCCACCGGCTGCAACTCTATTAATAAACCGTTTATTATTATTATTATTATTACTCAAACACTCACGATCCCCCCCCCCCCTTACCCGACCGGTTAAACATGTACGGGTAGCTGGGGTCAAGCAGTACCTGACAAATTCCCGTCTGGGTAGTTTACTTTCAAAGCCCTATACACCGGATGGTGGTCGGTCACTGCTAAACAGAACAGCCTGAATCTAATCCATCCCCTCTGCTAAACATTACCTTCCCTCCGTCCTTACTACAGTGTGCAGCATCCGTGTCCCTCCTGCATCATATTCCAGTATTATATCATGGAAGACTTCTGATGCCAGGTTGAGATTTCTCTTTATCACCACACAACCACAGTCTCTCTCTCCTTCACACCATGTCCACTCATATTGAATTCATATTGATATTGAAACAGATTAATTAGGCAGAAGCATGCAGAGAGAACAATAACACGACTGGGCCAAGTGAGACCCTGAAACCTCTTACTGGCACCTGTTGTATACTGTACATTTATCTCAAGTTATTAATATATAATTACCAACAATGAACAGCCCAAATAATGAACAGCACCAACAATGAACAACACCAACAATGAACAACGCCTCTCCAGCTCACTGCCTTAGTTGTTCCCTCTAAGCAAAATAAAGATGATTTATTGTGTTTATATGCAAATTAGCCCTTGTGAATAATAAAGTAAATAATCTAATAAAATCAGTGTTTAATAAAGGTTGAAATTAATAAAGATAGTTCGATATTTACGACTAATTGGTGTTTAATAAAGTAAAATCAAATAATGTTTAATAAAAATGTTAAATAAAGCAGACTGAATCTTTACTCTTAGTATTTTAATATAGGAGATAAATATGATGTCTAAATATTCCCTAAGACTTGCATATGAGTCCCAGAGATGATGATGATTTTATATATCACCCCGCTTCAACAACTAAGATCTTTAAGCCCTTTAATGTTCAAGGATCGTGTATCACTCCGCTTCAACAACTAAGGTCTTTAAGCGCTTTAGTACTGAAGGTTCGTGTCTCACTCCGCTTCAACAACTAGGTCTTTAAACGTGTACTCTAAGTATGTCCAAAAATTAGTCCTCATTTAAACACAGTCTAAGTATGTCCAAAAACTAGTCCCTCTTTAAAGCTAGTCTAAGTATGCCCATAAACTAGTCCTCATTTAAAGCTAATCTAAGTATGTCCAAAAACTAGTCCCTATTTAAAGCTGGTCTAAATATATCCAAAAATTAGTCCCCATTTAAAGCTAGTCTAAGTTCATCCAAAAACTAGTCCCCATCAATTACACCTTTATAGACAGATGTTCTTTATACGAGACAAAGACACTCGCCAACTGTGTTGGGCCAGTCGTTCGCTCAGGACCCGCTTCACCTGCTTGTCATTACCAGGTGGTGATTCTTACCTGGATAATGAACGAGTCTTCGAGGTTTTATCTAATGAGAGGGAATTGGAGTGGGGAGTCCATTGTTGATTGTGAGGGAGGGAGGGAGGGGGAAAGGAATGAAGAGAGAGGAGGGAAAAGAGATAAAATGGAAAATATGAAAGAGAGATAAACATGTTGACATAGAGAGACAGATAAGAGAAAAATGGATAACGATGAAATATAAATAAATACGAAGAGACAGACAGACAAACAGAGAGAAAAGTGACAGGCGAGGGAGAAAGTCATATGGGCAGTAAAGCCTTAATGACAGGAAAAGGGAAACTCAAAACGAACCTTCATTACTGGATGGTATCTGTCTCTCACGCCTCCCAACCTCCCGCATCCTAAAGAGGAGGAGGAAGTGGTGGCAAAAGATGAGGAGAAAGAAGATAAAGAGGAAGAAGTTGAGAGGAGGAAGAGGGGGGAGAGGGCGAGGAGAAAGAAGAAAAAAAGAAGAGGAAGAAGGAAGAAGAAGAAGAAGAGAAACAAGATTGAGGAGGGGGAGGAGGAGAAGGAAGGGAAGAATAAATATTTGATGTTGGTCAGTTGTAGTCAAAATAAACTGTTACTCACATTTTTTTTATTTATATTTTCAGGATCCAGTTACATCGACTCTCTACAAGGTAAGTGTGCGTGTCTGTCATATCTGTTTCAGGCTACTTACTTCAAGTGCATCCAAAATTGATGGTGTCATTATTACGACCCCCCCCCCCCCCCGCAAAATCACTCTACTCATCTTACCCTGAAAATAAAACAATCTACATGTCAATACAACCTCCACTACACACACACACACACTCCACGAACTTATTAAGACAATCATAATCATTAGTGACCTGTATTCCACCTCAAGTTATCTTATGACCCAACTAGACGCTTGAATTAGTTGCTAACCTGTGACCTTCTTTGTGGTTTATATAAATAAGATAGATATTGTTACCTTATTATTTGAATACGAGATGCAAAGCGGACATATGTAATCTGAGTTTCCATTTGTGTGTCGCCTGTTCAAAGAAGTGATGCGCTTACCTGTGAACTAAATAATAAGTTATATCTACAAGGTTAATCCGCAGAGCTTGGTGTCAGTAGGAAAAAATATACTTATGTGAAAATTGAATATAACGATATACGGTATACGATCATGTTGAGTCTATCCAATGTTGAGTCCATTGTAGATGATCTCATGGACAGAGATAAGAAAAATGAGAAACCATGACAATGAAGGAAATAATTAAGAGATCGTGTGTGCGTGTGTGATTGATTTTGCCGCTTACAGAGACTACTTTATTGTGCACCCCACATTCATCCTGTGAGCGGTAGCGCAAAAGGATTACAGAGTAGAGTTTACAACGGGTCATAATAATTAACCCCCGTTGTCAGGATATTATGGCACTGAATGTTACACAGTATTTCAATTACATTATTTGTTTAGTTCTATACATAAAGGGTAACTTATTCACAAATGCGTGAGTACAGGCCTGTGAGGCAGTATGTCTGGCCTCACACTTTGTTATTCACATTTGCGTGAGAAGTATTCAAGCACATTGCGTGTTTGGTTCTGTACATGAGAACTGATACAGTTACTAAGTGCAAAAAAGTGGATACAATCTTAATATGTCGGCTATCTTGCCATTAGAGATGAAGTGTTGTGCCATTTCACACACACTGTGCTTGGACTTGTCCCTAAAAGGTTCTATCTTCACACAGTCGAGGACGTAGTGTTCAAGTGTGTGGCCATATGTCTGGCCACACACTTTACATTTAGTTTTGTTTACATCTGCTTGAGGAACATACTGCCAAAGGTACTTATATCCTAACATTAATCTAGCGGTTACAACATCTTGTAATCTAGTGATCTTGTTACTTGCTCCATATACATGTTTCACTTGATACATCTCATCATGGTAAACTATGGATCGACTAGTGCCTGTTTGCACTAGTCTACTTGCGTCAAACTCATCAATAAGTTCTTTCCTAATTACAGTTTTAAGGGTTGTGTGGGCGTGGTGTGGTGTGGTGTGGGCGTGGTGTGGTGTGGCGTGGCGTGGTGTGGCGTGGCGTGATTTTTCTACATTGGATATTCTCCACACACGAACACCTCTACCACTGTACTCATCCTCCACGCTTCCTAAAACAACAAGACACCTGTAGGAAAAATTTGATTTTTTTTTTTATGGAGGAGGGACGCCTGAGTACGTGTTAGTATCGCCACACGTTTTTGGCCTTCTCGTTCCACTCCATCGGCTGTGATCCCTGACCCCGGAACATTAAGCTGCTAAGGTGCATAATGAATTATTCTGAGGTGCTATGAGAACTGCATTGGTAAGCGTTTACAGTGCCCAACTGGGAAGCATGCTAAGTTCATGCATGCTTTTATCACTCATGCATTAAGGGCCTAGAAGCCTGAAGGGTCATAGATTTTGTCAGCAAGTTACATAAAGTGACACAATGATGAGTGTGTGTGGGGTTAAGTTCCCGGTGCATTTCGTCTGTTTATAGCAAAGCGTGGCAGGTCCCTAATAATGTCAAGTGCCAGGCCTGTGACTAGGAGGAGGGATATCAGCCATCAGATTAGATTTTTTTTAGATTGCCCACGAAGGGGGCTAGTTTATTGGGCACCCTTTACATCCTGTGCAAGGTGAAGTGCAGAAGCGTTTACAGCGCCCAACAGGGAAGCATGCTAAGTTCAAACTTGCCTTTATGTCTCATGAGTTAAGGGCGTAGAAGCCTGAAGAATCAAGGGCATAGAAGCCTGAAGAGTCAATGGTGTATGTCATCAAGTTATTGGAAGCTCCAACAACTCCCTGAATACGAATTCGCAACTTTCGACTTACAACAGGTACAGTCGGAAACCATAATCTCTAGCCCACCTGGGTCGGTGCTGGAGGTTAGTACAGTGTCCTTTCTGGACGGGGGCCCACTCTAACTATCACGAGGCAACACACGCACGAACACACACAGTCATAGTACGGCTGTATAGATAACATTACTATATGTATAAGTATTGTATATGGCATTTTATACTCTGCATTATCTTCATTATATATACAAACCTTAAAAAATCTCGTTTAACCATTGTACGTGAGAGAAAGCACCACACACACTGCAGTTACGAAATGAAGAACCGAAGGACATAGGAATGACAGACCTGACGTCGTGTGTAGGGAGGCCTGCCGTATCAGTGTGGACACAGTTGCTCAAAGGGTAAGTCGTATAATTCATCCTTGCAATTGTTGAGAAGAGTTAAATAAATGTATATATATATATATATATATATATATATATATATATATATATATATATATATATATATATATATATATATATATGTTAGCGGGAGAGAAAAGGAGAGAAGAGAAGACGACCCGGCCTCTCTCTCAGTCCCGGATAGCACTCACACAAACAAGACGTCTCTGCGCGTCTGTCCCAGAAATAGTCACGTGGCCTAGTCACCTGTGCTGAAATATTGCAGTATAACAAGTAAGTCTCATTCGATCTCAGACAGGGTTAGATAGGGCAGTGATAAAGTAAACTAGAGCTAACAGTGAGTTCATTTCAGGGTTTCCGTGAGAACCCACTTGACTGGAGTTGACCCGGAGTTGACTGCGAGAGATTGACTGCCGTTTGATGATTGAGGGTGGCGATTGTCGCCATTGGACCGAGCAAAGTAGGCCTGTCACTGTTTAGCGGGGTAGCAAAGGATCTCTTGAGTGAACGAGTGCTACCGACAACTAAACGACCCGGGACCAGCAGTGGGTGATCAGTTCTTACCACTCCGGGCACATCACCACGTGTCCCGAGCTGCTAGCGAAACCCTCTTGCTAACGGGACGCTAAAGCTTCTCTCAACTGTACAAGGTCTGATCTGCTCACTCCCGTCCGCTTTATGGACGCACTGGGAGTACACTGAGGCTATCTGAGTAGACTAATGGTCACACACTGAGACCGTGAGTCTAGGTCTCTAGGAGATACCTGGAGGAACATTTTCCCTCCCTTATTACGGGTGTAGTTTAATAGTTTCTAGATAATTTTGATAATATTGTGTTGAATGTTTGTGCCATCAAGTGGAACCAGAGTGATACTGTGATTTGATTCTTTTAATGCCTCTGATTGTTCTTCATAATTCTGATCTCAGGTATAACCTTGTTCCCCAGAGTAGTGGTTAGGTTAGGTTAGGAAGTGTGCATCGGTTGGGGTGCTATAATTTTGTTGAGTGCCCTTAAGGCCTATTCATTGTTGAGTATTTAATTTCTTATATTTATTACCATTTCCTCAGTGACTGATATAATTTTGTTGAGTGCCCTTAAGGCCTATTCATTGTAGAGTATTTAATTTCTTATTTTTATTACCATTTCCTCAGTGACTGATATAATTTTGTTGAGTGCCCTTAAGGCCTATTCATTGTAGAGTATTTAATTTCTCATTTTTATTACCATTCCTCAGTGACATATAATTTTGTTGAGTGCCCTTAAGGCCTACTCATTGTAGAGTAGTTAATTTCTATTTTTTTAATACCTAAGTGACTGATATTATTGTGTGAAAGCCTTTAAGGCCTGTTTCATGTGTGCACGCAACAGTTCTTAATACTTCAAATTTATTGTTGCCTGAGTTTCTAATAATTTTTATATCATGTATAACTTTTATTCCCCAGAGTAGTGTTTTAAGTTCAAGTTGAGAGGTGCGCATATTGGTGTACCATTATTTGATTGTGTTTGGAGTGTTGGAGGGAATATAAGTGTCTAATTTTACAGTGTGTCTCATTCATCCCAGTCACAGATGCTATCCTTCCACGGGTCACGGACAATTTATTTTGTTTAGTAGATTTAAATGTTCTTGTGCTGGTTCGGGATTTTTCTCAAAGGGGCGCTTCCACTGCCATTACCATCTATTAATTTTAAATAAACCCCAAGTCAAGTGAGAAATTAAAGTCCAGTAAATTCCGACCGGTTACATATATATATATATATATATATATATATATATATAATCAACGACCTCACCAGCAAGGAATCGAACCCTCGACCTACTGGGTGTGACTAGGGAGCGCTTACCGGCTAGGCCACAAGGACACTAAAAGCAGTTCTAGACTCTGTTATATTTCACACAAAGCCTGTTCATCGAGCTGATGGCGCCGTGAACCTCATTGGGAAACTGCCCGTGCCACGTATGTGGTGTCAGTAGCATTTTCCCAATGAGGTTCACGGCGCCATCAGCTCGATGAACAGGCTTTGTGTGAAATATAACAGAGTCTAGAACTGCTTTTAGTGTCCTTGTGGCCTAGCCGGTAAGCGCTCCCTAGTCACACCCAGTAGGTCGAGGGTTCGATTCCTTGCTGGTGAGGTCGTTGATTGTATGTTCAAAGTCCGCGTGTTAAATGGACTAAAAATGAAGTATATATATATATATATATATATATTTATATATATATTTCATGTAGATCCACAATGAAAACTTGGATAAGATAAATCTTGATAAAATCACACGGGAAAAGGGCAACAACGGAGCACCTCAGCTTTTGTCTTTATTCAAGACATCTTCAGAGGCAACTGGATTACATGGACAGAGAGAGGCTTAAATATACAGGGTGACCTTATTAAACATGAGGTCAGGTCATAATGATGTCATCCACTAATCCCCACACCAACACCAACACACACATAGAGGAGCTTAAGAGAAGGGGGACGACGTGACTACTCAGGTCAGGTCAAAAATATGGGACCCACTAAATAACTATCAAAGCATTTTTAACCTTGGGCCACTAACAAATAAATTTATGTAACATATTATCAGTTCCCTCACCCTAGCAAACTAGTTAGCATAGCAAAACCAAACAGCCTCGCAAGGACCAATAGGTCTGTATATAATGTGTGTGCATGCACTAAAATGACCTAGTATATTTTACTAATGTGTCATTGTCCATGGGTTTTCTTACAGTTTGGCTGTGAGTTTTCTATTTTGTCTACCTGCCAGTTCAACAGGACTGCTAACCATCCTCCCAGCAACTCATATGCCATCCCAGACTCACAGCCTATATGTATGGTGCAAGACCGCAGTCCAATACATACAAGTCGGGCAGTCAAGCATTGGTTTGAGGCGCACCCGCAGATAATTCTATTGGACTGGCCCCCTAAAGGAGCCGATTGTAATCCAATAGAAAATCTATGGGCGCATACAGTTGTTGAATGGAATGTTGAGAAGAAAACGAGGAAGGCAGTGAGGAGACACGCACATAATGTGTGGGAGGGAATAAGGAGGCGGAACATCTGCAGCAATCTGGTAGATTCCATGCCCACCAGATGGAGGTTGTACACGGTATTAACCTATGGGCACGAGGTGTCTCAGTAGTAGTAAGCCTTGTCTCGGGATCCTGTGGTCAAGAATTAAATCTCCGCCCACGACGGTGCCTTGTAGGGGGTGGCGGGGGAGTTAGCTCTCTGGTGTAACCTCGTTGGGGCCACATAGACTTCGTTTCCTAACTCTCGGGAATTTGTCCAGGTATTTTATCATGTGGTTTTACGTCACTTCACATAAATATGCTTACAAAATCTATGCACTAATATGCATAACTCTTATGAATATATGTTATATACTACAATAATCACATAGATATGTTTACAATGTTTATGCATAATAAATGTGAAAAATATTTTTGGGGTTTCAATTAACCAATAGTCATGCCTACAAAACAATCTTGATGCTCTAAGTGCATGTAGGTGTTAAATAACGAGTAACTGATCCACATTATTTGGGTAAATAAAGAAATGAAAAGCAAGCACTGAGCCAAATGAATATAGTTACACCGAAGAAGGGAAATAAGGATGAACCATGGTTTTGATGGAAACAATGTGCTCTGGGACGATGCTCACAATGTCGAATGGGAGAAACCTCTTTATGAAAAATCTTACCTACTAAGGATGAAGCTTAATGTTACAGAACACACACACACACACACACACACACAGTGTAACTTTATATGACGCGTTGTCTGACTTGGGGTGGCTTTGAGCGAACCACACACTTGATATTACAATTCATGTATCCTTCCTATCCATGATTTACAACAATAACTGTAGGGCAAAAGTTACAATATTATACTAATAACACTGTCATGTATTGATACTATGACTAGTTACCAAGATACAGAGCACGATGAACATAACATGATAATGATAGTGAGGCCTGGAAGGGTTCATATCACAATTTGTGTGTTCGTGCGTATGTTGCCCGTGAGAGTTACCGTGGGCCTCCATGTGCCCAGGTGGGATGGTCAAAGTATTACACTATAAGTGTATCAAATGAGGAGTGACTGATCCACATGTAATTTAAGGTTTTTGAAATATGTAGTTAAATTATACACCATTTTTCATATAGTTATGCGAATGATGGGAAATAAAAGTTATAGATGGGGTGTGGTGGAAGCATCGTGGTCTGGCACACACACACACAAGCCCTGTAAACGTTGTGTGGATTCACTGGGTGGTTTGGAAGTGTTTATTTCCATTCATAAATTCGTAACTGCAACCTATGGTAATTTTTCTTCGTGTTCATATATAATTAAGATAATGCAGAGTATAAAATGCCATATACAATACTTATACTTAATATCATCTATACAGCAGTATTATGACTGTGTGTGTTCGCGTGTGTGTTGCCTCGTGATAGTTAGAGTGGGCCCCCGTCCAGAAAGGACACTGTACACTATCCTCCAGCACCAACCCAGGTGGGCTAGAGATTATGGTTTCCGAGTGTACCTACTTTACTGCTAGGTGAACAGGGACTAATGAGGGCCAGGAAGTATGTCTAAACAACTTCCACCGGCCCGGGAATCGAACCGGTGACATCTCTCTTGCAAGGCAAGAACGGTACCGTTTCTACCACAGCCCAGAGTCCGCCTGATCTACCACCAGTCCAGCTTGTCCTTCCATCTCCCACACCCATATGAACCCACTCACCACGCTTCGCTGAACCACACCTCCATGTAATCCCCCTTTCCCTCTCCCCTCGTCTCGCTGCACCCCACGCCAACCACCTGTTGTGAACTGCTGGGAGTTAATGGTGCTGAAACTTGCATTCACACATACCCATGTGCCCAATACGCACACATCTATAAAGCTACTCATCCACCTGTACATACTACTTCCCATATACTGTACATACATACATGCAAACGAACACACAGAATCATAAACCTTTATTATATTGTTGACGGACAGAGGAGTAACGGGTTTTATCCTGAAAAGCAGAATCATAATCTCCTTTTGTATGTACTGGGGGGGGGGGGGTGCGAGTACCCAGTGAGAGGAACAATGTCAAATTCTGCCGCGGCGGTTGAGTTCCAGTGATTTCTTATCTCCTATAATGATCTGTATGGCCGGTATTGTAAAAATATCTCCAGGGGCAGGAGACACAGGTGAAGGTGCGTCAGTACATAGAAGCATCGCCAGGGACACTAGAATGCTGGCGAAGGTGCTTTTCGCAATGTTTTTTTATAACGTCACTGGCTAAGAGTAGCCCCAGCTGCAGGAAATACTCGTAGATGGCAGAGGTATTCATCCTTGTTTTGTATTGGATCACTGTGGCGTTTTGATGGTACAATTTTCCCCTTAATTCTTTCTTTTTCTTGTCTTCCATAAATTAGTATATGTCCTCGACGAATCACATAGTTTGGCACCTTGACACAATTCTCTGTTCGAGCTTGTAATTTCCTCCAGTTTGGCCAAGAGCCGTAGGTGGGGTCAAGATAGGGTGTCGTGATTATTGTCATCTTTGGGTCTAAGTTTACCTATAGGGGACTTGTAATTGAAACATCTGGTCACTGTATATTGACTGTACGAAGCAGATTACATAAACAATCAATAAAGGGATGAGAACTTCGCGTCATTCGTTAATACTATAATGATGCTGTGACCCTGCCTGGCTGCCTCGGCTGTCTCTCCGTACTGAACAGTTTCCGCCTCGGCTGTAACTGCGTTTTTTGAACAAAGCGACCAGTCTAGGCAGTAAATTCCAGTGTCTTAAACTATATTAAGAGATAATAAAAACGTAACCGAAATATTAAAAGAAAGAACGTTAAAAAATGAAGGCGCGTTGGGTAGAAAAGAGATTAGTTGAAAGAGATAATAAAAGAACAAGTGAAATAGTGAGGAGGGGTAGCCAGTGTGGACGTGTGATGCTGGTGCCCTCTATTGTTGTCCTGTGTACATACTGTAGTCTCTACCACACTTCATCCATCTCTGTCCTTTGTTCAGTCGTTGTTCCTCACGTTCTCCCATGAGGTAATTTACATAGCTGTGACATTCTCTTTGTCACTTTGATATCTCAGTATTTACATAACAAGAACCATTATATACATATATGTGTTTTAGTGAATATTTTCTCTCTTATGACAATGTTGGGTATGCTCTACATACGCTCCCCAGTATACTGTACAGCTGCTTGGTATTCCTCAAGTCTCCTCCCTGAGAAAGATCTTGTGTCATCCTGAGCAAGACACTGTCCATTCTCCCCACAAGTCTCTGTATACAGTATTTTGACCTTTTTTTTCCAAGCTGTAAATACTACTGGATACATTATTAACTAAGGTGTTACCTTATTTCAAACAACAGAAAACACGGAAGAAGTAAAGTTAGCCAAACGAAACATATCTCGTGATCAATAGGTTTGGTTACCTCGTGTCTCCTGCTGTAAGAAATATTATAGCGTCGTCGTCAGCAGTGAGGAAAGTGAGGGAGTTACTGGAGGCTAACAACAACAACAGTCTTTTCGTAAATTAAAATTCGTTGTTTAGTTTTTCCTTGCTTCCTTCCCTCTGTCCATTCAGTGGATGTCATCCTCGACATAGAGGACCCGAGTTACTTTCTGTTGTGAAGTAGAACCTCCGATCTATGGTGAATAAACTTAAATGTTGTAAAAATTTACCGAGACCTGAAACTGAACTGCTGATTTTTAGACTGTAAACTAAATGGATGGAATTACATGTCATTCAGAGATAAGATTTATTCCACAAATTATGTATCAGTTAAGGTAATACGCCCAATAACTGCAACAACAAACAAGAAAAAGGTTGTAGATGGATACACAGGGACGTAGTTCTACAAATTGTATACTAATTAAGGTGAGCAGTACAATAAAGTATAATAATCATCAAACACCAAATTGTAGTTGACAAAAACTCGTGTGAGAGGCCATAGGAGGAACAGTAATTTGGCCACAGTGACTAATATACACTCGGTAACAATATGACTAAAATAATACTCACACTTTCTGCACACACAAAAAGTAAACAGATTGCAGAAGCAGCCCATGACACAACCTACAGTACCGTGGGTTTGTATTACAACAGCAACATTATATTGTTCTCATTTATTGATATGCGAGATTTCCCACAAGTGAGGAAAAAAGTTGTTCTTATATTACAAACATGCACACGATTTTGAAAGCCCGTGTACAGTATAATGTGTTCTGGCGCAGCGTGTAAACAATGAGCAAGCAGTATGATAAAATCCTTACAGTAATAAACAATAAAATATCTAATAGTTATTCCCATTTTCTTATTTCACTTCTGATAAGTTTCATATTTTCAAACATTTTTTAATCACAAGTCGTATGTAGTTTCAATATATTTTTGTTACTTGGTGTTCTTTGTGTGTAGGTATGTATTTAGTTATTATATGGGAAGTGTCTGACTTTAATTTTTAAATAGTGGATTTTATTATTATTATTAATTTTTTTTTTTTTTGTTATTTTGCTATTAATATTGTTACTGTTATTATTCTTATTGTTATTGATATTATTATTATTATTATTATTATTATTATTATTATTATTATTATCATTATTATTAACATTATTATTATTATTATTATTATTATTATTATTATTATTATTATTATTATTATTATTACAACACATAAAATGTTGAAAAATAATCCGTTTTCAGCCGACTCTTTCAAATAATCAGGTTAATTGCATTTACCTGACGTTCAACACCTGTCTTCTCGAATTTCCACTGACAGTTTTGGTCTCCGTAGCTCTATGTCGTGAACCTTATTTGGGCAACCATACATAGAAGGATGATGGATAATATACAGTACCATTGATTATACAGCCACACTGCCTTTGTACAGTTTTTTGAATACCTGCATTGTGTGTTTAGATATTGAATCAAAATAAATTGGTATTACTATTTTTTAATATCTATGCTGTCTGTCTCTATCTATCAATCTATCTATCTGTATATCTCTGTCTGTCTGTCTGTCTGTCAAAACTACACGAATTAAATTTAAATTCTACAGCATACAACAACAAGTTTATTGTACACCCCACACTCAGCCTGTGAATGGTGGCACAATAAGATTTGCAGAGCGGAGGCCACAAAGGATGTTTATCAGACCCCAGTGATCAGGATAGTGTGGCGTTGAGTGTTACAGAGTATTTCCAGTATATTGTTGTTTAGTTCAATACATAGAAGCTTATTGGCTACTAGATGCGATATGTGGATACAGCTTTAGTATATCAGCTGTCTTGTCACCACAGAAAAAGTACAGTTCAATTGCAACCACATTACACAGGTCCTAGTTTTTCACACTCTAGGACTTAATGTAGGAATGTGTGGCCATACTGTATGTCTGGCAGGCACACTTCACATCTACTTGAGGGACATACTGCCAGAGGTACTTATATCCTAACCTTAGTCTAGCAGCTACATCTCGTTACTGGCTCCCTATACATGCTTTACGAATTCAATACATCTCTTCATGGTATACAATGTATTGACTAATGTCTGTCTGCACTTGTATTCTTGCTTCACATTCATCGCCAAGTTGTTTCATGGTATGGTTTTTAGGGTTAGGTTAGGTTAGGTTAGGGTTAGGTTAGGTTAGGTTTGGTTTGGAGAGTCCTGGATAGTATTCATCAGTGTCATTGTTGGACTCGAGTGTGGCAAAGGATTGTTTTTCTTTAAATGTAAGTGTGTGATGTTGGTTTAAATGTGATGGTGTTGGTGTAAGTGTGGCGGTGTTGGTGTAAATGTGATGGTGTTGGTGTAAGTGTGGTGGTGTTGGTGTAAGTGTGGTGGTGTTGGTGTAAGTGTGGTGGTCTTAATGTAAGTGTGGCGGTGTTGATGTAAGTGTGGCGGTGTTGGTATAAGTGTGGCGGTGTTGGTGTAAGTGTGGTGGTGTTGGTGTAAGTGTGGTGGTGTAGGTGTAAGTGTGGTGGCGGATGTGTATAGAGATGTTACTGGCAGACAGCATACCAGTAGAGAATGTCTACCATATGAGTTGGTTCCGTGTTGGAGGTGAGGAAAGACTCATACTGTATCCAACAATTGCCTGAAAAAAAGAAGAGGAGTGATATAAGGTAAAACAACACATCTTGATTAATATTCTACCAAAGCTTGACGTTATTGTTATTGTACCAAGACATTTGTTAGCGATTGGTGGGGTGACCTTCATTAATGACCTGTTTTGACCATGACCTTTGTAGTTAAAACAAGAAATGTTCTGTGTTGAGTTATTGCTGAGCTCAACCAGCCATGGAAGTGTTTTTTTTTGGAGGGAGGGGTAGTTGGGTGGGGGGCACACAAACAAAATAATAAGGTTTGGGGAAAAAATATTGTCGACTTTGATCAAAATCATCAATCAATAAAGTTTGATTACCACAAATATGAGTAAATGTTGGCTGAAATAGTCAAGGAAGAAAGAATCGATTAATGCGCATAGAAGACTTAGTAGACTATCTTCACTTGGAGTTGATTATAAGACACATTTACACGACGACTCATTAAATCATAAAGGAATATTTAGCTTAAGGTAATCAAGGAGAAGAGCTACCTCGGACAATGCAGACAACACCGACACAGCCGTAATCGTAGCAATGGGCCATGGTGGCGACAAAGCCCATTGTGTTGTGAGGAAAGTGAGGATGATTGTAGCCAAGGAAGTTCGTATCGTACTTAATGACCATCCGGCAGTCTGTAGAATGAAGGGAAAGTTCGGTATTTGTAGTCACACTTTTTCTCTTTTGTAAGACCAGAATCATGGTCGATTATAAGACAAACATTCAGTACACCTAAATAATCCACAAGTTCTGTGTTCGAGTACTGTCATGTGCAGATAAATCATCTTCTCATGAAAACTTCGTCATGCACCTCCAAGCGTGGACCAAATGATGTGTCGTAAAAAAAAAATAGTTGTAAGATATTGATTTCAAAAGATCCTGAAAAAACCCACGCCCTTTAAGTATTCTAGCCAAGAGATATAGTGAACCATTAATTAAATTAAAGAGGTGACGGACGCCCTTGAAGCATTGGGTCAGTTAAGATAGGAGTTAGACGTATTCATCGGGGAATTTTTCTGGTGAGAAGTGGAAGTGATGTGGCTTGAAAGGAAGTCAGCAGGAAAGATGAAGAGAGGAGTCACCCTTCAGGGGGGAGAATCGCTCTCTTGGTATTTTGAAGATTTTTTTTTTTGTAGTATGAGTGATATTATTGTACAGTATTGTTGTCTCATTGTAATCAGTTTCAACCAACCTAATCCTATAATAACATTTATTAGTGTACGGAAGTAATAGTACAGATATAATGGTACTGACCAGTATGGCCCAGGGCGACCTGGTTAAGTACGTAGGTGTGATTAGTACAAGCGTAGGCCGGTAGGTCGTAGTCTTGCTTCAAGTAGGCGGGCTGTTCGTAGGACAGCAACACACTTCCCACAGGACAGAGGGCAGTGGCGTTAAAAACCTGCCAAGTGTAAGTGTTACTTTACCTCTCGTATAACGAGAAGCAAAAAAAAAAAATAAAAAAAATCCTTGGTTTATAGGGTGAAGGAGTAGAGCCTCACAGAAGGGCTCTCCTGTTCCAAGTTTTTCATAAACATAATGTACAAAACACATTCTCTTAGCGGCAAGGCAATTCAATGACGTCGCTGGTCGCGCAGGATCTTTGTTTACAGAAGTAATCCATGCTATAAGCGGGAGATAGCATAAGAAATAAGAGCGTAATAACCAAACGAGGAATCAAAGTTGTTGTGTACGTTTCGGATAGTTGCTCTAACGTAGCGAGGAGCGTCATGGGTACAGTATTAGAAAAGTTGGCAAGGATGAACACAAAAATAACGGGGCCACTCATCAATAGGGGTTAGTTACTCGTCAATTGGGGCCATGCATCAATCGGGCCGCTCATTAATGGGGCCACTCGTCAATATGGAGATATTTATACTTGTTATGGAAGTAATACTCCCGAAGTTGTAAGTTGCAGACTTTGAGAAGAAGAGATGGATGCAATAATATTTTGAGAATTGATGATAACAAATGTAAAGGAGAAGAGTAGTAAGAGTTGGTTAGGATTGTCCATTGGAAGATTGACAAAGAAAAATAAATATGCACTTTTACTTAGACAAAATAATATGACGTAATAACCTGACCTAACTTAATCTAATCTATCCTAAACTACCCTAATCTAACTTAGTCTAAACTTACAGGGAATTAGAACTTTATATTAGTTTTTGCCCTGTAGGATTTTGCCCATGGGATCTGTCCGGTGGAATTTCCATAAAATCTGTTTGTTTTTGTCAATTGCATTTCATCTGGTGGTAATTACCTTCTCAGGAACGTAGACACTGAAGTGACTCCAGTCTGTTTCATTGGCCAGATACAGGTGGTCTCCCGCTAAGTAAGGCATCGTGTTCAGCAGCTCACATTCCTGCGTGACACCTGTCAGCATGTTCAGCATAATGTTCATATAAATTTTTAAAGATACGAAATAACACATGTGTAACAATGCCTCCTACCAGAAAATCATGAAATCAGTTCAGTCTGTTACAGTTCACACATTAGTACTATTGATTGGTTGTGTCCGACCTTCTGCATACGATACAAGCGTATGATTGTGTTGGTAGAGCTTATGCTACATACTAATACAAGTTATTTACACAGTTATTCATAATATTGGAAGTGTTTCAGTTAGTTCTTCGTGGTAATGGACGTGAGTAAGAGCCAGAAGTTATAATACGGGCAAGAGGTGGGTTTTGTGTGTGTGTGTGTGGGACTCACCGTTATGGTTGAAAGATATGCAGTGGACGTTCTCTGTACAGCGGACGCCGCACGTGGTGCTGGCAGACACCACACTCACCATTAACGAGCCTTCCTTCACATAGCGCTGGCCAGGACCTGGATATTGAAGACTTTTATTAAACTACCCTCAACACTGATCAACACAGCTGTGAATGAGTGCCTAACTTTTCAGATGGGGAAACGGAGGAGGTCGAGTGCTTTATTTTGTGCCAGAGACTTAGTGTATTCAATGCTGTCGCCACACTACCTCTAACTGATGGGTCGTCGGGGTCAAGAGACGACCCGCTTTCGACTTTTAACATGAATAACTCATGTTTTAAACTGAAGTGGTTAATGTGTTTCAGTCAATGGGGTCGCTCGTTATTTGGGCCACTCATCAATAGGGGCTACAGTTACTCGTCAATAGGGGTCCACTCATCAACTGGGGCCCGCTCGTCAGTCTGGTCCTTGTAGATCCAACTGCCCGTGGGTGTTCTTTGATGAAGGAGAAAATGCTGTCAATAAATATATATTCCAAATATTTTTTTATTGGTGGAATATGACAAACTTTTATGTACAGTATGTACTACAGAGGGATGTCGCATTCGCGTCCGAGGAGCATGCGCAAAAGATCGAAAACTAACCACAACGCGTTGTGGTTGTTTGGAAAATAGCGATAAGCGAAATTTTGCTATAGGATAGGTAAGGTTAGGTTAGGTTACGTTTGTTAGATTAGGTTAGGTTGTATCTATTGGGCAAAACCCAATAAATCACTGTACAGTAGGGGGCAGTGAAATTTTGCTCAAAGCTGCACTCTTCAGGCATTGTTCCTTATACATATCTAAGACTCCATGCCAAATTTGAAGCTGATATGTCGAGGTTTAGTCTGCCGCATTTTCTACAGAAATTTTTAAATTTACCTACAGTACTAGCCAAACAGCCGCTGTGGCGGTGCAATGTTCTGTTCAGTGTTTATCAACTTTTTGTTCATAATTTGACGTCACTCTATTTTGATGGTAAGAAGACCGCCACTCGTGTGACGATAAAGAATGAGAAGACCGAGAAATGGAGTTCGAGGATGATGGTGAAAGATCATTATGTCATCATGGTTGAGCCTGGCAATGAATATCTCACACATGTGACTCCCAAGACTGGACACGGAAAGCAGATTGCCAAAACTATTCACGAGTTTCTGGTGGAGAAAAATCTAACCCAGCAGCCCATTGTGTGTGTTGGTTGTGATGGAACCAATGTAAATGTAGGATCAGAAAATGGAGTCATTCATCATCTTGAAATGTTACTTGGTCACCCGCTCCATTATTTCATATGTCAGCTTCACGGAAATGAGCTGCCTTTCCGCGCAGTTTTTTATCACTATGATGGTAAACCAAGTGGTCCTGAGCATTGGCGTGGTCCCATTGGAAAGCAGATCAAGGAGTCTTTGTCTGAGCTTCCAGTTATCGCCTTCCAGCCAGTCAGTTTCCCTGATTTCCCTGTGTTTCATGATGAAGTGGAGAAAGATCTGTCCTGGGATCAGAAATACCTGTATAGGATTTGTAAAGGAGTTATCACAGGTGTTGTTGAAGATGACTTGGCTGCTATTGAGCCAGGTCCTCCCTGTGTGTCAAGGTGGAACACCTTATGGAGTAGAATCCTCAGGCTGTATGTAGCAACATCAAGACCCAGCCATGAGTTGAAAAGAATTGTCATTACAATAATAAAGTTCAGTGCTCCAATGTGGTTTTACATCAAGATACACCCTTACGTAACACACGGCTCAAGGAACGTATTCCAGTCCCTGCTAATATGAAACACCTGAATAGTGAGGAGGAGACGATAGTGAAGAAGGCTGTCCAGAGAAATGCATACTTCGCCCACACAGATCAACTTCTTCTTGGTGTGTGTGCAGATGAGGACATGACTGTTAGAGAAAAAGCTGTCTCAATGATAAGAAAAATTAGAGAGGAGAATCAGCAAAAGGAAGAATGCACTGGCAGATCTGAAGAGGAGGAGGAAGATTCTGATGCTGCTGTTGACGAGAATTTGTTAAACTATACTGATGAGGAGGGTAAAGATGGAGATGGGAATGAGGATGTGCCTCCTGTAGTCAACATGAGAAAGGTGGTGACTCCGAAACTAAAGTGGCAAGCAAAAAACTATCATTCCATGATTAACTGGAGGAATGAACTCAAGACTGAGCCTCCTTACATTGCTTCTCTGTCAAATCTACAGGTTAATGACATTCTTGAGACACCATTAGTGGTGCCCAAGTGGCCAAACAGCACTCAGGCGGTCGAGAGAGGCATAAACGTGATGACTGAAGCTTGCACTGAAGTGACGGGATACGAATCGAGAGATGGATATATTAGGCAAAGATTATTGTCTAGGAAAATGATGCCAAGGTTCCGCACAAAAAAGAATTTCAATATGAACTTGTAATGATTTTCTATACAGTGTACCTGTAAAATAACATGTGAATTAAATCGATGTCACCCATGTAAAATTTATCATTATCCTGGAAAACATTAAATGACACCTAATTTTTGGTATACACTAAAAGTTGACAAAAAGTCGTTCGCGATGCGGCAGGGTAAGTATGCATGAAATGGCATGAAATTTTGCACAGGTGTTTGTTACAGCCATACAAACGATGCCTGAAAAGTGCAGCCTGCAGCTCAAATAAAAGTGTTTTTCCCTGCCCCCTACTGTACAGTAGGGAGTGACAGTTTGGCAAAAGTTTTCAAAATCAAATGGCTTGGGTTGGATTATTTGTCTATCGGCCACGCTGGTTCCGAATATGTTTGAATCTTTAACATCAGTGCATTAGAAGGTTTGTGGATACTTTTCGGTTCGACATAAAGAAAAACAAGAATAATGGTAGACATTCTTTATTATTGGCATGTATGCTTCAATTTATCAGCAGCACACTAGCACACTAACATTGGCTGTCCCCACAGTGTCCCCTCAGTCCCAGTGTCCCCACAGTCTAGCACTGGTAGCCCTCTTTCTTAGCCCTCTGCTTGTTTCTTTTCCTGGCCTCCAGCTAGTTCCAGGTGACCTGGTCCTGCTGCCAGGCAGAGCTGGCCACGCCTGCCGCCTCCGTGGTGAACTTCACTCCTCTTTCCACTGCGGTGGTGGTGCAGGGCAGACCTGGCTCACTGTACGGTTCCTCCAGAAATTGCTCCAGTTCCTGGTCACTGTGCTGGAACAGGATGGGAGGGGAGGAGCTGGCCTTCTGCAGATGAACCAACTCTGACAGCTTGGTGGCTGCCAGATTCAGTTGAGGGTTCCTCACTTTCCTCACTGTCTTTCTCTTGTGCCTTTTTTCCTTCTTCCTCAGCTGCTTGATGATGTTTAGGGCCAACTCCCTCTCACTCTTGTCCATGGAGGCCAGCAGTGAGACCAGCACCACCTCGTGCTGGCCGAAGTAGCCGTTGAACTGGAGGTATGGAGTAAGCAGCTCCACTTCCTCCAGGGTGCAGTACGTCCTCACCCGGTTGATGATGGCGAGGAGGTGGCGTGGGCCCTCCAGTAGCAGATTCCTCTGCCTGATCTCCAGGAAGGAGGGCACGTAGATAAGGATGATGAAGGAGGTCATCCGTCTCTGTGACTCGCTGGGGGAGGTGGTGCTCATGTAGGCCCTCAGCTCCCTGCTCTCCGTGTTTTGCCATCTGGCGTTGGTCATGGCTCCGGCCCGTGCCCTGGCCCATCTCTCCTCAATGTGGCCGGACTCCACCGTCTTGGCCATCTCCAACAGATACCGGGTGTCCCAGCTGAACTCCTCCCAGACGACGGAGGGGATGGCATCCAGGAGAGACCTGAGGTAGGTGTTGGTGACGGCCTGGAATTCAACCACCGGAAGGTCCCACACGTTGCTGGTCAGCTTCCGAGCCTCCTCACCACTCCAGGAGGCGGGACCAGTGGTTGGGCCAGCGTAATGGTTGAATAGATGGCCGAAGAGCTTCTCCAGACTGTGTATCAGGCAGTGGATGTGGAGGAGAGGCCGTCCCAACAGCCTTTCAAACTCGGCGATGAAACCGTGATTATAGCCACTCATTTTGTTGCAACCGTCGCTAAGGACAACCAGGAGGTCGGTGGTGTCAATACCGCGCTCCTCCAGGAAGGCCAGCAGGCTGGTGGCCAGGTCTACCCCCTTTCCCCCCACCGGGACCAGGTGACCAAGGAACTCCTCACCAGGGAAGCCGATCACTGCACAGTCTTCCCTCTTTTCCATGGCGAATCTCTTGTGGTTCTTCTAACCTACACCAGTCACTATCTTGTTCTCATTGATCCTCTCATCTACCATGAGACCTCTGACCTTGAATCCCCTGAACTTTTCTTTTTTCTGTTCTCGTGACCTCTTCCTGACTCTCTCCACTTTCTTCCAGTTAGTCACTTTAGACTTGTCCCCTTCAGTTATGATGTTGTCTGCAGCTCTGATGGTGTTTGCGATGTGAGCCACTGCATCATTGGATACCTTGAACCTGTCAGCAGTTTCTCCGATCCTGTCCTCGGCTTCTTTCTCCCTTTTCCTTTTCTCTGATCTTGCTCTCCTGTCGACCATAGCCTTGAACTCATTGTCATTGACATCCTTATAATCACTATCTTCTTCCTGAGCACTGTCATCCACTGCCGACACTTTACACGACATCCTCTCCATCTCCTCCTTACTCTTTGACCTCATCTTCTCAGTTTTCCTCTCTTCCTCAGCCCTTTTCTTTGCCCTCTTCGCTTCCTTCTCCCTCTCTTCTTTCAGCTTGGCAGTCACAATTTTGTCAACGCCATCAATGCAGCCCTCCCTTCCCGGTTTCCTCTGGGCTGCCAGGAAGCTTTTCTCTCGTTCGTGCACTTTGCTGTCGTCTGCCACATCAAACAACTTCTCAGCTATATCCTCGAACCTCATCTTCAGCTTCCCGTTCTTCGTTTTCTTCCTTTTCTGTTTCTGTCCATTTCCCTTCATCATCATCGTCTCCCTCCGCATCCTCCACAGGTCGTGGACTCTCATTTTCACCCTGATTTCAGAGATAGTGGGGACAGTGGCCTTCCTATACACATCCAGTACCTTCTCAGTCACCTTGTTGGTGGCATCCATATAATCAAAAGCATTTGTTCTTCTCCTTAACCTCTCGTTTTCTGCTTCATAAGCCAGGGCACTTCCAACTTCCTTGTTCAGAGGCAACTTGTTAGATGGCAGAGGCATCCGAACCCCGAACACCTTATCGTTACCCTGGCGCAGCTGAGTGTTGCTAATCTTAGGACGACCCATCTTGGTGGCGGCCCTTTGAACTAACTGCAAAACAACACAGAAAAAACAACTTTCAGCACTTCAATATCACCACCTATTGAACAATATTTTATTCAAAAGTACGGACTGAGATTTTGTCCTTAACTGTCCAAGTCAAGCTACTTGGGCTGAATTCGTTGATCAGTCCTGGGACGAATATTACCAACGGCGTGAATAGATTCCGTGGAATAAATTCAGGGCATTCCCGTCCAGGGAGCCTCAACAAACTCTGTAAATATTGCCATTGGCCTGCCATTGGCACATATACGGAGTTTGGTAATGTTCCATGAGCGGGAATGTCCTGAATTCATTCCACGGAATCTATCCACGCCGTTGGTAATATTGGGCCCTGGTTTTCGAAATATACGTATGTGGTGACTTGCAGCAAAAATATCGGCATAATTTGTAGCGCATTGAGTTGTAAAACAATAGCATATTATGAACCAGTGTACACAGTAGTCGAATAATCCAATTCAATAACTTGATTTTAACAGGTTGTGCCACATTGCCAGTCCCTTTATTATTTACAGTTTTTTCGCGTTTTTCATGCCAAACCCAAAAGTATCTACAAACCTTCTAATGCAATGATGTAAAAAACTCAAACATATTCGGAATTAGCGTGGCCGATAGACAAATAACCCAACCCAAGCAATTAGATTTTGAAAACTTTTGCCAAACTGTCACTCCCTACTGTACAGTAGGTGCGCGTGATCCACGTATATGCTGATAACCACTTACGAAACAAGGAAACACGTCTAATTCACGATTTTGTGGGTTCATGTGATTATATTTTCCAGGTTTTTTTACATTAATCAAAATAGTTTATAACCCTATTTGCTGTACTAATGCTATATCTGGAAGGCTTTCTGTCACTCAAATACCTCGGGCGGTAGTCGTCCAGATCGCACCCCAAGTGTCAGTGTGAGCTCAAGGTCGAACTGATCGTGTCGTTAACGTGTAGTGAACTAGTACTCATCTGTTGACAGTCTGTATTTATTTCATACGTGAATATCTTCTTTAAGAAAATACTGCAGCTAATGAATTATAATCAAAATGAAGGTAATATTACAAGTAATGGTCGTTGCACCATCTGTTTTTTGTAATAAAAAATTAGTTTACTCCTGATATAATGTAATTACGTTATTAGTGAGTATAAAGGATATAAGAACATAAGAATGGAGGAAACTGCAGCGGGCCTATTGGCCCATACTGGGCAGTCCCGTTTACACCCAACCCCTATTGCTCATATGAGCATCCAACCTATGTTTGAAGCAATTCAGCGTATTCGAGTTAATGATGACATTTGGTAACTTGTTCCATTCATCCACTACTCTGTTTCCAAACCAGTGTTTACCTATTTCACGCCTAAATCTAAATTTGTCCAATTTAAAACCATTGTTACGAGTTCGCTCCTGGTTGGATAATTTGAGTACCTTTGTAATGTCCCCTTTGTTTAGCCCTGCCTTCCATTTATACACCTCTATCAGGTCGCCCCTCGCTCTACGTCTCTCAAGGGAGTGCAAATTAAGATGCTTTAACCTGTCTCTATACTCAAGGTTCCTGATACCCGGGATTAGTCTTGTCATTCTCCTCTGGATTCTTTCCAAGGATTCTATATCCATTCTGTAATATGGTGACCAGAACTGGACTGCGTAATCCAGGTGTGGTCTCACAAGAGCAAGATACAGTTTTAGGATGACCTCGCTAGTCTTGTAACTAACACTCCTTTGTATGAACCCAAGTACTTTATTAGCCTTGTTACGAGCAAAAACACATTGTTTACTTGGCTTAAGGTTCCTACTTATCATTACTCCTAAATCTCTCTCGCAGTCGGATTTCTCTATGGCATCGTTGTTCATCTGGTATCTGGTTTCCCTGTTTACATTCCCTATACTGAGTACTTTACATTTGTCAATGTTGAATTTCATCTGCCATTTTTCAGACCATTCGAAAAATTTGTTTAGATCCTCCTGTAGTTTTGCCGAGTCCTCGTCAGATTTGATAACACGTCCTATTTTAGTATCATCAGCAAATTTACTTATGTTGCTGTCTATGCCGATATCTATGTCGTTTATGTATATAATAAACAATAATGGTCCAAGTACTGAGCCTTGGGGAACTCCACTTGTGACGTTGCTCCAATGGGACTTAGTGCCGTTAATGCTCACTCGCTGTTTCCTGTCCTGTAACCACGCCCTAATCCATTTAAGGATGTCACCTTTGATGCCATGAGCTTCTACCTTTCTAATTAGTCTTTCGTGGGGTACTCTGTCGAAGGCTTTGCTAAAGTCGAGATATACCACATCATAATTGTGCCCCTCGTCCACTGATTCGAAAACTGATGAAAAGAATGTTAATAGATTAGTTAGGCAAGAACGTCCGCTTGTGAAGCCATGCTGGGAATCATTGATCAATCTGTGCTTCTCCAGGTGATTTCGAATAGAGTTTGAAATGATTGCTTCCAGTAATTTGCCTACTATTGATGTTAGACTGATTGGGCGGTAGTTAGAGGATAGTGATCTATCCCCCTTCTTGAAGATCGGTATTACATTCGCTATCCTCCAGGATTCTGGTACTACACCTGTTTTTAAGGACATGTTAAACAACTTTGCTAAGGGCATACTAAGCTCTTCCTTACATTCCTTTAATACTCTGGCAAATATCTCATCGGGACCAGGTGACTTATTAGGCTTTAGTTTGTCTATTTGCTTACTAACATCGTTACTAGTCACTACTATCTCACTTAATTTGTTTTCTTCACTATCTCTGAATAGAGTCGGTGCCTCGGGTATCATGTTTAAATTTTCGCTGGTGAAAACTGTTGAAAAATATTTATTTAAATTATTGCTCATTTCTCCGTCGTTATCAGTGAGCTCGCCGGAGTCTGACCGTATTGGTCCAATCTTTTCTCGTGTTTTAGTTTGGTACATTTGGTAGAATCCTTTGGGGTTTGTCTTTGCCTCCCTTGCTATCCTTACCTCATTATTCCTCTTTGCTTTCCTTATCTCGGTTTTAACCCTACTCGCCAATACCCTATAATAGTCCCGGAGGTGAATTTCGCCACGATTTATCCTTCTACCTATAGCCTTCCTTTGGCCAATGATGTTCTTTAAATAATTATTTATCCATTTAGGGTCATTGTTGTTTGATCTGAGTTTTTTGTATGGTATGTTCTGCCTTTGTGCATTAAGTAACTCACTATTTAAATTGTCGTGGAACTCGGCAATCTCAGATCTCGTTATCAGGTCGGTGTCATCTGTCAGGTTCACGGCCAAGCGCGACACCCCCTCTCTTAGCTGCCTCTTTAAACTGTCAAAGTTTGCCCTTCTGAAATCTGGTACTTTAGTGGAATTTTCCTTACGTCTGCCCTGAAAATCTAACTGGAATCGAATTTCTTTGTGATCGCTGTTTGCAAGTTCGTTCCCTACCTCGACATTGCTAATGAGGTTTTCTCTGTTTGACAAAACTAAATCCAATATATTATTACCCCGTGTGGGTTCGGTTATATGTTGACTTAGGAAACAGTCCTGGATCGTCTCGAGAAAATCCTCTGATTCTGAGTTTCCCGTAAGGTCGGTCCAATCTATTTGGCCAAGGTTAAAGTCGCCTACTATACAGACTTTGTTGTGTATGGAAGCCCTGCGCATTTCATCCCAGATAAGTCGCTCATTGACTCTGTCAAGATTGGGGGGTCTATATATTACTCCTGTGATTAATTTTTCCCGACCGTCGCTTAATTCTATCCAAATTGTTTCTGTATTCCTCTCAGTTTTTATTTCCTTATTTATTTCACACTTCAGATTATCCCTAACATAGATTGCTACTCCGCCTCCTTTCCTGGTCTGCCTATCGGTATGGAACAGTTTGTAACCCGCAATTTGGTATTCGACTGGTAATTCACGTGTGTCTAGGTTGATCCATGTTTCAGTGAATGCAATTATATCGATTTCTTCTGTACATACCAAGGCCCTAATATCATCCATTTTGTTTCTCATACTTCTACTGTTCGCGTAATATACATTTAAGTTAGTCGTGTTCTGAGTCCTTCCCTTACCGCGTTTAGTTTTAAACTCCCTGTCTAATTTAGTTATGTCATCATTCCTAACACTATTTCCCTGTAATCTTTCGCCTTGTTTACCCGCTCCCACTGCAGTCTCCTCCACCCCCGTGCCCCTATGTTCTCTTAGCAGTTTAAAGACTTCGATATCTTTTGAACTGCCCCCTCTAGAGCCCCAGCCAGGGTTGCTACTCCATCCCTAGACAGGTGCACCCCATCCCTAGCATAAAGGTCCCTTCTGCCATAGAAGTTGTCCCAGTTGTCAATGAATGGGACTGATATTGACTTGCAATATCTGTCAAGACGGTCGTTAACACCAACTGCCCTTGACAACCATTCACTGCCAACTCTCCTTCTAGGCAGGACACCGCAAATGATAGGGATCCCTCCCTTAGTCCTAATACGATCTATGGCTGCCTTGAACTTATCAAGAAGCTCCTCGCTCCTACACCGGCCAATATCATTGCCTCCTGCACTGAGGCAGATAATGGGTTTGTTCCCATTACCAGACAAGATATTGTCCATCCTGTCAATTATATCCCCCACCCCAGCTCCTGGCAAACACACCCTCATCCTATTTTTGTTTTTACCACAAAAGGCCCTGTCCATGTACCTTACCTGTGAGTCACCAACAATTAAAGTTTTTATACCTTCCTTGTCATCCCTGTCCCTGACTGTACTAACGTCCAATTCGTCTATCAAGGGACTGAACGGGTTGGTACACTTAGCTGTTGTTGTCGTTGTTGTCGTATCCTTGGTGTGCTTCTTCACCAAAAGCTTTGTCTTCCCACTACTCACAATTTTCCACTCGCTTGATTTTTCGTCAGCCACTGGCTTTATTCGTCCAGCCTCTCCTTTTAACATCGCCAGCTCTTCCCTTAATTTCAAGTTCTCCAACTTGACCTTCGCCAATTCTTCAGTGGACCACTCCAGTTTGGTCACCAAACTCTCATACCCAAGACCGCACCTTGCTCTGGCCATATCTGATAATTATCCCTCCGGAGCTAACCCTGCCGTGACCTTTCCCCTAGTGAGGTCAGAACACAACTGTGAAGTAAGTTATGTCAAAATGTTACAAAATGCCCTTAGCAAGACAAGAAAATATATATCACCTGTAGATGCTATTATCTTCAATATACAGTATAGTTAGGGTGATTGATCTTCGTGTCGTAAACTGGGGTCTAACCGTGGTGTAGAGGGCCGTGATCGTCAAGGCTCAGGTTTGTGACAGAACTATTGATTGGTGTTCATCAATTCAGTTGTTTCGAAACTTCTAAGAATAGAGGAGAGATGATGACAGTGTACCTTCAGGTGTCATCTCATATGCACACATAAATATTTTGTCTTGGTTTAAGAATCACGATCAACTTGCGGATGGACACGACAGTGTGAGTGTGTGTGTGTGCTAGTGGTGTGTGTGTGTATGTGTGTGCGTGTGTGTGCCTGTGGTGTGTGTGTGTATGTGTGTGTGTGCTAGTGGTGTGTGTATGTGTGTGTGTAATAATAATAATAATAATGATAATAATTGACGGTTTATTGAAAAAGTTCTGCAGCCCGAAGGCTGAAAATATACATTGGACATAAATTACTTATTACATACATTGGTGGTTTAACAAAAGCCTTCATTAGAGAAAGGTAAAGGAACATACAGTGAACATACAGATTAATGAAGGTGTTGAACAGCAAACACGTAGTGTAGTAACTCTCTCCCAGATGGTGTTAGGAGGAACCTCATGTGGTGTAGAAGTTCCCTCAGATGGTCTTATGAGGGACCACTTGGTGTAGTAATTCCCTCACAGATAGTGGTATGAGGGACCTCACGTGGTGTAGTAATTCCCTCACAGATGGTGTTATGAGGGGCCTCACGTGGTGTAGTAATTCCCTCACAGATGGCGTTATGCCGGGCCTCACGTGGTGTAGTAATTCCCTCACAGATGATGTTATGAGGGGCCTCACGTGGTGTAGTAACTCCCTCACAGATGGTGATATGAGGGACCTCACGTGGTGTAGTAATTCCCTCACAGATGGTGGTATGAGGGACCTCACGTGGTGTAGTAATTCCCTCACAGATGGTGTTATGCGGGGCCTCACGTGGTGTAGTAATTCCCTCACAGATGGTGGTATGAGGGACCTCACGTGGTGTAGTAATTCCCTCACAGATGGTGTTATGCGGGGCCTCACGTGGTGTAGTAATTCCCTCACAGATGGTGGTATGAGGGACCTCACGTGGTGTAGTAATTCCCTCACAGATGGTGTTATGCGGGCCTCACGTGGTGTAGTAATTCCCTCACAGATGGTGTTATGAGGGGCCTCACGTGGTGTAGTAACTCCCTCACAGATGGTGTTATGAGGGACCACGTGGTGTAGTAATTCCCTCACAGATGGTGTTATGTGGGGCCTCACGTGGTGTAGTAATTCCCTCACAGATGGTGGTATGAGGGACCTCACGTGGTGTAGTAATTCCCTCACAGATGGTGTTATGCGGGGCCTCATGTGGTGTAGTAATTCCCTCACAGATGGTGTTTGAGGGACCTGACGTGGTGTAGTAATTCCCTCACAGATGGTGTTATATGAGTGAGGTTTGGTCTTAGGCCTTCCTATCATAGACGGATTAACACATCGCTGGTTGTTGGGTCTCACGGGCCGTTATCACTGGGTACCTGGGACCTCACTGTGTGAAGGTTAACTTGGGTACGACTGTTACTGTTGAGTTGTTCTCACTGACTTAAGCACTGTTCACCACTGTTCACCTCTGTTTAACACTGGTTCCATTCCTTTCCTAAATGAAATAGTAACTTCTGGCGAGAACTTGTTGATATTCCCGTGGGGAGGAGGGTTCAGGGGAGGGAGTTGGTATGGGCCAACTTAACAGTTGACCTGGCTGCTCCGGGAGGAGCGCCAGGTACGTCTTGACCCTTCTGTGGTCAAGGATGTAGGCAATGTGTGTGTGTGTGTGTGTGTGCGCGCGCGCTAGTGGTGTGCGTGTGCGCATGCTAATAATAATAATGATGATAATGATAATGATAATAATAATAATAATAATAATAATAATAATAGTAAGAGTAAGGGTAAGAGTAATAATAATAATAATAATAATAATAATAATAATAATAATAATAATAATAATTTTAATTTTAATTTTAATTTTAATTTTAATTTTAATTTTAATATTAATATTAATATTATTACTATTATTATTATTATTATTATTAAACGGTTTATTAATAGAGTTGCAGCCGGTGACTGAAAATATACAAACTTACATTTGATTTAGACATAATGATATGCTTTGAATACATTTACAGGGCTGTACAGTACATAAATCAGGAGTTGTTTTTTATCTTAGCATTAGATGGGATGGTGTTATTCTTATATCTATCTGTGCGGGCTCTTATGGGCTGAATTTTGTTATAGTGGCGGACTGCTCGAGGTGGGTGGGGGACTGTCGGTGGCAGGAGGTGGCGATGACATGGATGGTGCAGTAGTCCACTGCCAAACCTTGCTAGTGCTTGGTGGTGGAGGTCACTGAGGGGTGGCATTTCTAGGGTGGAGAGAGCATTGATGTAGCCGGAGTAGTCTACATGAATCTGCAGGCCCTTTTCTGTACCTTCTCTAGCCGACGTTGTTGGGTGGAGTTGAGAGGAGACAACCAGGTTGGTGACGCATAGTTAGTTTGGGGAGAATAAAGGCGTTGCAGATAGTCCTCAGCTCTGGCGTGGGTGTTCCAAGTGACCTAAGTCGTCGTAGCATGTAGAGTCGGTAAGAGGCTGCCTTGATTGTGTTATTTACATAGGCCTTCCAGTCCAGTTTGTGGTCTATAGTAACACCCAGGAGTTTGCCAGACTGCACTAACTGGAGAAGATGGGCACCCACTGTGACTGCTAGAGTTTGCACTGGAGTGGTGGCGGTATTGATGTGTATGACTACGGTTTTGGTGTGGTTGATGGTGACCTTGTTCTCCGTATTCCATGCCTGTAGCCTGTCCAGGGTGCCTTGTAGCGATGAGTAGTCTGGTGCGGTGTTTTCCACTGTAACCCCCACATTGCAGTCATCCACGTACTTCCACCTGTGAGGAGTGTCCGGGAGAGCGTCGTTCATCAGGATGAGGAAGCACAGTGGTCCCATCTTGGTTCCCTGGGGAACACAGCAGGTGAGGTGTGGGAATGTGGAGACAGGACCCTGATACCTCACTGCTTGACGACGTCCACTCAAGAAATCAGGGAGCCATGAGACCAGGTTGGTGGGCAGCCCTAGTGCAATGGTCTTGTTGATAACAGTGCAGTGATCAACAAGGTCAAAAGCCTTCCTGAAGTTAACAAGGGCAACGGACAGTGATGTCTTACGTTGTGGTGTGTGTGTGTGTGTGTGTATCTAGTGGTGTGTGTGTGTGTGTGTGTGTGTTTGTGTGTGCTAGTGGTGCATGTTTGTGTGTGTGCTAGTGGTGTGTGTGTGTGCGTGCGCGCGTGCTAGTGGTGTGTGTGTGTGTGTGTGTGCGCTAGTGGTGTGTGTGTGTGTGTGTGTGTGTACGCTAGTGGTGTGTGCGTGTGTGTGTGTGTGTGTGTGTGTGCGCTAGTGGTGTGTGTGTGTGTGTATGTGTGTGTGTGTGTGTATGTGCGTGTGTGCTAGAGGTGTGTGTGTGCTAGTGGTGTGTGTGTGAAATAATAATAAATAATAATAATAATAAACGGTTTATTAACAGAGTTGCAGCCGGTGGCTGAAAATATACAGACTTACATTTGATTTAGACATAATGATATAATATGCATTGAATCCATTTACAGGGCTGTACAGTACATAGATCAGGAGTTGTTTATTATTTTAACAATAGATGGGATGGTGCTGTTCTTATATCTACCGGTGCGGGCTCTTATGGGCTGAATTTTGTTGTAGTGGCGGACTGCGCGAGTTGGGTGGGGGGCTGCAGGTGGCAGGAGGTAGCGATGGCGAGGGTGGTGCAGTAGTCCACGGCCAAACCTTTCCAGTGCTTGGTGGTGGAGGTCACTGAGGGATGGCATTTCCAGGGTGGAGAGAGCGTTGGTGTAGCCGGAGTATTCTGCGCTGAGCATGATTCTGCAGGCCCTTTTCTGTACCTTCTCTAGCTGACGTTGTTGGGTGGAGTTGAGAGAAGATGACCAGGCTGGTGACGCATACGTTAGTTTGGGGAGAGTGTGTGTGTGTGTGTGTGTGCTAGTGGTGTGTGTGTATGTGCTAGTGGTGTGTGTGTGTCTGTGCCCCCCGACAGTATTCATCGCTCAGGCAACCACCACCACCTTCACCACCACCAATGTCGCCTCCACCACCACCACCACCACCACCACCACTACCACCATAACCACTACCACTTGGTAAATTAAGCTGGTAAGCGTTTAAGATGGAGGGAATATCCTTGACCAGAGGATCCGTTGTATTGTTGAATACTTGAGAGGTTAGAAGTTAGTTGGTGATGGATAAGACACATCTATAGCAACAAGTTAAACGTCTTTAAGATTTTATTGGAATTCATTTTGAGAACTTCTATGTAAAATCAAACTATAAGCCTCATTTCTAACTGTATTAACTTTGGCCACTCCAAATCTTAACCAAAAATACATAATTTCATTGGAGTGAAACTTTCCAAATTATTTTCATCAGGAGCCGCAGTTTTTTGTTCAAAGTTCGTAATTTTTCAGCAGATGTTTTATCAAGACTTGTGTGTAGGTCATGTGACAACTGAGAACAAGCAAACACTACCTCTACAAAACAAAGTCTTGGACATTAAACAACACCAAAAGCTTAAGAATGAAGAGACATAAATCAATTTAAGAACTAGAGATATGAGAACATTATATTATGAAATTGGAGAGTACACATATGTTTACAGGAAGATGGCAGGCTTTTAGTGGGACATTGAAGGATAATGTGAAGTAAGATAGGTTCAAATATATTAGTAAAAAAGAAGTTTGCTCCATATATCCAGGTGATGAAAAGAATAAGAGGAGTGTTGGTATTCTTGTAAACCAGAAGTTGTCTAGCTTTGGAAAGGGTTATTGAGCAGTATCAGATAGTTCTGTTAGTTAAGTTCCAGTGCTGACCCTACGGCCCTGCCAGTACCTCAGACTTATGCACCAACTCATAATAACAAGGATTTAGGAAAAGTTTTACAGACGTTTAAAGAAGACATAAGAAGCTGTGATGTTTACTAAATGTCAGATTATAATGGTTGATTTTACTACAAAGGAAAGTAAAGGAACCACCAGAAGTAGGACTGCATAGCCTAGGTACCGTATATTGAGACCGACTGTATAAGTCGACTGGTGTATAAGACGACCTTAATTATTTCAACTGAAATTGGTGATCTAGACCTATACCTAGCAGTTAAATCAACCCCCTAAACTGTAATTTGAAAGCTACATCCTCAGAGTTTTTGTTAAACTTGCCAACAGGGATTAAAAGACTTTCGTAAGAAAATCAAGATAGTACGTGTGCATATACATAAACTAACAACACTTTAGACATCTTTAGACATAGATATTGTCAGGAACTAAATAAGATTAAGAAACTTGAGCCCAAATTAAGATCTATCCAGGGGCAGACTGTGGGTCACACCACGTTCCAGTTATGATTTTGGTTAGGCTAATTTTGGTTAGAAAATCTGAAAACAGAGACAGACATAATATAAAATTACAACCCAATACAGATTGTCAAGATTGTTAAAAGGACTTGAATAACAAGAAATAAAACAGCATTGATATTAGGTCAAAGAAATACTAACATTCGGGGGAACACATACAGGTAGTTCAAAAGAGGAACAAGGCTGAGAGTGAGTGCATCAAAAATTACATTTTAAACAATATGTTAAAAAGGACTATGGAGAGGCTAGAGAATTTTTTCTAAATAGGAAATACACGGATATAAAATATGATATATATATATATATATATAATCAACGACCTCACCAGCAAGGAATCGAACCCTCGACCTACTGGGTGTGACTAGGGAACGCTTACCGGCTAGGCCACAAGGACACTAAAAGCAGTTCTAGACTCTGTTATATTTCACACAAAGCCTGTTCATCGAGCTGATGGCGCCGTGAACCTCATTGGGAAACTGCCCGTGCCTCTTATGTGGTGTCAGTAGCATTTTACCGAATCCAGCTGGTATGAAACTCGAGGTACATATATATACTTCATTTTTAGTCCATTTAACACGCTGGATTCGGTAAAATGCTACTGACACCACATAAGAGGCACGGGCAGTTTCCCAATGAGGTTCACGGCGCCATCAGCTCGATGAACAGGCTTTGTGTGAAATATAACAGAGTCTAGAACTGCTTTTAGTGTCCTTGTGGCCTAGCCGGTAAGCGTTCCCTAATCACACCCAGTAGGTCGAGGGTTCGATTCCTTGCTGGTGAGGTCGTTGATTATATGTTCAAAGTCCGCGTGTTAAATGGACTAAAAATGAAGTATATATATGTACCTCGAGTTTCATACCAGCTGGATTCGGTAAAATGCTACTGACACCACATAAGAGGCACGGGCAGTTTCCCAATGAGGTTCACGGCGCCATCAGCTCGATGAACAGGCTTTGTGTGAAATATAACAGAGTCTAGAACTGCTTTTAGTGTCCTTGTGGCCTAGCCGGTAAGCGTTCCCTAGTCACACCCAGTAGGTCGAGGGTTCGATTCCTTGCTGGTGAGGTCGTTGATTATATGTTCAAAGTCCGCGTGTTAAATGGACTAAAAATGAAGTATATATATATATATATATATATATATATATAATGCACTGTACCATGATAATGATACAGTGAATGTAAACAACGTAAGGGAAATAAAGATCAAGCTACCAGTTTCGGAAATATTAGTTGGAGACAATGTGGGAAAATTGATGAAGCTTGTGGAGTTAATTATCTTCCCGCAAAGTTTATAAGAAATGGATTGGAATAGGATGAAATGTTTGACTAAAGTCTGCAACTCTATTTAGTACATAGGAAACCTTCCTAGTGATTTCAGAAAATAAATATTTGTATTATTACCTGAAAAGCCAGGAGCCTTGGAGTGCAACCAGTTTAGAACAATTATTATTGTATTTGTAATCATGTCTACAAATTTTTATTGAACTATTTCAAATAGAGTGAAAAGTGAAATAGACAGCAAGTTATCTGAACAACAAAATGTTTTTAGAAAGGAAAGGGGATGGCGAACACTGTCGGGCTTGATAATTTGGATTGAAAGAGCTTTAGAGGTCCCCAAAATATTGTTTCCTTATTTTGATCTTTAAAAACCTTTTTCAAATGGTAAAACACAATACACTAAACAGATATCGTCGAAAAATAGGCATGAATGAATTATATCAGTCACAATTCTTAAAAAAAAAAAAGCTTTACTAGCAATAGGAAGCTACAGTGTTCGTAAATGATGAACTTAGTAGTTAGTTCAGTGTGAAACAGTGAGAAAGAGAAAGCTGTGTTTTATCTCCAACATTGTTCAGTATAATAATTGTTCAAACTTCTTAATGAGAGAAATTGTAAGCAGTGATGAAGGACACTGCACAAAATCTGACTAGCCCCTGTAAACACACTAGTGAAGGAGACTGTACAGTGTACATGTAAGACTTACTTGATTTCTGCCAGTAGGAGTAGAGCCCCGGGACACCCTGCACCAGTGACAATAACAGTAATACCAGCACCAACAAGGTCTTCATGACGTAGGCGTTACAGAAGGAGGGTTGAGTGTTGTAAAAGATGCAGGAGGACTGAGTACTGTAATGTTTTCTGTCGGGGCGTAGTTTGTAGACAGCGAGCGTACTTGACTCAGTTGACGTGATGAGTCCAGTAAAAATGTGCGTCGATTCTGGCGACGCAGTAGAGTACAATACTCCGGCCATATGAACATCAAAAGGCCTCATCACAAATTCACGAGAACATGATTAAACTTCATTCGTTTTCTTTGGAGGTCATGTTTTGGTTTTATATTCTAGCGACACGCATCTGCTGTCCAACAACCTCAAGCGAGTTTAGAACAGTAGTTCTAAGAGTAGTAGGTATTAGGCAGCTACCAAACAGGGAGGTACTACCGCCTGGGAAGATATTGGAAGCATAATGTGTTGTCTATGGTAGATCTTGCTTCCACATGGCATCACGAAAATTGTGACCAAATCCCAGGTTGCTGATCTGACTTTCTGCCTCATTTACACACAATTGCAGGGTCTCAAGTGTTTCTCTTACTATTGACAACACAACATACATATATTGTTCCTTTTTTCATTTTGTATTTCTTTGTGGTTCTTTATTATTATTATTATTATTATTATTATTATTGTTATTATTATTAATATTATTATTATTATTATTATTATTATTATTATTACATTTTCGCCCCCCAGGCCCAGATGTGGGTCAGTGACCTGTGCCTGGGTGGGCTAATTCCCGTCAAAAAAAAAAAAAACTTTTTAGGGTCGCGCCCCCTATAGCAGTTGGTCCTCATCTCCAGCCCCCCCCACCCCCCCCCCCCCCCCACCTTCCTTCATATAAAATTCTAAATCCCAAAATTCTAAAACCATGATCATAAACACCACCACCACATGACCACAGACATCACTCAAAGTAGACAATGCGTGATTACAATCCATTTTCGAGTAAACAAATGTCATTCTCGTTATTAAAACGAAACAATTAGCATTCTTCTTTAATTGATATCAGTAATTATCATTATTGTTTCGTTCATAAAAGTCTACCCTCATAGCTCAATTGAAGAAAGAAATGCGTGAGTGTGAGAGGTAGAAAGTTGTCACGGAAGGACGTCGCGGGCGACTGGCACTTGAAATCGTCGCAGACTGGCAGTCAATGTTGAAAAATTTTCAAATGTGAATTATCGTTCTAGAGCCACAAAATTATCGTTTCTTCATCAAATTATCGTACACTTCCCGACATTATTACTACCTTAATTCAGTCAGTTTTAGTGGAATTTTACATTTTGATTGACGTAGTTATCATTTACGACATTTTGAAGTATCTGTAGCGAACGAGAACCCCCCCCCCCCACCCCCCCTACGAAAATCCAAATAGGGATAATCACACACCTGTTAAGGCCATTTCTTATTTTTGCTCTGGGTTTGCCCCCCCCCCCCCCCCCCCGGTTAAGAACCGCTGGTTTAGAACAACCGCCACAAGACGCAGTACCTTAAAACTGCTAGCAGACACAACCACCAATAACCGCTTATGTACTAACCGCTTTGTGTATTAATTATTATCCTTTCTTATATGATCCTTCTAATATAATGTCATTTAAAAAGGCGTGTTAATCTGACTAACTTCCGTGAATGATGAAGTGGCTGGGCGGAGAGTGGGTGGGTAGAGAGTGACCCACATAATGTATATTTGGGAGCAAGGTGTTGGGCAACATTATATCTGGCACAAGAGTATTAGGAATTCAGGGTGTGACAATGTTTGTACTAAGTCTCAACCTCTCAGGTTATGTTTGCAGGTCAAATAGGTGCTAATCCTTCTGTAGCTCAACGTAACCTAACCTAAACCTTAGGATTAACTTGATTAAGACTTACTAAGATTGGACTTCCATATAATTCGAGTAAGATGGGATTGGGGCCATAAGAATTGGGGCTCTTTTGAATTTGGTATATATGAACTTGTAATCAAAAGGATTGGGGTCCATTAACACTAAGGCTTGGTCTCGAGTCCCTCTCCGTCCAACAGTGTCCACCAACTATATGATCAAGTATGACTCACTTCAGTAGAACAAGTCAGTGCGGTGAAGATAATCTTTCGTCGACAAGGGTCAAGTAAACTCCCCAGCAAGCTCCAACTGCACCAGGTTCATTAGCTGTATTACCGCCCGTTTTCTTGATTTTCTTCTTCGTGTCTTTTTATCCTTTCATTCCTCAGCTTCTTCTCCCTGTTTTTCCTGTCCTTCACTTTTCCCCCTCTTCTCCCACACTGTCTCTCCTGTTTCAACATTCTTTTCATGACAGGACATCGACCCTCCCCGACTCTTTTCCCCATAACTGCTTAATTCTATTCCCATTCTTCTCACTCATCCATGACTGCACTCTTCTTATAAACATTCATTTGCAGTGTCCCGTTAACCCATGTTTTTACAGTCATTTGTCCTTCGGAGTCATATCTTTTAAACAGATGACCCCTGAACCCTTGATCACCCCTTACTGTCTTTCTATAGAGCAGGGGTTCTCAACCAGGGGGGAATTCCCCCCAGGGGGGGAATTCAGGTTTTCAGGGGGGGGGGGGGGATAACTGATTCGGGAGCAAGAGATATGTTCTATGAGAAATCAATCACAGAATTTTGGCCCTTCATGTGCGATTCCTACCCAAAAGTGGCAGAAAGAGCTATCCGTGCATTGCTTCCGTTTGTGTCGACATATCTTTGTGAGTCAGGCTTTTCAGCTCTGTTGCAAATTAAAACGAAGCAACGTAGTAGATTAGAGGTAGAAAATGACCTGCGTTGTGCCCTTTCAAGCACTCCTCCGCGTATCCCAGAATTGGCGAAGAAAAAACAATCACAGGTTTCTCATTGACTGTAATCTTCATCTGAATAAAATCAATTACAAATTTACAATATCCTGGTATTCTATTGAACTTTTTGTTTATTGCATTATGCTTCAGTTTGGTCTGTTATGTAATTCATTATAAATATAAAAAAAAACTATTTTACTTTTATTCAAGTTTTATAAATCCTAAAACATTTTCAATTGGCATTTAATTTGTAAAACTCCACTATAAAAATAATCCATGTAAAATTGTAAATGTATATGTACTAATATGGAAAAAATAAAGGATTTTCAGTATTATATGCATATTATTTGGAATGCACTTTTTGAGGCAGACAATCTTGGAAAGGAGGGGGGAATGACATTCTGACATATGGTGAAAGGGGTGCATGGGGCAAACAAGGTTGAGAACCACTGCTATAGAGTATCGATTCTCTCTTCTTCCACACCTACGAGAGACTTCTCCCCTGAACCATTGTTGAATATCACCCCCCTTCCTATTAATTACACTCCTGTTGGTAGTAAGCAAATGTTAAACACCGATGTGGTGAGATGTGTCACACTAGAAACTATTAACAGACACATAGAGAGTATTAAATCAAGTGAATGTCATGTGTTACGAGTTGGGGATTTTGAATATAGTTAAAAGTCTACCCAGATCCCAACAGGCAACAACAAAAAAAAAACAAAGACAATCGGACTATAAAAGGGTAGACAAAGGATGCGAGTTTTTGTTGTGTATAATAAAGTACCATAAATTCCTTAACAAAATATTCAGTTTTCTATAATTTACCCTTAACCATACTTAACCTAAACATTAACAGTATATACATATTTATAAAACATGCAACATTCTAAAGCATGTGGACGTGGGGAGGCAATACAAGATTACAAATACTTAAGTGCGGAGCTGAGATGGCTGACGAGTAAGGCTGAGTATAGTAGAAGACGGTAGGTAGTCACTGTGCCGTAGGTTTCCAGGATAGGTGATCCTGTGGTCACTTCCCAGAGTGAACTGAACTCTCCTAGAACTGGAGGTGACGAAGAAGACTTTGAGGAGGTGACGCAACAACCAGGATATGGAGAAGGGAAACCCCGGAGTGGTAACTAAGACGAGTCATACTCGTGTTTCGTCCCTAGATGGCGTTGCTCGTGGTGCTGGGTAGGTAGATCAGGACAATAGATGGCGCGGTTCGTAGTGCTGGGAAGGTAGATCATGACAATTGGTGGCGGGGTTCGTAACACATGCTTTTACTGGTGGTTCTGTGCAGACAAACACAGGTAGAACAGGCTGTGCAATTGTAATATATAAAGAAAAAGAGATGATAGTGTCAAACAAACAAAGGCTGAACAACTGGGCCAGCACAACACAAACTGAACTAACTGGAATCTACTTAGCCACAGACTACCTCAAAGAAAATGGAGGTGGGGTTATATTCTGTGACTCTTAAAGTGCTTTGAAATCAATGAACAGTAAGTCAGGCTCTATGTCTAAAGTTGTATGTGATATTAAAAGGAATCTGATAACTGCCAATGAGAACAACTTTCGTATTGAATTTGTGTGGCTTCCGTCCCATGTTGGAATTAGGTATCATGACCGTGCTGATAGACTGGCCAATGAGGCATGTAAGAAAGAACTCTGAAGTCTGATCTAGAAGAAGTGAAAAATGCAGAGAGACCTGACAGTTGTAGCATTAGTAAATATGACAAATTTTGTGACAAGAGGTACCGGTATGGCCAGCATAAGGACAGAACCAGACAATGTGATGTAGTCGTGGCCAGAAATAGGCTAGGATACAAACACATCTGGCAAGTTAGTAAGGCTGTACCCATACCGGAACACTGAGCATGTAAACTTTGTGATAAACCTTTAAAGCATACACTTGAACACTATATTATTGAATGTGACACTGTCAAAGACTTCAGGCCACCTGACTTATTGTATCTTGAACTATGTAATTACTTCATTGAATCAAGTGTGCTTGAGGACATTCTTGCTGTTTATCCCAAATTTACTAGCCTACACTGATTAGTAGGGTATGTCATAGGAGGGAAGATCAGCTAAAACTAATGGCCCATCACTTTTTTGGTAGATTTTAGTGTATATAAACAGAAAATAATTTCAGTTTCAATATTTTGCAACCTTTTGCTAGGTAAATTTTAGCGTGAAATTTATCGAAAATCTAACGTACAGCTGCATTAGTGCATTACAATTAAATAGTGAACATTGCTTTCTGACTTCATTCTTTAACAACCCAACTAACAATATTTTTTTCTGTTTCAGATTCTGATGCATTTATAAGTTGATAATATTTGCGATGTCTGCTTGTGTCAGGAAGAGGAACCAAAAATCCAGCCATCTCAGTCACTATCTTGGGTCTGGGAGAGAGCTCCTGAAGTCGGAGTTGCCTACGTTGAGAGATGCTTTGAGATACGGTGTTTCAATCAGGCAAATCAGTGAAAAGAACCAAAGAACTTACACAAACAAAGACATTGCCAGTGATATGACCAAAGCTGTCTTGGCACAGTACACTCTGGCTAACGCTCAGTTCAAGCCTCCAGTCATAACAAGTCAGAAGAAGATTAGTGAGAGACTGCTAGCCAGTTGGGAAAAGGCAAGAGATATCTCTCTTGGGAGAGGAAAACTTGCAGTTAAGGACAGCTTTGCCAAGCAACTGGACCAGTTATTTGACATAATTACTTGCAAGTGCCCAATTATTCTCTGTCCTGAGTTTGGATGCGATCGTGACTGTAAATCCGAGGCCCACATCTTCTGTATTTGCAAGCGTGAACTGAAGATTCCTGTGATCGGACTGGCATTTGTCAAAGCACAGAGAGAGAAGCCTGGCAGTATAGGGGCTCTCATGATTTCTAGCCAAGATATTCCGGAGTCCAAGAGACAGGAGGCTGCCACAGAGAGACAGAAGAGGAGAAGAGTTGCCGAGGAAAAGAGACTTGAGAAGGCCCAGGGTGAGGTAAAAAAGGCCGATGATTGGAGTCAAGCTGATTCAGAGTTTAATGACTTCCCCATGGCTGATCCGAGTGCTGACCAGGAGAATGGTGACTTTGTCCCTAACCCAGAAAATAATGATCCCAAACCTTCCAGGCAAAAGATTCGAAATAGGAAAGATATCCCGAGCATAGCTCTGGCCAGCATGCAACACCACACTGGTCTCAGAGAAACTGCAGATATAGCAACAGCTGCCTGGATTGACTTTGGTTTGATAACACCTGATGATGTTCACCTGGTGATAGATCATAACAAAGTAAGGAGAGCTCAGGAGAAACTTGTCAGTAACCTAGAAGAGGAGTTTGATAAGGGGATAAGAGAAAATGGAATCAATTGTTTGTTCTTTGATGGGAGAAGGGATGACACTAAAGTGTTCATGAAAGTTGGAGATTCTGACAAGTTGTTCCCTGCCATGGTGAAGGAGGAACACTACTCCTGCTGCAGTGAACCAGGAGGGAAGTATTTGTGGCATTTCACTCCAGAGAAAGATGACATCAGGAAACCAGCTGAGATAGTGGCAGATAACATTATGAACTGGCTCAGAGAGAGGAACGTAGACCAGACCCTGCAGGCCATTGGAGGGGACAGCACCAACACGAACACAGGGTGGCAAGGGGGGGTCATACAGTGGATAGAGCGGAAGATTGGGAGGAAGCTGGTCTGGATTGTTTGTGACCTCCACACCAACGAGTTGCCACTCAGATATCTGATCCAGGAGCTGGATGGCAAGACTCTCAAACAACAGATAGTCTGGTCCTCTTGGCAAGATGCTGGACTCTGCCACTGAGTTAGAAATAAATCCGAGCTTTGAAAAAATCACAGTTGGCCCTCCACTCGTTGAGCTTGCACATACTGTCATTGGCGACCTGAGTACTGACCAGTACTATGGTTACATGATTTGCAGTGCCATCAAAACTGGGGTCATGCCTGATAGACTTGCTTACCTGCAGATAGGTCCAGTCTCACATTCTAGGTGGCTCACAACGGCTCTCAGGTTCTGCAGAATTTGGGTCGCTCATCATAAACTGAAAGGGAACCAGCTTCACAACCTGAGACTTATTGTCCAATTCATCGTGAGTGTCTACTTGCCAAATTGGTTCAACACCAAGGTCAAGTCATCGTTCTCCGAAGGTCCGAGGCATGTTCTCTTCCAGCTTGAGCTCCTAAGGAGTCAGCCAAGGAAGGTTGTTCAGATTGTGGAGCAGACTGTGAGGAGATCTTCCTGGTATGCTCATCCCGAGGCAGTTCTGCAGACAATGCTCTGCAGTAAGGATGAGGAGGAGAGAAGAGTGGCAGTCAAAAAGATCTTGGATATGAGACTTATGAGAGGATCTGGGCATGACGAATCAGTTGATGACGATTCCTTCAGGGTCAGGAAGACTCCTGAAGTCAATCTAGGTGCCAAGACCCTCACTGATCTCATAGATCTGGATAACATCCAGGCTGGCAGTGAACCCCCTCTTACCTGCAGCCTCACCAATGTTCAAGTCAGAGCTTTCCTGGACAACCCCATGCATGTCCCTGCCTGGCCCTCGCACACCCAGAGTATAGAGCGTTGTGTACAGCAAGTGAGCGAGGCCAGCAGTCAAGTGTACAGCCAGGAGAGGAGGGAAGGCTACATCCGAGCTCAGGTGGTCAGCAGGGAGGTGATGAGTAGAAACAGAAGCAAGAAAGACATGTTCTCTATGGTGTGCAGCAACACCGGGTCGTAGTAGTAAAACCGGTTTTTGTATTTGATGATTTTGTTTTCTAAAGGAATATTAAATTTAATAAATGTGTCAAGATCATTCGTTTCACTATTCTGGATCATTTTCATCCTAATAAATTAACCTGATCCATTTACTTTACTTTAAATAAGCTATTTAGTGGTGTTGGTAAAAGGGTGGGAATACTGAATTTTCATAAGATTTCAAGTTAAAATTTACCTAGCAAAAAATAAAAACTTTTCAAATCTGAAGATATCTCATGATTCTGCACATAGAACTACATCATTAATACCATGGGCCGATTTTTCAAACTCAAAAAAAAAAAAATTCGCCTCCGTATGACACACCCTACTGATTAGTCTTCAATTAGAATATGACTCCAATGTATGTGATCCACTGACCTATATATACTGCTAATGAATATGATGTATTTCCTTCTTTATGTACGAACCTCTGTCCTGCATGGCAGTGAACAGTGGCATTACCCACATGAATCTGACCTATATATAGTGTCAATGAAAATGATGTATTCTTTGTGTATGAACCTCTGTCCTGTATGGCAGTGAAGAGTGACATTACCCACATGAATCTGACCGATATATATGTATGTATGTCTGTATATGTGTATGTGTGCATATGTATATATATATGTACATGTATATGTGTATGTATATGTGTATATGTATATATATGTGTATGTGTGTGTGTACATATATGTATATGTACTGTCAATGAATATGATGCATCTCTTTGTGTACGAACCTCTGTCCTGCATGGCAGTGAACAGTGACATTACCCATATGAATCTGACCTCTATACATTTATAGCTGTTAATGAATATGATGTATTTCTTTGTGTATGAACCTCTGTCCTGCGTGGCAGTGAGAAGTGATACCACCCTCAGTGTCAAGACCTGAACGAATTACTCAGAATAGGCAAACTGTACTACAAGCTCTGCCAATAAATTTGTTAAACTAAAAAAAACCCTCCTCCCTCCCTTTGTAGGTAAAGTCTTACTCCAGGGGTGATTTTTCACTCACTTTAAACTGAATGTATTTCACGTTTGTGGCACAAAGATGTTGAATAGAAACCAGACGTTCTAGTATTATGTGGAGAGTGAAAGGTTTTCCAGGGGTTTAATCTAAAGTCTCTCTCCTGAATTTTGTGTGATTATTGGTACATTTGTTTTCACTTTTCTGGCGCACAAACATTGAATTCTCGTCATTCGTGTCCACCGCTGTGTCGTTACATTGATATGCCATAAGCCAGCACTTCAAAATGAACGTGTAAGTGTAGTGATAACATTTATATCAATCAACCTGTTATATTCGAACCCTGTACACCACCTCGCGTGCTTAAGGCTTCCTAGTAATAAAAAAAAATGGAATTGTCATAAATTTTGTGGTTTTTTCTCCTAACCTTGAGGATGATACACCATCAATATTGTGAATACTTGAGAAAAATTCCGTTCTGATGGTATACCTCACCAGCCTTTATAAATCATTCTTGCTTACCTACCATTAAGCTCAGGTAAGTAGAGGGTAGGTGAACTAAACACTCGTTAAGATATTGCTTGGTAATACACTGTTAAATTTTCTCGGCGATTAGCGTGAACTTTGTAAACATAGACGGGGCTCATGAGAGAGATAAAGAAGGAAGAGTTATGTAGGGAAATGCAGGGATGGATGCTGAGAGGGAGAGGAAATGGAAGCAGGTGAGATGATGTGGGTAGAGATAGCAAAAAGGAAAAAAATTATAGTATTGAACTAGGAAAGAAAAATAAAAAATAAATGAGAAGGAGATGGGGGGGGGTGAGGAATGGGGAAGGAATAGGAAATAATGGTGATAAAGGGAGGAAATGGTGGATGGGTAATAGTTGATGTAAGAGGTGGTGCTGGCGGGGGATGGTGGTGGGGAGGAGGGAGAGGTTGTGGCGGGGGTGCACGCAGGCCCGGATTGTCCATTAGGCACAGTAGGCACAGTGCCTAGGGCCTACGAGATATTGGGGGCCTACGAAAAATAATACGAGAACTTTTCTTCCCCTTTTTCTACAGGTTATTATTAAATTGATACTGAGGTACTTTTTTTCCATTTATTTATTACTTAATCCTATTAGTATCATTTATGTTACTTGATTATCTTATTCTTTCGACATCACATTTTATAATTAGGTACTAGCTTGTGTTATTAGTGAATATGCTGTCAAATGGGGCCCCATATCTTGGAGGTGCCTAAGGCCTACGAAAGTCTTAAACCGGCCCTGGGTGCACGTCTCTCCCCACCTCCCCATGTTAGATAATATACTCTTTGCTCCCCAGGTTACCTACCCTCCTGTCTTCACTCACATTTTTACCCCGTCTATATGTTATTTTGTACATCATTATCTCGCATGGCTGACAGGCACCTGGTAAACACATTCGCGCTTTTTGCTATCAAGTATATTCTTTCAACAAAATTCCAAACTTTATAAAATAAGCTTCTCCTCAACAAGGATAAACGTTAGTGTATGGCGTTTATTGGGCAAGATTTATCAATAGGTAGAAAAAACTATATTTCTTAAAAAAAATAATCATAATGGTAGAGCGGGAAGGAAGGAATGAACCGGACAAACGAAAAATTTATTTTAGATTGGCAATTGGAGAAGTCTTAGAGAACTCGGGTGGCGTGAACCCCGCTGGGGGTAACTTGGCGTGGGGTCGTTTACTGAACAGGAAGAAGAGCATGTACAGGTACGCTGGTAGTCATCAAACGCCCCAGGGTGGCCCCGGTGTGTGCTTGGGGCGGTGTTTACGCGGCCCCTCTCATGAACCTCAGAGCTACACGCCCACCCATCACAATAGGTGTAAACCTCACCACTGACCCATGCTCCTCCCTCAGTGGCTGGGTCTGATTCATTGGGTACCCCCTTGCACAAGATGCAAGGGGGTACCCAATAAACTAACCCCTTTGCGAGGCAATCTGAATTGTTTCTCACACTAATTTTATTTATTTTTTCCTCCTTCATCTCTTATTCTACCCTTCCCACTTCTCTTTCCTCGATTCTTCCCCTTCTTCTATTCTTTCTTTTCATACTTTATCTTCCTCTACACTTCCCTTTCCTACTCCCTTTTCTACCTCTACCTTATTCCTTCTTTTCTATTATTCCTTCGTTTCATATTCTCCTCGTAATTCATCTTCAGTTTTTCCTCTTCCTGCATCTGTTACCCCTTCTCCCAGCATCTCTACCTTCTTTGTTCCCTTATCCTCCTCCTTCCTTTCCTTACTATTCATTTCCCACACCCACCCCACCCTCATCCCTAAGAAGGGAGGTCCGGAGCTAGTGTGGAAGATTCATGATCATCCCTAAGAATCACTCACACTGTCTTAATTGGTCGATAAAAACCTCTGGAGCTGGGAGCCGACGGGCGGTACGCTGGGTCCTCACCAGTTTGGAGCTTCCACAACACGGCCCCGCCAGTGTGTGTGGTATAAATACATCCGTCAAGCAATTATTAACCCATAGAGACATTAATAGCACAACCCTCCTCGTCATTAACAAACAAACTGACAGATAGAGACGTCGCTTATGTACTCGAGTTGACCATCAACAAACAGACATACCGTATATATATAGAGAGATCTCCTCTATTCACCAAATGGTCATTAACAGATTGACATCCAGATAAACAGAAATGCTCTGTTATATAAGTAACACTTCCTTTTCCGTTTTAGTCAAATCAACCGGGCGGAGGTTATTAACGTCTTAAGATTGTCAAGAAAAGTTTTAAATGTATGTATGTATAGACACGATGGTAAACGATTCCTTCTAGCGTTCACACTAAGAAAATAAGCAACCGTAGATGCAGCCAGACAAACGGACACAGAGGTAGAGCGAGACGGGCATGAGAGGCGGCACTAATGATCGCTCACACGTCACCAGTCACTGCTGGTGAATGAGGAGGACGAGGGGGTAACGGAGAAACCCCCCCCCCCCCCCCCGCCCTCTTCCCTCTCCTTGCACAGCCACTTGACTATCTACTGGTTTACTACCGGGAGGCGGGCCAGTGCACGAAGACTATGTTGGTTATGGTACATTTAAAGTGTGTTTCGGGGTACACATCTCTGACAATTGTGTTTGTTCAGCGCGCATGTTAATCTTCACTGCAAATATTTACGTAAATACAGTGAGCATCACTAAATGTGGCCGTTATAATCTGTTGTCTGCTGGAGCATGGGAACCTGTCACTCTTGAGAGAGAACTGGGGATCTCTCTCTCTCTCTCTCTCTCTCTCTCTCTCTCTCTCTCTCTCTCTCCTCTCATTTTCTCTTCACTCAACTGTATGCACGCACACATACCTGTACACAAACATAAGAGCATTTAAATGAAGGAAATTACAGCGAGCCTACTTGGTAACCCTGTTTGCACCCAAACCTTATCATGCAAATATCTGTCCAACCTATCTTGAAGTATCTCAGTAAGAACGAGTTAATAATCATGTTTGGTAATTTGTATCACTCGTTCACAACTGCTTCTTTGCCAATGTTTAACCTATTTTACGTTTAAATCTGATTTTATCTAATTTAAAACCATCGCCATGTGTTCGCTCCTGGTTTTAAAATTTAAATACCATGATTATTACATCTTTATTTAACCACTATCTTCCATATATATACACTTAACCATATCGCCCCTCACTCTACGTCTCTCAAGAGAATGCAAATTTAGATTTTTTAATGTCTCTATACCCAAGGTTCCTGGGTTAGCTTTATCATCCACCTCAGAATATTTTTGAGGTAATCGTTATCCATTCTGACCAAAACTGAACCGCATAATCCAAGTGAGATCTAACATGTGCGAGATATAGTTTAAGAATAACTTTACTGTCACTAACACTTCTAGATAATGAATGAATCTTAGTACTTTGTTAGCCGTGTGTTGATCATAGACTCATTGCTCATTGGGTTCTAGGTTCCTGCTTATCATCACCCCCAAATTGGTCCAGTCATCCATTACCATTCATCCATTAGTCCAGTCATCCATCACCATTCATCCATTAATCCAGTCATCCATTACCATTCATACATTAGCTCAGTCATCCAATAGTCCAGTCATCCATTAATCCAGTCATCCATTAGTCCAATCATCCATTACCATTCATCCATTAGTCCAGTCATCCATCACCATTCATCCATTAGTCCAGTCATCCATTAACACCCATCCCCGGTAACGTGTCTATTGAAGAATTACTGGTCTCTCGTGATTATTGTTTCACGTGTACGATACCTGCGTCTTGTAGTGTGACTCCCCTATACGTCTTTGGGTTGACTAAGATAAATCACCCTGCATTCCACTCTCCTGAGACACTGGCGTTCATGGAGGAGAGAATTTCACAACAAGATTTATTTTGTATCGTACTCCAGTATAGAAACGGATGAGTAATGGTCTTTCATACATCATTTGAGTCCGTTGTCATAGTAAACTTCTTGGTAAATTTGAGAATAGTTATCTGCATTTACTTTTGTAATCAAGAAATTGCTAAAAAAGAAAGTATATTTGTACCTAAGGATAATTATTCATAAGGGTAATAAAGATATAGACTTTAGAAAAATGTATATATATCTAGGAATGATTAGTATACATTAAACAACAGGTGATCATGGGCCCTTCGTGCCCGGTGGCTAGTCCTGTGGCGCAGTTTACCGAGGCGTGAAAGTTCAAACGCTCGTGCTTGGCTAGCGCCCAACCCCTGTCCCGCTGACAGCGACATCTTTTTCCAGATGGTCGTGGTTGTAATAATCATGGTCGTGGTTGTTATAATCATGGTCGTGGTTGTTATAATCATGGTCGTGGGTGTTATAATCATGGTCGTGGGTGTTATAATCATAGTCTTGGTTGTTATAATCATAGTCGTGGTTATGATCAAAGTCGTAGTTGTTATAATCCTAGTCTTGTTATAATCATGGTCGTGGTTGTTATAATCATGATCGTGGGTGTTATAATCATGGTGGTGAGTGTTATAATCATGGTAGTGGTTGTTATAATCATAGTCGTGGTTATGATCATAGGCGTAGTTGTTATAATCCTAGTCGTGGTTGTTATAATCATGGTCGTGGTTGTTATAATCATGGTTGTGGTTGTTATAATCATAGTAGTGGTTATGATCATAGTCGCAGTTGTTATAATCCTAGTAGTGGTTGTTATAATCATGGTCGTGAGTGTTATAATCATTGTCGTGAGTGCTATAATCATGGTCGTGGTTGTTATAATCATAGTCGTGGTTATGATCATAGTCGTCGTTGTTGTAATCATGGTCGTGGTTGTTATAATCATATTCGTGGTTGTTATAATCATGGTCGTGGTTGTTATAATCATATTCGTGGTTGTTATAATCATGGTCGTGGTTGTTATAATCATAGTCGTGGTTGTTATAATCATTATCGTGGTTGTTATAATCATGGTCGTGGTTGTTGTAATCATGGTCGTGGTTGTTATAATCATATTCGTGGTTGCTATAATCATGGTCGTGGTTGTTATAATCATAGTCGTGGTTGTTATAGTCATGGTCGTGGTTGTTATAATCGTGGTCGTAGTTGTAATATTAATGGTCGTGGTTGTTATAATCATAGTCGTGGTTGTTAAAATCATGGACGTGGTTCTTATAATCATGGTCGTGGTTGTTATAATCATGGTCGTGGTTGTTATAATCATAGTCGTGGATATGATCATAGTCGTGGCTGTTATAATCATAGTCGTGATATAATCATGGTCGTGAGTGTTATAATGATGGTCGTGGTTGTTATAATCCTAGCCGTGGTTGTTATAATCATGGTCGTGAGTGTCATAATCATGGTCCTGGTTGTTATAATCATGGTCCTTGTTGTTATAATCATGGTCCTTGTTGTTATAATCATGGTCGTGGTTGTTATAATCATAGTCGTGGTTGTTATAGTCATGGTCGTGGTTGTTATAATCATAGTCGTGGTTATGATCATAGTCGTCGTTGTTATAATCATGGTCCTTGTTGTTATAATCATGGTCCTTGTTGTTATAATCATGGTCGCGGTTGTTATAATCATAGTCGTGGTTGTTATAATCATGGTCGTGGTTGTTATAATCATAGTCGTGGTTGTTATAGTCATGGTCGTGGTTGTTATAATCGTGGTCGTAGTTGTAATATTAATGGTCGTGGTTGTTATAATCATAGTCGTGGTTGTTAAAATCATGGACGTGGTTCTTATAATCATGGTCGTGGTTGTTATAATCATGGTTGTGGTTGTTATAATCATAGTCGTGGATATGATCATAGTCGTGGCTGTTATAATCATAGTCGTGATATAATCATGGTCGTGAGTGTTATAATGATGGTCGTGGTTGTTATAATCCTAGTCGTGGTTGTTATAATCATGGTCGTGAGTGTTATAATCATTGTCGTGGTTGTTATAATCATAGTCGTGGTTGTTATAATCATGGTCGTGGTTGTTATAATCATGGTCGTAGTTGTAATATTAATGGTCGTGGTTGTTATAATCATAGTCGTGGTTGTTAAAATCATGGACGTGGTTGCTATAATCATGGTCGTGGTTGTTATAATCATAGTCGTGGTTGTTAAAATCATGGTCGTGGTTGTTATAATCATGGTTGTGGTTGTTATAATCATAGTCGTGATATAATCATGGTCGTGAGTGTTATAATCATGGTCGTGGTTGTTATAATCATAGTCGTGGTTATGATCATAGTCATGGTTGTTATAATCCTAGTAGTGGTTGTTATAATCATGGTCGTGAGTGTTATAATCATTGTCGTGAGTGTTATAATCATGGTCGTGGTTGTTATAATCATAGTCGTGGTTATGATCATAGTCATGGTTGTTATAATCCTAGTAGTGGTTGTTATAATCATGGTCGTGAGTGTTATAATCATTGTCGTGGTTGTTATAATCATGGTCGTGGTTGTTATAATCATAGTCGTGGTTGTTATAATCATTGTCGTGGTTGTTATAATCATTGTCGTGGTTGTTATAATCATGGTCGTGGTTGTTATAATCATGGTCCTGGTTGTTATAATCATGGTCCTGGTTGTTATAATCATGGTCCTGGTTGTTATAATCATGGTCCTGGTTGTTATAATCATGGTCGTGGTCGTGAAACTTACAGTATCTAATATACTATAAGAAGGAATAGAATAAAGGTTAGAATAATTAGTTAAAGAAATATTCGCCGTAAGGAGAGGTTAAAATCATATAAAAAAAATTATTATGAATCGCCGATGATCATTCCGAGCATAAATTATATTATGAAGAGAAGTGACCTTGATTCTGGTTAGATTAGTCACCATCTGCTTAAGTCATCACCTCTGTTAAGTCATCATTGTCATCATGTACGTTAGTCAGTTTTAGGCCCATCTTACATGACTGACCGACCATCGATGTTCTTTCCGTGCGAAGGTGTTGAGTCTTGTTATTTACGCTGGTGGATGTAAGACCTCCTATCCTCACTGACGCAGCTATGGTCAATTTGGTGTTATTCTTGTTTATAAATGCCTTCTAATCTGTCTCAAGTCTATCCGTCCTGTCTATTGCCATCCCAACTGTCTGTTCGTCTGCGTGGTGTTTGAATGTAAGCCCGTCTGAACTCTTTGTGTCGTCAAATCTGTCTGCCTTATCCGTTGTTGGCGTGTGTCTACCTGTTTGTCTACTCTAATGTGAACCAGTCAGTCAGCTGTGTTAGTTGCCAGATTGTCTATTTGTGCATGTATGAATCTGTCAACTTTTGTCAACCTCCTGTCTGTTTCACTGTTTATATTCACCCTGTGTCTATTGTAGTCATCTTCTCCATGCATTCCTGTTATTATTTTTTTATCTCTTCTCCTTTTCCATGAGCCACAGGAATAAGTATACACTGCAGCTGTAAGGTGGTCTGGTAACTTTGAAACTGCGCAGCCAGACGCATGATGAAACTCAGCTCCCCCCACCTGTTATCTCTAACTATTTTCTGTATCCCCTTCTTTATTCTTCTATTTACTCACCTACCTTCCTTTACTAATCCAAACAACATTAAAAAAGTAGGCTAAGAAAAAAAGTGGGGGGAGGAGGAGGGAGCCGTACGATAACTGCAATCTGCAATCGTGGGCTGACAGCATACAGCGAATGAGGGTGCGCCAAGTCCGTAGACTTGCATTGTTTTCCAGCGTAAATAAAATGGTTATGTAATGGCTTCCTAAAGAAACCATCGATATGGGACCAGGTTTGTTCCACTCTACGAATTTTTTGCAATTTTTCCACCAAGTTTTATGAAAAACAATTGTGCCGTTTCGGCTGCCCAGAACACACACACACACACACACACACGCCTAGTCCTGTAGTATATTATATTACGTGCGTGGTATTGGCATGATCGTGTACTCTCAAATCGGCACTCGGGCTCTATAAATGGTCATAGACACTATCATTCTCTAGATCTTAATCCGAGAGATATAGTTTTACGGATATTTTTCAAGGATTATGTATACACGAGGGCGAGGCACTCAGGGCAGGACTTACTCGTCAAGAAAGATTACTAGTGAGTGAACATATATACTGTACAGCTGTTGTGTTTACGTGTTCAGTGAGACTACGGATAAACTTAAGGTCGATACATTACAGGAAACACTCAGAAGACAAGAACTGTATTATTTATTTAGTTTTTTATTTATATATTGAACCATGACAAAACATCAATACTGGAATAGGTAAACAATGATTATCATCAGAACATCTTAACCTGCCGTCCATGTAGGTGAAAAATACATGCACCTATAAACTGTTTTGTTACAGAGGTATTTTTTTTTGTATTGCTGTAACTAACTGTAAGCTATAGTCCGTGCATATTAAAGATGATTCTGCATCATTGAGGACATATATCTCTGTCTTAATGGACCCAAAATTTCAATAAATGAAGTTAGGTGTGTAAATTAGATAAGGTGAGGTAAAGTTTGTTATTACTGGTGACATTCTTTTATTTTTTTATGTTTATCCGTATAGTCGTCCATTCATATAGATAAAATCAAAATTTCATCCCTAGAACACACACACACACACACACACACACACACACACATGTACACAAACACGCACACACGTGCATTCTATATAACTCTACAAGTTAATCCTAAAAGAGTTTTCCTCTATTTCTGTCGCTCTCTTAAGCTTTTTACCCACTAAGTCAATCTGGCCTTAAATCAAGAATATAATGACAACTGTGATGGGACTCCCTTGTAAGTCATACAGACAAACCCCACCAGACAGTAGCGAGGCAAGCTATGAAACCAAGACTGGGAGATGAGCGATTTGGATATTGAAAAACATAAACACTTTAGGTGTGTATGTATATTATGTATGCTGGATTATATATCATGTATGTATATTATGTATGTGCTCCATTTATGTATTATTTATTCAGCCTAGCTGGCAGCGTGTGGCAATGTTATTACCATATCCCACACGCTTAATTAATGTGCCTGGCGACGTATGGAAGCTGCTAATGTATCACTTGCCATACGTCGCCTATAGCAGTTGACCGGGAGCCTAGTCAAGAGAGAGTGCTGCTCTCCTTTGTGTACATACTCTTATCCAGTAAACCGAACCTACAAAACTATACAGGTGTTTGTGTTCTCTCCTGTATATAGAACTTATTATTCAGAACCTAACATGGCGCAGTGATCCGATCTTACTGGATAATTACGAGTGATAGCGCAAAGTTTGTAGAAAGCCGGCTAGGGTCCCCTCCCGTCTTGGGTCAAGCCTTGGGTCAACTCCCGCGCGCGTCACCTCTCCTCGAAGAATTTCAGCAACTTTGAGCAGTATCAGTGACAGTGATTTTCTGTGAAGTGTTTAGTGCATTGTGTGTTCGTGCCATTCATGTGTGACCTTGTTCTAAAGGATTCCCAAGGTATACGGCACGTTCTGGGCATTCGTAAGGAGTAGAGTTGAGTGCACCCGTCTCTGACCGCGTCCTGAGGGTAACTAGACTGACTGGGAGTCGCCGCGCCTCTCCCTCCACCCCCCTCACAGCGCCGCCTCCACCCCCCCCCCCCCTCACAGCTGGGGCGAGACGCTCTACCCGCCCAGGACACACACTCACTCGCACACGACACTCGCTGACCGCGCGGCTTCCTTATATATATTTTATATATATAACCTACTTATCTGTGTATTTAATTAATTTTTTGTCTGAAATCTTGTTGATACGACGGGCTGACCGGTCAACACTGATTAAGACATAGTACACAGAGGAAGTAGTTATGTCTCACGCCTTACGTAGCCGTGGACCCAGCGTCTGGATGACCCAGGCGGGTGATAGCCCCGCAGAGATGGATGACCAGACCGGCCACGACGCTTCAGCCCCCACATCGCGCAGTCCCTCACCTCAATATTCAGCGTTGTCTCCAGAGATAATTGCTTTACTGAAGTTTATGAGAGATGAGAAACGCGAGGATGAAGCCCACAGACGTTTGGCGGATGAGCACAGAAGGCAAGCAGAGGCAGAACGAGACAACCAACGGAGATTGGAAGACAGTGAACGGTTTGAAGCCTTGATATCTCGCCTCACTGTTAACCAAGCCCCTGGCTCTAACACTGCCTCGGTACTGACTGGTTCAGATACCTCATCCATGCTTCCTTCACACCCCCCAGCCCCACCTAAAGCAGCAGCTCAAACGCCGCCCATCTTGAAGCCTGATGAGACTTTCCAGACTTTTCGTGAATGGCGGCGACGGTGGACTGATTACTCTACAATGGTGGATCTCCAGAGTTTGTCACAGCCTAAACAACTCATCCAGCTGCGCATGTGCCTGTCCTTGGAAATTCAGCGTGTCTTGGAACATACGTTGCAGGTACCCCCAACCTCTTTGCTGTCTGTAGAGGAGGTACTGGACGTTCTACAACGGCACATCAAAGGACAGCAGAATGAAGCTCTGCGCAGGAGGGAATTGTTTAGCTGCAGACAGATGGAGGGTGAGTCTTTTGATGCCTTTTACGTGCGTCTTAAGAGAGCCTCGGAAGAGGTAGATATATGTCCAGGCCACCACCAGCAGTGCGAGGAGACCCAGTTGAGGCAGGTGATCCTGATGGGTGTTAAGGACGAGGAACTTGTCCAACGCCTCACCTCCCTCGACTCTTCCTCTTCTCTTAAGGATGTGTTGACGATATGTCGCTCCTATGAGGCTGCCAGGTGTGCCACCTCTGCCATCCGTGCTCCCCCTACAGCTGTACGCGCTGTGTCCCGGTACAAGAAGGACAAGAAGTCCGTTCCTACGCCTTCGCCCACCACGTCCACGCCCGGTTTATTTTGCAACAACTGTGGTAAGCAGCACGGAACACAGGTGTGTCCAGCTGCTCAGTCTACCTGCAACAGTTGTGACCGTAAGGGCCACTGGTCACTCACAGTACGGTGCCCAGCCAAACGCGTCCAGTGCAATGTGTGTGGTCGTCTGGGCCACTATGACAAGTGTTGCCCTTCCAACATACCCAAGGGACCGCGTCGGCGGAAGCTTCACCAGAGAGGGCCGCCCACAGTCTTCCAATCAGAGGTACGACGACTCCTGACAACGCTCGAGCCACATTAGGAATGTGTGCTCCCCCCCGCGTCCCAGGACCAAAGTCCCCCAGTACATCAGCGTCATCGTGACCTACGGCGGTGTGTCATCCCGTCTTCAGATGTTGCCCGACACCGGCGCTGATGCTACAGTCATCGGTCCCCAGCATTTGCAATGCTTGGGGCTCTCTCCAAGTGATCTAGGACCGCCCCCCAAGGATCTCCGCTTTATGGCAGATGGTTCACAGATGACCCCGGCCCTAGGTTCACTCTATGCACACGTCACCTTTGGCAACAGGTCGTGTCAAGCCTGGATTGATGTGCATAATGGCGTCCCGACTCCTTTGCTGTCCTACAGACATTGCCAAGAGTTGGCCATCATCCCCCAGGACTTCCCAACACCGATTCTCGAGGTAAAACACGCCAACAGGGTGCACGAAGGGAGCAGCAACTACCCTGCTGCCGCCCTGCCCCTACCTCTGGCCAGTGACACCTCTCCTTCGGTAGTTGTCCCTGCTGCTTCAAGTCTCCACGCCTTGGCGCGCCTCCACGACAGTCACTGTGGAGCCGAGGCCACCAAACGGCGTGCAAGACAGACTGTGTTCCGGCCTGGCATCGACCCCGACATCTCCAATGCTGTCCAGGTGTGTAAGCCCCGCCGCGTATTACAACCCAGCCAGCAGCAGGAATCCTTTATGAGCGACGACAACCCCACCCGCCCCTTTGAGTCTGTGTCGGCCGACTTTTTCTGTGTGTCAGGAAAGTCCTTCCTCGTTATCGTCGACCGTCTCTCTGGTTGGCCGGTTGTCATCAAGTGCGGTAATGACACGACGTCTGCCGCCACCATCAGCAAGTTCCGCCACTACTTCCGTGACGTGGGCGTTCCTGTACGCCTGCGAACCGACGGAGGGCCTCAGTTCACAAGCCGGAACTTTGCTCCGTTCCTTGACCGATGGGGAGTCCGGCATGTGTTGTCATCGCCCCATTACCCGCAGTCCAACGGCCACGCTGAGGCTGCTGTCAAATCCCTGAAGCACCTCATCCTTAAGGTGGCCCCTTCTGGGAACATTGACTGCGAGGCCTTCGACAGGGGTCTTCTTGAACTCCGCAACACACCTAACTACACCGGACGCTCCCCTGCCCAGGTTTTGTATGGACGCCCCCTTCGTTCTTGTGTCCCTGCTCACCCTCAATCCTTCTCCAAGGAGTGGCAGGCCAAGACAGAGGATTGTGATCGCCGAGCCGCCGAACGTGTTCAGGACGTCGTCGCCCGCTACAACGACCACGCCCGCTCTCTCCCCAGGTTGAGTGTCGGCACCCAAGTCCGTGTTCAGGACCCGACCTCCCTACGTTGGGACAAAGTAGGCGTAGTCATGGGTCTCGGCAGGTCACGGGACTACCAGGTGCGGTTACCCAGTGGTCGTGTGTGGTGGAGGAACCGCCGTTTTCTCCGACCCGTAACAATGCCTTCTGCTGGCCCCGCCACCAGTGTTGAGTCCCATACCCTTCCCAGTGATGAAGTCCCTCGACGCTCAGAACGGATCCAAAAGAAAAGGTCCGCTCAAAACTTTGCTATGAGCGTATAGGGGGGAGGGAGGTGTATGTATATTATGTATGCTGGATTATATATCATGTATGTATATTATGTATGTGCTCCATTTATGTATTATTTATTCAGCCTAGCTGGCAGCGTGTGGCAATGTTATTACCATATCCCACACGCTTAATTAATGTGCCTGGCGACGTATGGAAGCTGCTAATGTATCACTTGCCATACGTCGCCTATAGCAGTTGACCGGGAGCCTAGTCAAGAGAGAGTGCTGCTCTCCTTTGTGTACATACTCTTATCCAGTAAACCGAACCTACAAAACTATACAGGTGTTTGTGTTCTCTCCTGTATATAGAACTTATTATTCAGAACCTAACAAGGTGCATTCTTATACTGAAAATAGTTGCAGAAAAGTAATGGTAATCTAAGTGTGATATCTGCCTTCAGAGATTTCATGACAGATTTTCAAAGAGTTATAGACAGATTTTACCATGATGTTAAGAAGCAGGTGGTGGAAATACGCCCAGAACGAAGTTGAGATAAGAGGTGTGGTGTTAACAGTAATAAACACTGTACAACTCTTGCCTGTGTTATGTAAGAACTAGAAATCAAAATTAATTAAAGACACCAACTTTCACAAGCAAGTACAACACATCTTTCAGATGACTTACATGACCTGCTGGTGACCTATGACCTCCCATGCAATTGGTCAAAAATGACAACAAAAAATTGCACATCTATCTCTGTTTACCATGATGCCACGCGATCAATGCAGCAGTTACCTGACTCACCCACACCGACATCATGTGGTCATATAATTAGCCCCTCTGCCCTCATTATCATCTTCACACGTCTTGGTAATTCCCAAATAACACATCACTTTGACTTACTAATTGCCTTAGATATACACTCCAAAATTAACTGTGGATTAGATAAGCAAAAAAAAACATTAAAAAAACAAAAGACGGTGTACTATCGTGCACAAAAGTCGTGTCCACTATCCAGCCACAGTGAGTGTTCAAATGGCTTTGAGTCCAAAGTTTCGAAACAGCTGGGGGAAATGCTATGGTCGGCCAACAGATGTTGCCCACTGTAGTGTTTGGGGGGGGGGGGATGGAATAGAGGAGGTGAGGGTTAGTCTAGTAACAGGCTGTGTGTAGGTGGAGCATAACATCGTGAATTCCGCAATCACTGATAACAATAAGAATGTCATGAAGATAGTTAATATTAGTAAGCATGGTGAGAGATATGTAACGGGTAAATAAAAGCACTACAAGGACCATATCTCAGCAGTTCATGGCTACGACGGTGAGACTGATGGGCACACCAGTAATTAATTCTCTGTGACTATCATTACTGGTAGTCACGGAGAATACACAAGTTGTTACCAAGGTTGGAGCCACCCACACCAGGGGAAGGAGGTGATGTCGAACACTGAAACATGCCGAGGTCTCAGTCCTACCATCGTCGTCGCCAACAGGTAAGTCATATTAATTTGTCAGCATAGCCCATGTTGTCCTTATACTATTGCAGGGTGTCCCATGAGTGACAACAGATATTTGTAGAGGTGAAAGAATATGAGATCTTGAGTTGAAAATCTTCTGCACACATAAGCATTGTTCGGTTTACTTTAGGCGTGAGGTGGGTTGTAAAAATTACGCAGGGCAAAAATTTTGCCATGTCATATTTTATTTTTCTTACCAATTGCAGCCAAAATGTGTACTGTTGTAATCCTTATTGGTGGATTACGTAAGACCTATTAATAGCGTGAAAACCCGTTTGAAGAAACTGTAATGTTCCATAACTTGCTGTAAGGGCGGCAACGATCCTCCGGCTAGTCACCGCTGCTAACTCGCTCGTTTGCTGGTGCAGACGACCCTTGGGGTGGTTGGACGGAGGTGATAACGGCAGCAACTATCTCCGCCGCCGGTAGATTCAACCCAACCGCCATACCGTCAGTATCTAGCTACCCTGCTGTCCGTCAAATTCTGGCTGTGATCTCATAGTAGGTCCTGGATTCGTGGGCTGTGTTCCCAGACCTTCACCTATCAACTGCCAACTCTCTGGTCATCTACCACTACCGCATACCACGACCATCAGTTCATCACTTTCCGTCGGTGCCCCGGTGTTCTCCTGCCTTTTCAAGACGTCGCCGAGTGTGGAGTCGAAGTGGACGTTTCGTTATCCTGAGTGTGCATCACCGTGTTCCAGAACCTTCCCCCAGGGCCACTGCCGTAGAAAATATTTGGTCATGGTTTGATTCTATAATTGTTTGATTCTATTAATTGTTGACTCCATTTAATTGTTTGAATCCATTAATTGCCGACTCCCATTATTTGTTTGATTCCTTTAAGTGTTTGCTTCCATTAATTGTTTGACTCCCGTAATTATTTGATGTTTGTTGAGTGGTGTCAGAGTTTGTGTTATGTTTTTATAGTAAAGAGATGCCAATCTCTAACGGTTGTTTGTTATTCCTCGGAAAACCATGGTCCTTGACTTTCCTTTATTAAGATCCTGATTAGCCTGGTAAGGGATTTCTATCCCTAAGTCCCAGGCCTTTACAAGTGGCGACCTTGCCAGGATTTGTCTCTGACCTTTGGTTTCTGAGGTTTAACATTCGTTTCGGTGTTGTTGTAAGTCGCCGTGAGCGCGCCACCTTGCTGTTTGTGGCCCGGAAGCAAGTGTTGTTCAGTGGTTATCCCTTCCTTCTGTGTGCTAATTTTTGTTGCTCTCCCTTGTACGTGGGGAAGTTAATTAGTGTTGGTTGGGGTGCACTGTGGATGCTGTCATGGCATATATGTTGTTGTTTCACCTGGTGCGGTTTCGTTACCCTGAGGTGATTCAGCTGGGCTGGGTGCGGAACGAGGTTCCCTCCAGTCGGATCAAATCATTTACTGGTCTGATTGAGCCACTAGGTGAGTTACCTTTGGCTATTTGCGGGGTAAGTTGTTTGTTTTTTCTTTGTTCTTGACCTTTTGGATCATTATGTCTGCTTTTGAGGTGTGGAAAGGTCAAGCGGTGGCCCTGGGTCTGACAGGTAATGACATTGGTCAGTATGTGGTCACCCAACAGAATGCCGAGAGAGAGGAACGTCAGAAAGAGAGAGTTGGAGGAACGCCAGAGAGAAAGAGAGTTGGAGGAACGTCAGAAAGAGAAAGAAAGAGAGTTCGAATTAGCTAAGTTGCAGGCAGAAAAGGACCTAGAACTGGCTAGGATTAATGCTTCAAGTAGACCAGCATCCTCTGGCCATATACAAGACAATGTGGTAAAACCCAACTTGCCTGTGTACCGTGAAGAAGACATCGCCTCCTACCTTGTTAGGTTTGAGCGGGTAGCTGAGCTGCTTGGTGTAGCCCCAGATAGCTATGCTGTAAGGTTGGGTAGCCTACTGAGTGGTAAGCCGGTAGAAATTTACACGTCCCTGTCTGCCGACATCACCCGAGATTACTTCTTGTTGAAGCAAGCTCTCTTGCGAGGATTTTGCAAGACTTCTGACGGTTATCGTGCTGATTTTCGCAGAACGAAGATTAGAGAGGGAGAAACGTACCAGCAGTTTTCGATTCACCTGGGTCGTTTATTTCAACAATGGCTGGAGACATCAGGGGTTGAAGAACCCTTTGAGTCTCTCTCTAACTTCATGATATTAGATCAGTTTTTGTTTTCTCTACCTCCAGACTTGAGAATTTTCATCAAAGAACACCAGCCAGCGACGCTTGGAGAAGCTGTGCATCTTGCCGACAACTGGGCGTCTGCTCGCAACGCCTACCCCAAATCTTCCCCTCCTGTAGTGAAGATTGCGAAGCCTCCGTCCTCCGAGGAACCATCCCCAGGAGTACACAAGAGTAGTTCACCAGCCGTGCGGTGTCACAGCTGCGGAGGAGAAGGGCACATTCGTTCTCGCTGTCCCAGGAATCCCCTCGCCTTCAAGACTGCTGACACTCAACCCAGCAACAAGGTCGGATTCTGTTTGGAGGTCAGGAGCTGCCCCCGTTATTGTGTCAGTGAAACAATAAATGGGTCTAGGGCATCTACTTTCATCAGGGACACTGTTTGCTCGTGCATTATTGTCTCTGATGAAGCCCTGCCTGACGCTGACATCTCCAGCTGCCCGAAGGTTAGTGTCGCCGATTATTTAGGTCGTGTTGACCAGTTCCTTGTTGTTAGGTGCTCCCTGCGTTGCCCCTATTTCACTGGGTGGTCTAATGTGGTAAGAGCTCCCATTAAATGTGCAAGTGCCCTCATTGGTAATGTTCCCGGTGTTCGTGACCCTAACGACCCGGAAACGTTAAAACTCTCCTCGCCACCAGCACCAGTCTCCTCGCCACCAGCACCAGTCCCCACGCCACCTGCTGAGGACGACGACTCGCCACCTGCCGAGGTCGCCTCGCCACCCTCTCACGCCGCCACGCCTGCCGCCAAGGTCCAAGCTGTAGGGCCACGGACGGCGAAGGTGAAACGACCGCATCCCCTGATTCTGCCGAATTTGTTGCCACTGACTGTGACGCCCAGGGAGTTCGCCAAGCTTCAAGACTCGTGTGCCACTCTTAAGCGGGTAAGGGAGGAGGTGACTTCCGGGGAGGAGGATCAGGCGAGAGATGGGTCGGTTTATAAGTTTGTTTCTATTAATGGGGTGTTACACAGGTCTTGTGTTTCATCCAAGCGACCAGCTAAAGTAGGTCGGTTTTTACTTGTTGTCCCTGCTGTTTGTCGTAGTAACATTCTCTCTGTAGCTCACAAGAGCTCTCTTGTAAGTCACTGTTCTCGTAGGAAAACTTATAGGAAGGTTGCTGATCAGTTTTACTGGCCAGGTATGGGAGCGGATATTAGAGCTTTTTGTAGGAGTTGTGATCAGTGTCCACGTATGTCCGCCAAGGGTAGAGTCCATCCTGTTCCACTTGAACCCTTACCCGTCGTTGCAGAACCATCTTCTCGGGTAGCCATAGATTTTGTTGGACGAGTCTCACCCCCTTCCTCTAAGAAGCCTAAATTACATCAAGCTAATTTGTTAAAGCAATATAATTGCAGGACCCACATTGCTCGTGTCCTTGACGACGTCCCCAAGCTCGAGTTACTCGAGGCACTACCCTGCAAGAGTTCCTGTGAAGTTCGGACGCCAGAGTCTGTTGATCTCGGTTGCCAGTTGCTGCCAACACCTGACGAGATAGAAGAATCCTCTACGACAAGAAATAGGCCCAAACTTAAACTTGGACTGAAGTGGACCCCACGTGCAGTTCCTTGATACGGCCTTCGTTTTGGACATAAAGTTTCCACCTATTCTTTTCTATGACATTCCTTTATTGTGCAATGTGTATTTAAGCATTTGTTGTAAGATGATTATGCTTTGTGTACTAATCTTAAGTTTTAATCTACCTTACAGTAGATTTTTGTTGGGGGAGCAGTGTAAGGGCGGCAACGATCCTCCGGCTAGTTACCGCTGCTAACTCGCTCGTTTGCTGGTGCAGACGACCCTTGGGGTGGTTGGACGGAGGTGATAACGGCAGCAACTATCTCCGCCGCCGGTAGATTCAACCCAGCCGCCATACCGTCAGTATCTAGCTACCCTGCTGTCCGTCAAATTCTGGCTGTGATCTCATCATAGGTCCTGGACTCGTGGGATGTGTTCCCAGACCTTCACCTATCAACTGCCAACTCTCTGGTCATCTACCACTACCGCATACCACGACCATCAGTTCATCACTTTCCGTCGGTGCCCCGGTGTTCTCCTGCCTTTTCAAGACGTCGCTGAGTGTGGAGTCGAAGTGGACGTTTCGTTATCCTGAGTGTGCATCACCGTGTTCCAGAACCTTCCCCCAGGGCCACTGCCGTAGGAAATATTTGTTCATGGTTTGATTCTATAATTGTTTGATTCTATTAATTGTTGACTCCATTTAATTGTTTGAATCCATTAATTGCTGACTCCCATTATTTGTTTGATTCCTTTAAGTGTTTGCTTCCATTAATTGTTTGACTCCCGTAATTATTTGATGTTTGTTGAGTGGTGTCAGAGTTTTGTGTTATATTTTTATAGTAAAGAGATGCCAATCTCTAACGGTTGTTTGTTATTCCTCGGAAAACCATGGTTCTTGACTTTCCTTTATTAAGATCCTGATTAGCCTGGTAAGGGATTTCTATCCCTAAGTCCCAGGCCTTTACACTTGCATTAAACAACATCACACGTTCACGAGTTCCAATTCCGCGCCTAGCCTCCCCCCCTCCCCCCCGCCTCTACCCATCCCAACTATTAAACCTCATAATTTCAGCATCGTGGGTTGCCACACCTAAACACTAATCGACTACGTATTCTCTCCCCACACTCCCCCTCCACCATCCCCCTACTCCACTCCTCCCTCCCCCGCCTCTTCCCTTCATCCCTCCCCCAAGATTAACGTCAATTGAACATTCCATCCCATCACATTACCTTCCCATGCATTCCCCAACCCCCCTCCCCCTATTCTACCCATGGCGACGAATTGGACTACTGTAATGAGCACTCACAGAACCGACGACATGGCTCCTCCCCCTTGTGTTTAGAGTTAAAACCTTTACAACAAAGGTCAATCCCACGTAACTTGAGCCGGATTAAGATATGTGGAAAAAAAACAAGCAACACCCATGGCCACCCCCTACCCCAACCTAAAATCATAGCCACCACGTCTCTATCTCCATCTGTTTCCCTCTATCTATAATAAAAAGTGTAACCCTACTTAGAAAAAATAATGATTGGGCCCTCCGAACAAATGGAAGATGAGGTGCACCCCACCCAAATAGGGATGGGCCCTCCATTTCCTTTCGCCTTCTTTTCTCCACATCTTTTCCTCCCTCCCATCGCCCCAGTCACCCCAACCTACCACCCAATACCATGCAGTGGGCAGAAGGCCACACACTTTCTCTCTTCCTAAAAGTCTGTTCTGTTTAACCACATTCTTTCACTACTAAACCTTATTCCCCCTTTTCTATATTTTGCTATAGCCATCGGTATCTCCCGCCTCGACTCCGCCATTTGCAATGGTTGCCTTGCATAATTTGTAAAATCCACCTCACGACTAAACGTAAACCGAAAAATCCATGTATGTATAGAAGTTTTATACTCAGTCACATATTCTTTCACCTCTACAAATATCTGCTGTAATTAGTGGGACATCCTATTATAATTATATGACAGTTGTTATATGAGCTCCATAGTTAACTTCACCATAAAAATATGGTGTTTGATGTGCGATGCGTTTGGTGATCATATTTGCCGCACGTTACCTTACTCGGTTATGTTACACCCCAAGTTGCAACCTGGGAGTTTGGGTTGGGTAATGTAGCATTTTGAGCAGAAATGGAATTCAGAAAGACTCAATGAACATGAAGAAAAACGTTTTTATATAACGAACCCTAACGTAATGTAGCCTATTACAGTTATATGTAATCTGGGACGAACATGTCACAATTGAAAATTGTCAAAGAAATATGTAAAGCAGTGGAAAACCATATATTTTGATTATGGGCGAGGCTAACTACCTATAAACAATTAATATTTGACGATTGGCAAAAGTCCTGGGAAAATGAACCAACAAGTCATAAGCTAAAAATGATCAAATCAGTTTATCCTTGGTCATCATCAAAACATTCCTCTCGACATCACGAAACTATTCTGAATCGTCTAAGAATTGGGCATACGCGATTGACGATTGACACATGGCCAACTCTTGTCTTCCCCTAATGGAGCCCCACCTATATGCTCCAACTGCCGACCACAAATACCAGTCCAACATATCATTGAATGCCCTATTTATAATGGGTATCGAACAATGTGCTTCACTAACCCTACAATGTAAGATATTTTAGCAGAAACCCCAAAATTTTCCCTAACTTCAGTTTTGACCTTTTTGAAATACTGTAATTTCCTCCAAACAATATAACACTTAATTATAGAAACAAATATATGTTAACTTATCCCTCTGGCCAGCCCTAGGAGAGATTCAAATGGGTGTCAGTAGTCTGGTTAAACTAAATCTTGATGATGAGGATGATTATCGGCGAATGTTCACTCTACAGTCTCAGGGGTGGTGGTGTAGGTTTGGGGGGAGGGAGAATCCACTTGCAGTTCACTATGAATACATGAAATAGGAAGGGTTTCTTGGGCAGATGATCCAAAAAGATTTACCAAAACGTTATGTCAGAGTAATAATACTTAACCTAGGTGTTACTAATACCATTAATTTACTCTAGTATATAAAAGCCTGTATCGGTTACCACAACAAAATATTACTCTGCCATTTCAGATATGCCTGCAGGACGAGCAAATTCGTCGGCAGTGATTGCTGAGCGAGGCCAAATCATCGGGATGTGGAGAGCCGGAGCAACTGTGCCGAACATTGCTCTCGAAGTGGGGAGGAGCACCAAGACGATTAGGAGGTGGATCCGCCGGTGGGAGGAAGAGGGCTCAGTGGAGACGAATCCTCGAAGCGGGAGGCCACGAGTAACGTCGGCAAGGATGGACGCCATCATCGTGGCAGCTGCAACGGCATATCCAATGCGAACATCAGTGGAGCATGTAGATATATGAGACGAATATTGCTGTAATATGTAACTCTGTACTATTTACCATTATTGATTCAGGTCTCTGTATTATATGTTATAATCATACTCCCTTTTGTCACTTGAATGTTAGTTCAGATTTTGGGCACATGCGCGCTGTACGCTCATGCGCAGATAGAGATACCCGGAGAGATTCCATGACAGGGCGCTGTTTCCCCTGTCTTAACTCCTTTTGTGTGTTTGTCCCAGACATTGAACTTACGAACTTGACATCAGTGTGTTTCCTTTACACCTGATTGTAAAGATCACCTGAGTCTCCCACATGGCGCAGTGTTTAGCTGGGACATCACATTATTCAGAATTGGAGTGGACACAGAATCTCTCTCGGAGCCGCCATCTTGTCAACTTCCCTTGTCCAGTGGATCTCAACGCGTCCCTCAACAAGATATTCCTGGATTTACAGTGCAGTGTTGTGAAGTGCTTTTTCAGTGTTGTGTGTGCCATTTAGTGTCTTTATAGTGTTTCCCCATGTTCCTGTACTTTTTACAAAAGAGGGAAGCCTATTTAAGACCTATGGGAGAGCTCAAGTTTTGACATCCACCCACGTTCATGTCTCGAATGGCACTGCGCGAGTGAGCCAGCTCCCGCTCCCTGGCCAGCCTGCCCCAAGAACACTCACGAACGAACGCGCGCACACACACTCACAGACGCTCGCAGATATCTTCCATTTAAAGACATTGCTCTTCTGCTCACTTATTAATTACAGTAATTGTGAGAGAAATAAACCAGGCCATATGGAAGATCAGGAATTTATTGGGTTTTATTCAGATACCCAACAAGCCCAACTTCAGACGGATGTCGGTGCAGTAAGTGGACTCCAAGTGGATCGGAAAGTGGATCAAGCGGCCCCACCCACCCTTAGCCCCCACTACACAAGTCCGCAATCTGCCACAGGTGTCGACTTCCTTCATTTAATTCAGTTTTTGGAAGAAAACCGACGACAAGACGACATCAGGAGGCGACAGGAAGACGATGAACGAAGACGTGAAGAGAATCACAGACCTCAACAAGAAAATGCCAGATTCAGTGCCATTATCGAGTTGTTGGCACCTGTTACCCTTCAAGCAGCTACTACACCTGCCTCTTCGTCCACAGGTGCGCCTGCAGGGTCCTCTTCAACTTCTTTGCCCCCCCACAGAAAACACTCACTCAGAGTCCACCGCCACTCCAAGCTGATGCCTCGTTCCAGGTATTCCGTGAGTGGCGTCGGAGGTGGGACGATTATTCGATGATGGTCGATTTATCAAGGTTGCCTAGGGAGAAACAGCTGATCCAGATGAGGATGTGTCTCACCCTAGAGACGCAACGTATCCTGGAGCACACCCTGCAAATTCCCCACGACACAGACAAGACTGTGAAGGACGTCTTAGATGCTTTACAGACGCATATCAAGGGTCTCCGCAACGAAGCTCTGCGTAGGAGAGAACTTCTCAGTTGTAAGCAGCTGGAGGGTGAGTCATTTGCCGATTTTTACGTACGACTCAGACGCATCGCTGAGGAGGTTGACGTTTATCCTGGGAACTCGTCGACTTGTGAGGAAACACAGCTGAAGATGATTATCCTCATGGGCGTGCGGGACGAAGAGCTAATTCAGAAGCTTATCTCCCTCGACACTGCCTCTTCTCTACAGGATGTTGTCACCACCTGCCGCTCTTACGAAGCCACCAGAAGTGCGACTTCTGCCATTCGTGCTCCATCTAACCAGCTGTGTGCCATCTCCACATATAAGAAGAAGAAAGGACGTGACCGGACTTCAGCCTCACATCCGACTTCAGCTTCACATCCGACTTCAGCTTCACATCACTCTTCAGCATCACTTCAGACTTCGACGCCAGGTCATTCATGCCAGTATTGTGCTCGTCGGGATGGTTCTGAATGCCCTGCCGCTGACAGCACCTGCAATAACTGTGGCCGTCGTGGTCATTGGGCTAGGACACTGAAGTGCCCTCCCAACAGCGTTCAGTGCCGCTCCTGTAGCCGCATTGGACACTATGACAAATGCTGTCAGTCACAGAAGAAGAATAATACTACTTGCAAGTCTCAGGCGGCGAAGAACAAGCGCTGTCGTCGCGTGGGATCCTCTTCTTCCCCTGTCAGCAAGACACCTCAGCCCATCTGTGTTCACCTGTCATACGGTGACATTACTTCCCGTATCCAGATGCTTCCTGACACAGGTGCGGACATCACAGTCATCGGCACAAGACACCTCGACATTCTGCGGATCCCTAGGAGCAGCTTGCAACCACCGTCAACTTCTACAACGCTCACCGCAGACGGTTCTACAATGGCACCTGCTCTGGGTACATTTCAGGCTACCCTCACCCTAGGTAAGCAGTCATGTTCTGCCAGGATTCAGGTCCACAAAGGTGTTCAGATGCCACTACTGTCTTATGGCCACTGTCAAGAGGTGGCCATAATATCTTCAGACTTCCCTAAGCCAATTCTAGAAATAAAACATGTCAACAGGTGCAAGGAGCTGCCCCTCCCACCCAATACGTCACCTTCTGCCGCAAGGGAGTTCTTCCTACTGCATTTCAAGGACGTGCTGGTTTCCAAGGAGGAACTCAAGACGGCTCCACTCAAGCCAATGGCTGGCTCCCCCATGAGAATACACCTGAAGGATGACGCAGTACCTTTCGCCATCCACACACCGCAACAGATACCCTTCGCTTTCCAGAGCCAAGTTAAGAAGGAACTCGACTTTATGGTAGCCCAGGGGATCATTAAGCCTGCTGGTGACGACCCTTCGGATTGGTGTCACCCCATGGTAGCAGTCGCCAAGAACATTACTGGAGTTCGTATCACCCTCGACCTCACCAAGCTGAATAGCCAAGTTTCCCGCCCGACCCACCCTTCACCGACACCCTTCGCCGCTATACTCAGTGTGGACCCGAAGGCAAGGTACTTTACTACAGCAGATGCCTTATGTGGGTACTGGCAGATGGAACTTGCGGAAGAAGATCAGCACCTCACGACGTTCATCACACCGTACGGCCGATTTCAGCACTGCAGAGGACCTATGGGTTTCGCGGCTACTGGTGATGCTTTCTGCCTCCGTGGTGAGATGGCCCTTCAGGGTGTGGCGAACTGTGTCAAGGTCATCGACGACGTGCTCCTATATGACGAGGATTACTCCACGCATCTTGAGCGTATTCACCAGATGCTCACCAGGTGCCACAAGTACGGGATCACCCTCAACAAGGATAAGTTTGTGGTCGCCGCACCTAGTGTGAACTTCTGTGGGTACACCCTCTCAGGCAAGGGCATCTCGGCTGATCCTGGAAAGGTCAGCGCGATCCGGGACTTCCCAACTCCTGCCAACCTGACCGACCTCCGCTCGTTCATGGGCCTGGTAAACCAGTTGGCTGAGTTCACCCCCGACATCGCCGCTGCAGCACAGCCCCTACGCCCCCTGATGAGCCCCAAGAGAACATTCACCTGGACAGCTGACCATGATGAGGCATTCCGTCGCGTCAAGACAGCTCTCCTTAGCCCACCTGTTCTCGCTTCCTTCGACCCGGCCCTGCCAGTTGTCCTCCAGACTGATGCCTCTCGCCTCTACGGGATTGGATATGCTCTGCTACAGGACCACGGCAATGGACGCCTTCATCTGGTTCAGTGTGGCTCTCGGTTTCTCACTGACGCCGAGACTCGCTACGCCACCATCGAACTGGAGCTGTTAGCCGCCGTCTGGGCCATGTCCAAATGTAGGTTGTATCTGATCCGCCTACAGCACTTCAACCTCATGACGGATCATCCGCCACTCATCCCGATCCTGAACCACTACTCCTTGGATGCGGTCGAGAATCCCCGCCTCCAACGCCTTAAGGAGAAGATCTCGCCCTACCTCTTCACAGCTGTGTGGCGTGCTGGCAAGCTGCTTTGCATCCCTGATGCTTTGTCACGAGCCCCAGTCAGCCACCCCACACCAGAAGACGAGATCGCATGTGCTGATGCTACTGCACACCTCAGGACTGTAGTGACCGTGAATTCCGTCATCTCAGAAGAGTCTCCACCGCAGGACGCCGACAGGACTCCTCAGGAACTCCGAGCCGCGGCAAGAGCGAACCCTTCGTACATCCGTCTACTGAACTGCGTGACCTCGGGATTTCCCTCCAACCGGTACGACTTACACAGCTCTTTACTCCCATACTGGAAGATGCGGGACGACCTCTATGCTGATGGCGACCTCGTCTTGTATGGAGCAAGAGTTGTGGTTCCTGCCGCCCTCCGCCGCCGCACCCTAGCCCACCTGCACGACAGCCACAGGGGTGTGGAAGCTACGAAGCGCCGGGCGAGACAAGCTGTTTTTTGGCCAGGCATCGACTCCGACATCGCTAGTTCCGTTCAAGTCTGCGAGCCATGCCAGGTGCTGCAGCCTAGTCAGCAGCAGGGACCCCTCATGAACAACGACGACCCTACGAGGCCCTTTGAGTCCGTCTCTGCGGATTTCTTCGTTGTGGCGGGAAAGTCCTTTCTCGTCATCGCCGACTGGCTCTCAGGGTGGCCTGTTGTCGTTCCCTGCGGAGGCAACACTACTGCCTCTCGTACAGTACGTATGTTCTGTCACTACTTCCGGGAAGTTGGTGCCCCTCTCCGCCTGAGGACTGACGGCGGGCCCCAGTTCACCAGCAACGACTTCCGGGACTGCATGGAGCGATGGGGAGTTTATCATGTGGTGTCCTCGCCACATTATCCCCAGTCCAATGGACATGCCGAGGCTGCCGTAAAGTCCGTCAAGCATCTTATCCTCAAGACGGCACCCTCAGGCAACATTGACTGTGAGGAGTTTGACCGGGGTTTATTGGAATTGTAGAATACCCCCAACTTCACAGGTCGCTCCCCAGCACAGATGTTATACCGCCACCCACTACGGTCATGTGTCCCTGCCCATCCTGAGTCCTTCTCGAGGGAGTGGCAGGCCAAGACCGAGGACTGCGATCGTCGTGCAGCCGCCCGTGCTGACCAGGTAAAGGCACAGTACTATCAGCACGCCCGACCCCTTCCCAGGTTGAGTATCGGGCAAACAGTTCGGGTTCAAGACCCGACGTCTCACCGCTGGGACAAGGTCGGGGTTGTCATGGGCTGCGGCAAGACCAGGGATTACGAGGTCCATCTCCCTAGTGGTCGGGTATGGTGGCGGAGTCGCCGCTTCCTTCGTTCAGTACCGTCCTCTAGTGGTGAACCCCTCCCCCACATCCCTGTGAACCCTTGCTTGGACGAGAAAAGTAAGTCCTCATTCAGTGACCCCCCAGTTTTCCCACGTCACTCTCAAAGGCTCCTGGAAAAAGAGTCCGCTCGAGATTGCACTACGAGCGTGAGGGGGAGGGAGGTGTAGATATATGAGACGAATATTGCTGTAATATGTAACTCTGTACTATTTACCATTATTGATTCAGGTCTCTGTATTATATGTTATAATCATACTCCCTTTTGTCACTTGAATGTTAGTTCAGACTTTGGGCACATGCGCGCTGTACGCGCATGCGCAGATAGAGATACCCGGAGAGATTCTAAGACAGGAGGCTGTTTACCCCTGTCTTAACTCCTTTTGTGTGTTTGTCCCAGAAATAGAACTTACGAACTTGACATCAGTGTGTTTCCTTTACCCCTGATTGTAAAGATCACCTGAGTCTCCCACAGAGCATACTAGAAATCTGGGCCTCAACTGCCATCACATGGCGACGAGACGCCGACTTCATGAAGCCGGGATCGACTGCCATATTCCAGCTCACAAAGGGTGGCTAACACTTACTCACAAGGAGTGTTGACTCGGCTTTGCATTGGAACACCTTCCACATAAAGAAGAATACTGGAGAACCATTATATTTACCGATGCAGGTCAGTGGGAGCCGAAGCAAGGCAGTGCTGGCGGCCCCTCAACACACGCTACCATGAGAAACACATTCAACAACGCGCAGTGAGTGGTAGGGTGTCAGTGTCATTCTGGGGGTGGATGTGGGCACATGGGCAAGATGGACTGGTCAAGATCAATGGCCGTTTCACTGGTGAGCAGTATGTAGACATCCTGGAGCAAGTGCTAATTCCTACAGTCCAGGCAATGGCAGTTCCAGCCCCCCACACTATCAGGCTGGTTCATGACAACAGTCCCATTCATACCAGCAACAGAGTGAAGGACTACCTCCAGGATCACCCTGAAATTGAGGTCATCGATTGGCCAACACTAGGATGTGATATTAATCCAATTGAACATATTTGGGCCATGATGAAACGTGATTGGGTTATTGAGGAGCAGCAAACCTGTGCAGCAATAGAGGCCAAAGCTTACGACGTGTGGGAGAGTATACGTCGACGACCAGGGGTGAACCTGAAGCTGGTCGACTCCATCCCTAATCGCCTTGATGAAGTCCTGAATGCAATGGGTGGCTGGACCAAATACTAAGATGTGTGTATTGGTGTATTGTTTGGATTTTAGTATTGTTTGTAAATACAATTAATATATATTAACTCACCTACAGTGTTATCTTAAATCCATGTCCTTAATGGTGTCTTAAACTATATCTCATGAAAATTCATAACAAAGTAACTTAACAGCCACAAATTATGTATTGTGTGGTATACAATGATCTGCATGACACGTCGTGGAATGTGTTGTCTTATAGCACAATATAATTATATAGTTACAATTGCTACCATCATTGAAATGCTCATGATGTTCAGCACACAATATTAACGGTAACTGAGCACACTCCAAAATATATGAAGCTTGCATATTGTGGTGGGGTGTTTAAACACTGGAACTTGGAAGAATTGGAACTAGATTAAGTCTGAATACTATTTCACAATACTGATAACTTTTCACTCCACTCTTTTTTACATAAGTATATAATTATATAATATTGCATATTATCACAAATATTTATTAAGCAAAGGATGGGTGGAATATAAATAAATATTACCATAATCTCTTTGTCGGAATAACAACAAAATTGTGACGTGGTCGCTGAGTAAAACTAGCTGACCAAGGCCCTTCACCCTGATCCTTGCATATTTCACTTTTATCCTTAATATATTCCATTCTTTAAAGTATCATTGTGACCTGAGCGGCAATAAGCACCCAGGGCACTGCACCTGTTCCATGAATTCGTAACCATAAAGAAACAACTGTAAGACAAAACGTAGTTAAAAAGGCAGCTTGAAATTATGGCGGTATAAATAATAAATAAACCTGCCACTCATCCAGCCCCCGCCTCCTCTATCCCCCCCCCCCCCACCCCACACACACACACACTACAGTGGGCGACATCTGTTGGCTGACCATAGCATTTCCCCCAGCTGTTTCGAAACTTCAGACTCAAGGCTATTCGAACACTCGCTGTGGCTGGGTAGTGGACACTTCTTTTGTGCATGATAGTACACAACCACGACCAAAAAAATAGCACAAGGTGACCTCATTAACCAAGTGACCATGTGTGTACTCTTATGAAACACACACGTACTAATACACATACACCAATACAGAGTATGCCTGTGTCTACATGTTGGGCTCAAATTGAAAGTAAATATAAGGTGAAGGGATACTCTCTTGTCCAGCTGCCTGTACTAATTACCCCCACCCTCCAGCCCTCACCCGAGAGACGCTTGAGTAGGGAAGCCAACAAGACAGAGAGTGTGTGTGTGTGTGTGTGTAGGAGGCAGTGTGCAGTATATATAGAGTATGAGTGACATCACTATTTCAACAACAACAAAATATTACGATTTTTATCCTCTGAATTAATGATAAGAAGGAAGGATATCTATAAGGCTTCAGTCACCACCATTTTTATTGATTGTATAATATAGATCCTTTAGATGGTAGGGGAAATATTATACAAGATGATGGTGTTTTTTGTGGGACTCAAACTCTCTTGTGTTCGCTGTTTGTTGCTCAGCAGGTGACGGAGGGAGGGAGGGAGGGAGGGCGACCAAGTATCAGTTCAAATGCATATACTACATTGTTTTAATCCATTCTAATGTGTATGTCCTTAATGGTCAAGTATAATATTGACCAATGTATGATGCATAACCGTGACGACGACATGTAATATAGCATTTCAAAGGTTTTACAGACTGCTTTTAAATACCTGAATTATTCGTATAGTGAACCCAGAAATGACTCCGAGGTAAACTTGTATTAAAGATGTACTGCGTTGCTTGATATTATATACTACACACACACAATCTAAACTACATTCAAAAGAAATACATATATTGACCCTGTATTATTCAGTTGTAATATATTCGTAATAGAAATAATACATAGTTAATAATAATAATTATAATAACAAGTGATCATTCTCTATAATTACATCGTGCTTCACTAAATTGCAGTCATCAGAGGAACCTTGACCAAAAAAAAAATAATAATAATAATAATAGTAACCTGTAAAGTAGAACGATTATTCAGAATATTTATTTCGTGTGGATTATTATGGTAATTACTGAAACGATTATTCCCCCAAAATGCATAATGAGGCTGAAGTAGAAATATTAGTCAAAATAGGGTGGTCGTGTTCCAGGTATTATGATCGGCAGTGAAACGAGGACGTAAAGTATGCATGAAATATCTGATGTAGAATAATGTTTATAGTCAGCTGCTGGGTGAAGAGGCTCTGTCGTAAGTAGCAGGAAGATTAGCAACAGATTAGCGACCATTAGGACTGGGATTGGTGGGATGATGGCTTATTGGGTCCAGGGTTCTTATTAGGTCCACGGTTCTTATTGAGTTCAGGGTTCTTATTGGGTCTAGGGCTCTTATTGGGTCTAGGGTTCTTATTGGGTTCAGGGTTCTTATTAGGTCCAGGGTTCGTATTGGTTCCAGGGTTCTTATTAGGTTCAGGGTTCTTATTGGGTCCAGGGTTCTTATTAGGTCCAGGCTTCTTATGGGGTCCAGGGTTCATATTAGGCCTGGGTGTATTATAAGCTGTCATCATGTTGGTCATGCTCTGGCAACTCGGTAGAACTTAAAAGAAAACAAACTTCCACAATAACTCGGCTTCAGTCTCAATAACGAGGCCCACATTACATTACAAGGTGGATAAATTTACTTCAACTTGGATTTTTTTTTCCAGTGTCTTGATGGGGCATAAATAATTTTGGGAATCCAGCAGTGAAGTGCAACATAAGGATGAGCTAAAGATAGATTAAGAGTGTGTTAACTTGAGCCATGATAGATGGTCCTGGACGCACTCACAACATCCTGGTGGGGGAAATGAAGTTTTTTTTTCTGTTCATGTTTGGTGATTAATTGTTTTTTTCTTATTTCAAGTAGTTTTATCACGATTACCTTTAATAATTGCAGCTTGAAAGCATTCAAAGTTGTTAGGGATTTCTGGCCTCTTCGCCGTTAGGCTATTTCGGCCGAAGCTGATTGGTTGGACTTCTTTTTTCTCTTTGTTCTTCTTTTAGTTTTTACTTTCCATTCTTCTACTTGTTCTTCGTCTTCTTCTTTTTGGTCTTGTTCTGTCTGGTCTTCTATAATATTATCAGGTTCTTCATTGTTCATATCTTGATTGTTCTTTTCTTGTTCGTTTTTGTCTTGTTTGTTCTTTTCTTGTTTGTTTTGGTCTTGGTTGTTTTTTTCTCGAGTCTTGACTGCAAGGAGAGCCTCCCTGTAAGTCAATTTTTCCTTAGCCCGCAGCCTGGCCACCCTGCACTCCTCCCTCCACTTGGGACAAAGCCGGTCGGAGGAGGAGTGAGGGCCACCACAAGCCGCGCACTTCTTAACGGCCGCCTGGCAGTCAGCGTCGGTGTGGCCGGGTGCCCCGCAGCTAGAGCACACCTTGGGAGCGCGACACTTCCTCGCCAGATGGCCATATTTCTGGCAATTGTAGCAACGAGTGGGTTTTGGCTGTTGAGGTTTCACTGGGATTTTCTCCCAACCCAGTATAACGGAGCTGGGAAGTTCCTTAGGAGAACCAACCAGGGCAGTTGTGCTGGTCAGCTTCCTAAGTACTGCGAGCTGATCTCCAATCAGCTCGCCAAGTTCGTCTCTTTCGAGATACTCAATTTCAGAGTGGGAAATGACTCCCAAAACCAAGTTATCCTGAAGTAGGGCGTCAAACATGACGTCGACTCCATTGATGATCGTTCGATGGGGTAATTTGTGGGCCTGCCCCCATTCCTCGAACGTGATGACAAGGGTACCACCGCTACTCCGGACGACCCCTGTCACCCCCTTTAGTCCAATGTGGTCAAAAAAATCTTTAATCACAAGAAGATTTAGTTTCTTGCGCGAAGGGTGCTCGACCGGAATCAGTCTCACAACCTTCGCCTGGGCTAGGGTGATCATGATCATGGTCACGCGGTACCTCGGGGGGAAGGAGCGGGGAGCCGGGAGAACCAACCTCGCCGAGGTTCAGGTCTTAAGTGTTGAAAGCATAAATTAATTTATTTTATAAACTGTGGGGCACAACCTCTTCTTGCCCTCTAACTGACGTCATCAGAGGCCTGGTTAATTTTCAACTGTTTTATTACGGCAGTTTTTATATTTCATTTAAACTCTAAAAACAAACATTTCTCATGATTTTATTTTATCAGAAATTTGCCATTAATATTAAATGCGAAACCTGTGAACACCACTCGGTAAAAAATGTCTCTTGACTTTAATCCTAACTCAGCTCAGCGTATAAACGTTCATCACAAAAGCCTCTCCTACCCTCATATCGTGGGTATGCCATATACTTCATACGGCTTTTGTATACTTTAGTTCCCATGAAAATTGTCCATAATATTAAACCTGAAGGATATTTTGGTCGTCACTTTACATGATGATATTGTGTTAAGGAGCAACAGTGAGTTGAATATTTGTTAAAAAACTAAAATATTAATGAATTTTTACTTTTATCTCAGTTTGATTGACAAGTTGAGCCTGAAATAATTATACTTATTAAACTAATACTACGAGAAACAATTATACTGTGTTAAGATTAATAATTTTGATAATAATAATCTCTCTCTCTCTCTCTCTCTCTCTCTCTCTCTATATATATATATATATATATATATATATATATATATATATATATATATATATATATATATATATATGTATATATATATATATATATATATATATATATATATATATATATATATATATATATATATAAAACAAAGAAGTATGTCCGTATGTTTGTTTGTGAGTTTGTGTGTGTGTATGTGTCCGCACGAGAATCTCGGAAACTACTTTACCGCTTTACCGATCTGTAGTGATGATGGATGGTGTTATATGTAGTGATGATGGATGATGATGTTATTTGTAGTGATGGTGGCTGTTGTTATGTGTAGTGATGATGGATGATGTTATATGTAGTGATGATGGATGATGTTATATGTAGTGATGATGGATGATGTTATATGTAGTGGTGGTGGATGATGTTATATGTAGTGATGATGGATGATGTTATATGTAGTGTTGATCTATATCTATATAAAACAAAGAAGTCTGTCTGTGTGTCTGTGTGTCCACACGAGAATCTCGGAAACTACTTTACTAATCTGTAGTGATGATGGATAGTGTTATATGTAGTGATGATGGATAGTGTTATATGTAGTGATGATGGATAGTGTTATATGTAGTGATGATGGATGGTGTTATATGAAGTGATGATGGATGATGTTATATGTAGTGATGATGGATGAAGCTATATGTAGTGATGATGGGTGGTGTTATATGTAGTGATGATGGATGATGTTATATGTAGTAATGATGGATGATGTTATATGTAGTGATGATGGGTAGTGTTATATGTAGTGATGATTAGACAAAAAATAATAACAGTTTAATGCTAAAAAAAATATACTTTGCTGTACCGTTGTAGTGAAAAACATGGTGGATCTTACATCCACCGTTAATGATCTATTGATGGAAGAAGAAGTTTTGGGGACTGAAGAGTGAGACAATGTGGAGCTGCCCGGAGGGTGGCGTCCTACCATGGCCTAGCGGATGAGCCACCCGGAGGGCAGCGATTCTGCTAGTAATAATAATAATAATAATAATAATAATAGTAATAATAATAGTAATAATAATAATAATAATAATAATAGTAATAATAATAATAATGATAATAATAATAATAATAATAATAATAATAATAATAATAATAATAATAACATGGACTTTACATAATAAGCTAAATGTATCTACATAAAAAGAAACAAGATAATTAAAGACACTGTTGTCATTACGACTATATGAGAAGATAATAGTACAAAAAATGCTGTAAAAAAAAAAATATATATATATATATATATATATATATATATATATATATATATATATATATATATAAATAATATTCAGAAATTTCAGTGTTATTTCAAACGCCGCTCCATTGGCGATACTGAGTTTCAAGGTCGTCTGAGGGGGGAACAGCGCTTATCAACAGTAGTGAGAGTTGAGAACTGCACCCATATAATGTTAAGTATACTCTGGCGACTTTATCTGGAGGCGAATTATGAAATTAAATATCAGTTATTAAATTAAAAGTAATTATAGATCTTTTCCCAGTCTGAAAATGTTGAGTACGTCCTAATTAAGCTGTTAGCCGTCTGGGAAATAAGTCACTCCTTCAAAAGCGTGAACACTTCAGAGTGCTTGGGAGAGAGAGTCGGGAGAGAGTGTTTTGAGGGCTGCCCTGCGCTGTTCGCAGGAGAGTCGTCCATGTGCACTGGTTTCCTTCGTTTATTCAACATCAGTATTAACAAGTGAATTTTATTCAATCTCTCAGAGCTTAGATAGGGCGGTAGGAACAAACATTGAGTGAGTACAATAGCTAACAGAGAGTTCAATGCAGGGTTTCGACAGAACCCACATGACTGCTAGTGATGACTGCGAATGATGACTGCCGTTTGAGACTGCCATTGATGATTGATGATCAGCGATTGTCGCAGTTGGAATGATCAGTGCAGGCTTGTCACTGGTTAGCGGGGTTTGCAAGGGATCTCTGAAGTGATACCAGCTGGCTGGGTGCACAACTGACGATCGTCTGGGGTCGCCAGATCTCTTCAACCTTGGCTCACAATATCACATATCTTCAAGCAGTTAGTGAAAATCTTTTACTACGAGAAGCTAAAGCTTCTCTCAACTGAACAAGGTCTGGTTGGCTCACTCCCTTCCGTCTCATGGATGTACTGAGTGTAAAATGAAGCCAGCTGAGTGAATGTGTGGTCACACACTGGGACCAGGAGTCTAGAGGAACTTAGAGGTACATTTTCCAAGATGGAGAAAGGCTTGTTTGTGCCTTAAACTACGGGTGCCTGTTGGTTGTGCCTTAAAAAACTACGGGTGCATGTGGATTCTACGTGTTCGGTTAAGAAACATGGTTTACGGGTATTGGTGGAATCAGTAACTTCTTAAAATAGTATTAATATTTCCTCAGAGACTGATATTGTCTTGCTGCGTGTAGTTAATGCCATTTTTTCAGTTACTGATAGAGCCTTGCTGTGTGTAGCTAATATATCTTAAATAATTTTGATAGTATTGTTTTTTAATGTTTGTGTCACTAATTGAAACCAAAGAATGAGGGAACTGTTTTTCAGGTGAGGTTGTAAGTGATACTGTGATTTAGTTCCTTTAATGCATTTAATATTTCTTTATATTTCCAATCTCGGGTATAACCTTTGTTCCTCAGAGTAGTGTTTAAGTTAGGTTAGGAGGTGTGCATCTGTTGGGGTAGAATAATTTTATTGAGTGCCCTTTTGGTCTATCCATGGTGGATTTAATAATTTCTTATTTTATTACCATTTTCTCAGTGATTTATATTATTTTGTTGAGTGCCCTTACGGCCTATTCATTGTAGAGTTATTAATTTCTTATTTTTTTAATACCATTTTCTCAGTGATTTATATTATTTTGTTGAGTGCCCTTACGGCCTATTCATTGTAGAGTTTTTAATTTCTTATTTTTTTAATACCATTTTCTCAGTGATTGATATTATTTTGTTGAAAGCCCTGAAGGCCTGTTTCATGTGTGCAAGCAACACTTCTTAATACTTTGAATTTCTTGTTGTCTAATGAGGCATTGTCTGAGTTGCTAATAATTTCAATATCATGTATAACTTTTATTCCCCAGAGTAATGTTTTAAGTTCAGGTTAAGAGATGCGCATATGTTGGTATACCATTATTTGATTGTGTCTGTAGTGTTGGAGGGAATATACAGTAAGTGTCTAAATTTTACAGTGTGTCTCATTCATCCCAATCAAAGATGCTATCCTTCCACGGGTCACGGAGAATTCATTTTGTTAGTAAATTTAAGTGTTCTTGTGCTGGTTCGGGTTTTCTCCAAGGGGCGCTTCCACCGCAATTACCATCTAATAATATTTAATAAATCCCAAGTCAAGCGAGAATTAAAGTCCATCAATTCCGACCGGTTACATATATATATATATATATATATATATATATATATATATATATATATATATATATATATATATATATATATATAAACCAAATAACCAAGAGAGCGAGGTACAGCCAGGGTGGCGGCGGCTCCAGGCTGGCTGAGTACACAAGCTAGAAAGGCATTATCCGTTCCCACCACCGTAACGACCTTGACAAACGTGTTAAACAATTAGCCCCGATGGATAATTAAGCATCTCAGTCCAGGTTAATTCATCATCCCTGTGTACCCATTCGTCCGTGTCATACCCACCATGACCACCACCATTTTTCCCATACTTAATGTGATCACCGTAGCCATGTTGTGAGGGGAGTGGGGTGGGGGGGGGGGGGTCCGGGATGAAGAGGTAGAGATAGAGAAAGGTGGTGAAAATAAAGAGCGGAGAGAGAGAGAGGGAGAGAATATTCAGGTAGAGATATACAGGTAAGGATGAAGCAAAGAAAGAAGGAATGAGAGGAGGAAAGATTGAAGGAAGGAGGGAAAGAGGTAAGGACCAGAGAGGGAGTAATGAGATGATCCTTCCCAATGATGTTTTATGCCGCTGCTTCACCTTCACAAACTAACCTTATTAATTTTAGGTGAGCAATAGATCAGTATATTCCTATATATATTAACGACTACTATGCGATGAGTTTATCTAAATATTCTTATGTAACTTTAATGGTGTTGGGTGGATTTTAGTGTTAATCTATGGAGTAAAATATTATACATGTGGTTTTCCTTCAGTAAGTAAATCAAACATCAAGTCTATACATAGGACACGATCCTCACTGAATACTGTAACTTAAGACCTGTAACCGGATTATGTGACGCAAAGAAATACAATAACAATTCAAAAATCAGTTAGACCCGTAAAGGAAACATTAGCACAACGGCATTTAAGATCGTCATATTTGTCCCTCTTAGCTGTGACTATCGTATGGACTCCTGACACCAATTTTCACACATGTTAAATTGGGAGTAATTCGTGCCACCATTGCTTATATGTCTAGACTGCAGGTTATGTCTCACTTTGTCTTTGTGATGTAATGAGGACGTTATTATTACACACATTAATCCTCTTTACTAAGCTGTAAATTGAGCGTCTTCTTAACACATCTCGTCATTTATTCTTATCATTGGTGAAAGTCATGGAGGAAATTAACAAATAAAACAGTATCCTCATAGATTATGTCTCTGGTTATCACTAGTCTGTTTATTTTTGTCATGCGATGTAAACACAGCCATCATGTTGCAGTAACCTCATTTTGTAGTGCAGGTCAACAGAAACATAGTTGTGGGTCGTGTTATGAAGGTGTCCCCAGCAGTGGTGGGTAGAGAGAGGCTGGCTGTATCCTGTTGGTCTCTGCTACACCACTACCAACACCAACAGATATATGACAACAGTGATGAATGGCTGGTCGTAGCATGAGACTCCTCCTCTTACATCAGCAATGAAAAAAGACAGATAGATAGAAGCAGAGACAGACATAGTCAAAGACAGAAGTGTGTGTGCGGACAGAAAAGCACTGTAGCCACACACAGTTGTGGACACAAACACAGAGCGAGAACAAAGACAGACACTCGTACTGAGCCAGAAATATAGCCAGCAAGAGGCAGACGGAGACAGGCAGACGGACGGCAACACTAGTGGAGGCTGACCCGAGAACATGAAGGACAACGACTGATGAAGCGTGCTGGGAGTTAACATGTTATGGTAATGAGTGCCAGCGTGGGGCGCCATTAACCTCGCATGCTTACACATCTAAATGATCCTTATGCTGACAATTATTTTACTTTGATAAAAAGTTAATTGCCAAGTGGATGCCTCAGGGCCCTTTTCTTGTGTCTGATGTAAACCCCAAAAGTCACAAAGCCACAATAGAACATTGTATATTCAGAACAGTATGTAACAAGGTTCTTCACCTCATAAAGCCCTCACAGGCCATTAGTCACAGCGCTTCACTTTTTCCACAGCGTAAAGATTTATTCCATTTTTTATAACGTATTTGAAACATGGAGTCTTAGCCCCCCCCCCCCCCCTGTACTGCCACTCACTAAGCCAGTAAAAGTGAACGGGGGGAGGGGTAGTGCTATATTATATCCATTTGTATAGAACTATATTTATCCTTACTTTAATGAAGAACACATTGCTTTGGTCATACCCTGCGCCTGTGCGTCCCTCCCATAGTTTTCCCATTATTAACCCTTGTGTACAGGGTCCTCTCTCTGCTGAATAAGTTTGCTTGGCGTCGTCGAGGTGAAGGAGTTAAAAAAGAAACTGCTGAAGGAATTTATTTTAGATTTGACGTGTACAGTAAGTTTGTCATGTGAAAAAAAAATTAGAGCAGGTCTAAAAGTGTTGATTATTTCAAGAGTTACGGTCTCTACAGCCAGCGAAGGCTTGCAAGTTTCCAAACACGTCTTCTTGTTGTTCGTGCTGTATCTAGCATATCGGTAACTATTATATGATCTAACATAAAACACTTGCATCTGACCACCCCTGATTAGTGAGCATCAACAGTAAAAGTCAGCTGAAGGATAATATGTATAGGTTTATAGTTTTATTCAAAACAGAGAAAAATAAGTATATTTGAATGTACAACAGTGTCATGGGTTGCGTTGGGCCTCCCGCACAACCAATCCCAAATGTTTGTTTACGTTAGAGATAAGGTAACCGGCCAGCCATAACTGGGACATGTTTTCAATTAGTGGCATGTTAGCCAGCCAATTGGGGGGGGGGGGGCAGGCCAGTGAGACAGTGGTGTACTGTTCATCACTTCACGCCTCAAAAAAAAACAATTTAGCCAGTGGGCTTTAGACCTTGGGTTAGAGAAGACCTCCTGCTCCGCAGACTTAAGAACAGGGGCCATACAGTCCTACCAGTGCTACGAGTCTGTGTGTGCAAATCCCCGAGATTTTTGTTAAGTCCAGCGACAAGTTAACACATCCTGTAAAGGAAGTGATCAATGGTGAGGGCCTGTTTGCTACAAGAGCACTCCAGGCCGGCCTAATAGATCTAAACGATTAATTCTCCAGGTTGACAAACTCTCCATTATAACTTACGGTACTGTGGCGTGAATGTGAGTGACTGACCTATCCATGGAAATTATAAGTCCAGTGTATGGAATTGTGCCAAATAAACGTAAGTGCAATCATCTGCCCGTATCTGTGATCCCTCTATTATTATTATTACCAAGGGTAATGACTGATTGGTTATGACAAAGTATAACCAATAACTTAGATGGATGTTGGAAGTTAGTGGAATTCATTAAATCATCATTTATCAAGTACATAACGCATTGAATGCCGGAAGCAGAGCAAAATTCTACTTAGTGATACACCATAATCTCTTGGGTGAGTAACCAGTGTGAAGGTATCCGAGTTCTACGGTAAGAAAGTCACTTTCCTGCATTTAAAACGTAACAATTGGCGCCCGAACAGGGACCCAGACCGTGGATGATTGCACAATTGTATCGCCCACACCTACACCATGTCAGCTCGTGCAGCGGCTTTTGAGGAAGCACGTGCCCTCGGGCTGGAGGGGGCTGAGGCGGTTGCATACATGGAGAAGGCTGAGGAGAGAGAAGACAAGCAACGCGAGCATGAAGAACTCTTAGCTCAGCTAGACTTTCAGAAGGAAGAAAAGAAGCTGGAACGAGAAGAGAGACAAAGGGAACGGGCGTTCCAACTGGCCTTAGCGGAAAGGAACCAAAATTCTCCCACTCAAAACGTCACTTATAGGAAATTTCCCCAGATGCCCACCTTTAAGGAGGGCGAATCCATGGAAATGTACATTTCCCGGTTTGAGCATCTCGCAGAAGCCTACGAGCTTGATGACAGCATTAAGGAATTTGAGTTCCTGAGCCTATTTGATGGGAAAGCTTTAGGGATTCTTCGACGACTAGAGCGTCCTGAAAATAAATTCCCTGACATGAAGTCTGCACTGCTGCGGGCATATGGGCTGACTACTGAGCAGGCCAGGCATCAGTTCAACAGGGCAATGTTGAAAGAAAATGAAACGGCTGCACAGTTCCGGGATCGTTTAAGGGACTATGTGGCTCAGTGGATGAGTAAGGATGACACCCCCAAGTCCATGGAAGGGGTTATAGACTTAATGGTGTGCACGCAGTTTGAAAGGTCTTGTCCTCCTGAACTTGTGGCTCAAATAAGGGCTAATGGAGTTAAGACGTCGAAGGAAATGGCAAGCAAATCAGACGCTCATTTCAGCGCTTTCGGGTACCACACTCGGAGGCGGTGGTCGAACAGGGAGTCGGCAGGTAACCAACATAGTCAACAACCTCTACAGAAACAGCCACCGAACCCACCCAGGCAACAGGGAAATAACCAGCAACCACAACCGCAAAGACAGCAACAGAAACAGCAGCAGAAGCAGTACCAAGGCCCCCCGAAGTATCAGGACAGTTGGCGCCCGGGCAACAACCCACGATGGAACCGGCGGCAGGAAGCCGCCGTGGCTAAATTCGTAGGCCAAGGTGCCAGCAATAATAATCTACAAAGAGACCAGCAGCAGGAAGCCTCCGGTGTTCAAACTGTGGGCGGGGAGTGGCAACCTGAAGCAGGGGCTCATACCAAATCAAGTTTACCCCAACACACCTACTGACTAACTGCCGCCTACAACCTCTCCTCGAGGAGTCACCCCACCTTTCTTGTTAAACCTGGATACGTTGGAGGAGTTCCAGCGACTGTCATGCGAGATAGTGGGGCATCGGGCTGTATTGTCAGGAAGGAATTGGTGGGGCAACATCAATACACCGGAGCACAGGTAAGTATTAAATTAGCCAATAGTTACATTCAAACGGTTCCAGTGGCCAAGATTGAGGTGGACACCCCCTTCTTCTCAGGTTGGGTCACTGCAGCAGTCATGAGGGAACCTATATACGATCTCATCATTGGGAATATCAAGGGAGCAAGAAACAGTTGTGCAGTGGATGCTGCAACCCAAACTGATGCTGCCGCTTTGACCCAAGTTAATGCTGCTGCAGTTACTCGGGGTATGGCCTAAACAAAACCTCGAGTCACCCCATTGGCTATTGCCACATCGTCTGATCTCATCAATAGTCAGGATGTCGTCCAAGAGCAAGAGCATGACAGCACGCTCACTTCGGTACACAAGAGTTTGATAGTTGGGACCATCAAGGAGACATTTGGGAATCGAACGAGGTTCGTAAAGAAGAGGAACCGTCTCTACCGAGAGACTGTGGCGTCTCTGGGTGAGACACGACTGCAGTTCGTGGTTCCTTCCAAGTACCACCTGGCTGTGTTCAAGCTAGGTCATTGCACTGCGCTTGGCGGTCATATGGGTAAAAAGAAGACCTTTGATCGCATCAGTGCAGCGTTCTTCTGGCCAAGGATGGGCCAGGAGATCACCAGGCTAGTCCGCTCTTGTGATGTGTGCCAGAAAACCAGTGATCGAGGGCGAGTTCCGCCTGCACCACTACGGCCCCTCCCACTGATCTCTGAACCCTTTGAGAGGGTGGCGGTGGACATTGTAGGGCCGATAAACCCAAGGGCGAGCGATGGGGCAAAGTATATTCTCACCTTGGTGGACTTTAGCACGAGGTGGCCCAAGGCTGTGCCCTTGAGGAACATTGAGGCCACGACTGTTGCAGAAGCCATGTTGGAAATCTTCTGTCGGGTTGGTATTCCCAAACAAGTCCTCAGTGACAGGGGAACCCAGTTTACTTCTGCCATGATGGAGGAGTTGATGCAGTTGTCATCGGTAAAGGGGCTAAAGACAACACCCTATCACCCGATGTGCAACGGACTCTGTGAGAAGTTTAATGGGACGCTGAAGAAAATGCTCAGGAGGATGGCAGCCGAACAACCTAAGGAGTGGCCACGCTACATTGCCCCACTTCTGTTCGCGTACCTGGAGGCGCCACAGAGCTCACTCAAGGTGTCTCCCTTCGAGCTGATGTATGGCAGGTCCGTCCGGGGACCACTACAGGTTCTTCGGGAACTGTGGGATGATGAGGAATCAGATCCGGAAGTCAAGCCCACTTATACGTATGTCACTGACTTAGCTGATCGTCTCCAAGAAACCTGTCAACTGGCAAAGCAAGAGCTGATAAAGGTTTACTATGACAAGAAGGCCAAGCTTCGTTGTTTCCAGCCAGGTGATCAGTGCCTGGTTCTGTTGCCTACGATGCGCAATAAGTTACTGGCTCAGTGGAAAGGTCCATTCGACATTGCAGAGCGTGTCTCGGATCTGACTTACATCGTCCAGGTGGGATCTAGACGAAAGAAGTTCCACATCAACATGCTGAAGAAGTACCTCCAGTCCCCGATCAGGGGTACAGCCTCCACTGAGGAAGACAGGGACGAGCCTTCCCAGTGTGATTCAGGGGTAACTTGAGCTGCCAGTGATCTCTGTCAGTGATGAGGAGGATGGGCCTGTCACTGCATGCTCCCGCCAGAGTGAGACTTTCACGGACGTTGAGGTGAACGGAAATCTATCAGCAGAGGAACGAGATGCCATTGGCTCTCTGTTGCATCGCTACAAGGACATCTTCTCTGATAAGCCAGGAGTTGCCCGGGTCGACTGTCACACTATTGAACTGACCAGCCCTACACCTGTTCGGGTAAAGCCCTATCCTATACCTATGCGACACTGTCAAACAAGAAATTGAGGAAATGGAAGCAGTAGGAATCATCGAGATATCATCGTCTCCATACTGCAGTCCTATGGTAGTCGTCCGAAAAAAGGATGGGGGTGTCAGGATCTGTGGGGATTATAGGAGAGTAAATGTCATTACCCAGGTGGATGCTGAACCTATGTGTGATCAGAAAACTATTTTTTCCAAGAATAGCTGGTTCCAAGTTATTTACCAAACTTGATCTGACCAAGGGGTTCTTCCAAATCCCACTGGACCCGAAGAGTCGGCAGATCACAGCCTTTGGTACGCCAGGGGGTCTCTATCAGTACAGAGTCCTTCCCTTTGGTCTCGCAAACTCCCCTGCCATCTTCAACCGTGTCATGAGGCAAGCCCTAAATGGCATCAAGGGAGTTGAGGCATTTGTGGACGATGTGTTAATCCATTCAGCAACATTTGAGGAACACCTGGAACGCTTAGAGGAGGTGTTCCGGAGGTTCCAACAAAAAAATATGACCGTGAAACCAAGCAAGTGCGAGATCGGTCAGGCTGCAGTACAGTTCCTCGGGCACACTGTCGGCGGAGGACGCTGCACCTGCCAGAATGAGAGATCAAAAAGGTCCAAGATGCACCACAGCCCACTACAAAAAAACAAGTGAGGTCATTTCTGGGCCTCGTAGGGTACTACCGGAACTTCATCCCAAACTTTGCCGTGGTGGCTCTTCCCTTATCCGACCTGCTCAAGAAACATGCATCTAACAAGGTGCAATGGGGACCTGAACAAGAGGATTCTTCAGTGCCCTCAAGAACCTGCTATGCAAGCAACCCATCCTTCAACTGGTGAGGAAGGAAGAGCCTTTCATCCTCCGGACCGATGCTTCACAGGATGGGGTTGGCGCAGTGCTACTACAAGAGGCAGACGGCGAGGTTTTTCCAGTTGCGTATCACAGTCGGAAGTTGAAACCTGCGGAGAGGAATTACAGCACGGTCGAGAAGGAACTTCTGGCAGTGGTGGAAGGCATCAAGAAGTACTATTACTATCTCTACGGAGGTGAGTTTGTGTTGGAGACAGACCACATGCCGCTCACCAGCCTCCGACCATCTAAGAATGCAAATGCTCGTCTGATGCGGTGGGCACTGTTTCTCCAGCAGTTCAACTTCGTCCTCCGGTACATCAAGGGCAACCTGAATGTGGGGGCTGACCTCCTATCTCGACTTGTGGCGGAACCAGAGCAACTGATTGAGAGACCTCTCAACCTTCCCAAATGAGTGTGGAGTTGGTCTAGACTCCAGTCGACTCGAGCCTCCAAGCATCTGGCGGCTCGTCATATGTTATGTATAATTTTCTCACACCTTTCTACACTTGAGAACATAACACAACACCTGTGCCACCTAAACAATGTCTACATACCCTACACCACACAACACGTTGCTCTAATGTAAATGTAGCGTGCTTACGCTTAGCATGAACTATTGCTCGGGAATTGTCACCCTCGCCGCGGAGTTTTCCTCCAGCCAGAAAAACTAAAGTAAATGTTGAGGTTTTCCCTCAGTGGCGATTGGCGACTACATCCCGTTGCAGTGTTAGTGTTACACACACACCACAGTGTGAATGTCGAATTGTGTGTCTAGGCTAGGCATTCTCTTGATTGTATACAGGTGGTGAAAATTTATTCTCCAAGAGAAAAATTTTTCTTAGTAGGGGCGATTGTCATGGGTTGTGTTGGGCCTCCCGCACAACCCATCCCAAATGTTTGTTTACGGTAGAGATAAGGTAACCGGCCAACCATAACTGGGACATGTAGGGGGGGGGGGGGCAGGCCAGTGAGACAGTGGTGTACTGTTCATCACTTCATGCCTCAAAAAAAACAATTTAGCCAGTGGGCTTTAGACCTTGGGTTAGAGAAGACCTCCTGCTCCGCAGACTTAAGAACAGGGGCCATACAGTCCTACCAGTGCTACGGGTCTGTGTGTGCAAATCCCCGAGATTTTTGTTAAATCCAGCGACAAGTTAACACATCCTGTAAAGGAAGTGATCAATGGTGAGGGCCTGTTTGCTACAAGAGCACTCCAGGCCGGCCTAATAGATCTAAACGATTAATTCTCCAGGTTGACAAATCTCCATTATAACTTACGGTACTGTGGCGTGAATGTGAGTGACTGACCTATCCATGGAAATTATAAGTCCAGTGTATGGAATTGTGCCAAATAAACGTAAGTGCAATCATCTGCCCGTATCTGTGATCCCTCTATTATTATTATTACCAAGGGTAATGACTGATTGGTTATGACAAAGTATAACCAATAACTTAGATGGATGTTGGAAGTTAGTGGAATTCATTAAATCATCATTTATCAAGTACATAACGCATTGAATGCCGGAAGCAGAGCAAAATTCTACGTAGTGATACACCATAATCTCTTGGGTGAGTAACCAGTGTGAATGTATCCGAGTTCTACGGTAAGAGAGCCACTTTCCTGCATTTAAAACGTAACAAACAGACATTTTGCATGCAGCCTCGCTTATAAGGTCTTGATTGGTGCATGCAGGGGCATGTGACTAGAAATAAGCACCTTTACGGACTAATGCTCATGTTTACTGCACACACGCGCATGTGTGTTTGGAGGAGTCGAGCGTGGTGTGAGGACTGAAAGAGAGGCGGTTGTGAGGACGGGCGAGACGGAGGGGCGTGAGTATGTGGGGAGGGCGTTGCAGGTGACGTAGTGTCCAACAACACTCGGGGTGTGGACGAAGTTGTCGCTGAGTTCTTCTGCTCGTGCTTCACCAATTAACGTTTTTGCTCAGCTCTTGTCTCGTCGATCTGCTCCTTAACGTCTCCACCTGATACGATCATATGTTTATGTCCAACTTTGTATATTAACATTATCGAGAGCTTCTGTATAGCGAAATAAGATAATGTTTTTCTTTTGTGGAATATTGTGGTGGATCTCGGTGTGCTCTCAATGTTCACAGGTCTGATAGTCCACACATGCTTCATATGGCGAACAGAACGTACCCAGTTTGAATGCAAGACGAGGACAGAGGTGAATCATGTCTCTCTATTCTTGCTACCTTGTTCACCTGTGTTAATTAGACAGACAGCGATGTACCCAGAACATAGCCAAGAGGGTGGGGGAGGGGGCGGACCAACAGCGAGGGCGTGACTCCACTCCACTACTACTAAGATACACAGTAAAGCGAGAATGTGTAGATAAAGGACACGGGCTGTAACACCTACATTTACGTGTGTTAACTGAAATTATCGGTTCCTGATCCAGAATGATAGGAACTTGAGACCGATGAATAACACATCTTTAGACTCTGTTCGTCCAGTGAGTAAACCTTACCTTGCTTAGCCATATGCCAAGTTTGCCAGTGATAGTAGGTCCTCCTCCCCTTGACGGTTTTTGTTGAGTATCTGGAAAAAAAATATGAGAATGTTTTTCCTTACTCCATAGCGGCTCTATTTATTTATTCAGAGAATTTTAAATCCAGTGACTAATTGAGTTCACCAGGTGTGAGAGATATATGTAGGTGCTGTGTGGGTGTTGCTACTCATAGAACTACGTATCATTAGAAGAGAAATAAGGATGAAAGCAGAGTAGTGTACTCTAGAAAAAAAAGCGAAGGGTGAGGGAATAATGGAAGGTTGGACCATGGGGAGAGGAGTGAGGGAGATCATTGTAGCGGGAAGGGGAGGAGAAATACATGTGTTGGTAAATTCTTGAAGTGTACCGCAAATTCTTCTGGTTCATAGGCCACTGCTTCGTTTATTACCAGTTTTTTTTTCATCACCACTGACACTTGTCACTGGTACTCACAATAACACAGATGTAAGAAATCAAACATGAAAAACATTTCTTGTTCTTAAAGTACCGAATGTCTTGAAGTTCGACAGACAACTCTACTTCAAAGCTTCTTCTCACTAAAAAGGGTGTGCTTAATGTTTGGAGATGTGGTATTTACCGGGTATGGCTGAATCTTTTGTTGGATGAAATATTCCGTACGAACAGAGCAGTCACCCCCTACACCACCCAGAGAACCCAACTCTTTTAACGCCCATCCAAAGTACGAATCTAGCAAGCATTTCCAGCTGCTGCAATTTTTCATATGCAAATATTCTTTCAGGGAACTCATGTAAAATACCATAAACACATGTGTGTACATACTCCGGAATGAAACGAATGTTTGGAAGTATGATGAGGGAGGAGTGTCCTGGGAGGATGTTCTCATTGTTGAAAGCTGAGAACAATATTGTCCTATACATTGTATCGATGAGCTCAAATGGTTTTCTGTAGGACCGACTGTGTGACTCTTTATGTTCTGGACCAATACACTTCTTACGTTACTGGGTGGGTGGAAACAGTCTCTTAAGTACAGAAAAACAGTTGTAGAATATAACAACATAACCTTGGGGAGGTGGAGGACCCAGGAGCCAGTATTAGCCAGGGTAACTGGACCTCCTCCGTGGTGTAAACAGTAAGTGTTGAGGACGTTCATATACACCTGGCAAGTGTGTGTTTACTTGACCATTTACGAAGGATTCCTGGACGCGTCGTCGTTCACCTCCATAAATACCTGCCTGTGTACCATTACATCTGGCCACATCACCTACGAGAGCTCCTTTATCTACCTGACTGCTTACCATGCTTCTTAAGCACCTGCCAGAACAAATGGAGAGCACACCTATGTACGGTTATGGTGATAGGAAGGGTTATAGTGGCATGGCCAAGAATGGTACTCTGGCAGGATTATGGTAGTATTTTAAGGTAATGGTGGTATGGTAGGGTTTATATATGTAGAAGGTTAACCCCACTACAACAGACCGGAAGTATAAAGTAAAGGGTAAATGTAACTTCCCTTGGTGAATGTAGGAAGATAAGTGTAGATAGGGTAAAGCAGAGGAGGCGGCAAGGTGAACGGATCAATGCTCTGAGACAGCGGCGGTTGTGTTCTCCCTGAATCATCTCAAATCTCGCATACACGCCACACAACGAGAAGCATTCGACGTAAAATGGACACACCTGAAACAATCGGGTAGCGTCACACTATGCTACTATGACGCTGTAACCGGTGACTCCAACCGCCACTACAAAGAGTATCAGTCTCTGACTCGATCTCAACAGATTATGTACATGAGACTACGCCTAGGGTACAGGTGTAGTGGATACCTCCCCTACAAACGCTGTTTGTCGCTGAGTAGTCGACCCCGCAAATTCCCCAGTGTATGCCTCGTGGTCTAAGTCAACGAGCACCGCCTTACATGACAGTGGGGGTGGATGTGATATGGTGTGGTGGGGCAGGTACAGTAGGGGTGGAGGGAGGCACATAGGCATTGACAACATTGAGGGACACACCTTTTAGTGTGATTGTGATGGTGTGTTCGTCGACATGTCGGTGGGGTACAGGTAGCCGGGGGTGGTGTCCTCAGGTCCAGGTAGCCCTGGTGGAGACAGCTCAGACACGGGCGCGGCTTGCGGTGGGTGGTGGACAGGTTGAGGCACCAAGTGCTGTGAGGATGGGGCAGGACTTCGCTCGGGGGCACTGTAAACGCTTCTGCGCTTCACCTTGTACAGGATGTAAGGGGGTGCCCAATAAACTAGCCCCTTCCGGGGCAATCTGAATCTGATCTTACATGACGGAGGTCAACTATTAAGCCACGCCTGCCTCCGTTTTTTAGACCTGACCTCGTGGTGACCTACCTCTCTTTTCTACCTACACCAACCAGCAAGCAACACCTCCTCCTCCTCCTCCTCCTCCTCCTCCTCCTCCTGCCTGGCGGCCCTCGCTCCCGCCGGCAAGTATGGCGACCCACAAGCTGGTCCTCCTCTAAGCACCCTCACCAACCACCTCTCTCTACTCAACGCTTGTAACCATGCTGCCTTCCCAGCACCAAGCTGCATTGTACATCCAATACAACATGTATACAGAGAGCACATTGTGAGTTTCCTTTCTTTTCCCATCCTGAGTGTGAACCCAAACATAACGTACCCCACACAGGTCCCTATGGGAGTACATTGGCAACCCTGAGCCTGGCCGCACTGTTTGTAAACTTTGTGGCCAACCCGACTCTCACACCCTCTATCACTACATCCTCACTTGCCCTATGACCTCCTCCTACAGGTCCCCAGCCGTTACCAACACCTCTTCCCTCCCTAACCAGATATCCCTCCTCCTAGTAACAGGCCTGGCACTTGACATTATTAGGGACCTGCCACGCTTTGCTATAAACAGATGAAATGTACCGGGAATTCCCCCCCCCCCCCCCCCACACACACACTCATCATTCCGTTACTTTATGCAACTTGCTGACAAAACCTATGACCCTTCAGGCTTCCACGCCCTTAATGCATGAGTCATAAAGGCAAGCATGAACTTAGCATGCTTCCCAGTTGGGCACTGTAAACGCTTCTGCGCCTCACCTTGCACTGGATGTAAGGGGGTGCCCAATAAACTAGCCCCCTCAGGGGCAATCTGTAATCCCCAGATCACCAGCCGTTGTGTTGGTCCCACCCCTCGACACTGCTACCACTGCCACTTTCAGTACCACCATTACGACTGCCGTTGTATCCATTTTTACAGTGCATCTGTCCGTGTGTGTGTGTGTGACAGTGTGATAATAGTCAGCATGCTCGCCACGCAAGCGAGCGGACCCTGTTGGATCCCCGGGCAGGGTGAAACTATAGGCAAGTTTCTTTACGCCATTTACCTGTCTACCCATGCAGCAGCAATTGGGAACCTGGATGTTAATCGATTTGCGGATGGTTAGCCAGTGCAGTTGTCGAGTTGTCCGGTTTTCTCGGACTATTCCTTAACACTGGGTCAGGCAACTCGTTAACTTGGGGTGTGGTTGTTGTGTTGGCGACAGCTTCTATACCTTAAACAAATTCACGCCTAGGTGGCCCTTGGGCCGGCCATCCTCGTTAGACGAGGGGCAACCTTTAATAATAATAATAATAATAATAATAATAATAATAATAATAATAATAATAATAATAATAATGATAATAGTAATAAAATTAATTCGCGGTTTATTGAAAGAACATGGCAGCCAAAAGACTGAAAATATACAGTTACATATTGGGGAATGGGTCACTTGATTTACAAATAATATTCAAGTAACATAAGTGATACAAATAAGATATATAATAACAAGGTGGGGAGAAGGTCATACTACAGGGCATTTCAACATAGTTACAGTGCAAAGAGGGAAAATTGGCTGGGAGTGAATACACTGGCAAACTACGAGTTACTGGTCATTTTTTTTATTTTTTTCACAATAGTTGGGATTGGTCCATTCTTCTAACGATCAGTGCTTGCTCGAGAGTGTGTGTGTGTGTGTGTGTGTAAATTTCTATATGTGTGGTGGTTTAGTATAAACAAAGAGCATATCTACGCCTCATGATCAGTTTAGAAGTGACGTTAAGCGAGATAAACACAAGTATAACTGAGGAGGAGAAATAGAGCCAGCACCAGCGAGCGTGTGTGGCCACCACTGACCCCGCTAGCAAGGCCACACTCAAGCACCTCCCAGCTACACTCTTCCCACTTTACTATCTTCCCGAGTGGAATTTACGTGTCATTTATCCCTTCTTGGTGGGACTTACACGTGTTATTTGATAATTCAACAAGGATGATAATTCGTAGAACGTGTCAACTAGAATGATAACTCGTAGAACGTGTCGTGGTTAAGGTCCTTCAGATGAGGAGTATTAGTGATGGAACGTGTCCTGTTTCCTGCACGATGAAATTCTCATTCGTGTTGTGGTTGCCTTGGTTACCCCACCATAGTGACCCCACCACGTTTTCATGTGTGACCCTAGGCGGCCTATTAAGCCTCAAAAACCTGTGCTGGTGTGGTCTTAGTTTGTCTTGCAAATCCCAGTCTTGCGTTTCCTAGGAGCTCCCATCAACTGTCCTAGTGTAGCGTTAGGTTCTCAGCTCATTAGGGTGTGTCATAGGAGGGAAGATCAGCTAAAACTAATGGCCCATCACTTTTTTGGTAGATTTTAGTGTATATAAACAGAAAATAATTTCAGTTTCAATATTTTGCAACCTTTTGCTAGGTAAATTTTAGCGTGAAATTTATCGAAAATCTAACGTACAGCTGCATTAGTGCATTACAATTAAATAGTGAACATTGCTTTCTGACTTCATTCTTTAACAACCCAACTAACAATATTTTTTTCTGTTTCAGATTCTGATGCATTTATAAGTTGATAATATTTGCGATGGCTGCTTGTGTCAGGACGAGGAACCAAAAATCCAGCCATCTCAGTCACTATCTTGGGTCTGGGAGAGAGCTCCTGAAGTCGGAGTTGCCTACATTGAGAGATGCTTTGAGATACGGTGTTTTAATCAGGCAAATCAGTGAAAAGAACCAAAGAACTTACACAAACAAAGACATTGCCAGTGATATGACCAAAGCTGTCTTGGCACAGTACACTCTGGCTAACGCTCAGTTCAAGCCTCCAGTCATAACAAGTCAGAAGAAGATTAGTGAGAGACTGCAAGCCAGTTGGGAAAAGGCAAAAGAAATCTCTCTTGGGAGAGGAAAACTTGCAGTTAAGGACAGCTTTGCCAAGCAACTGGACCAGTTATTTGACATAATTACTTGCAAGTGCCCAATTGTTCTCTGTCCTGAGTTTGGATGCGATCGTGACTGTAAATCCGAGGCCCACATCTCCTGTATTTGCAAGCGTGAACTGAAGATTCCTGTGATCGAACTGGCATTTGTCAAAGCACAGAGAGAGAAGACTGGCAGTATAGGGGCTCTCATGATTTCAAGCCAAGATATTCCGGAGTCCAAGAGACAGGAGGCTGCCACAGAGAGACAAGAGGAGAAGAGTTGCCGAGGAAAAGAGACTTGAGAAGGCCCAGGGTGAGGTAAAAAAGGCCGATGATTGGAGTCAAGCTGATTCAGAGTTTAATGACTTCCCCATGGCTGATCCGAGTGCTGACCAGGAGAATGGTGACTTTGTCCCTAACCCAGAAAATAATGATCCCAAACCTTCGAGACATAACATTCTAAATAGGAAAGACATCCCGAGCATAGCTCTGGCCAGCATGCGACACCACACTGGTCTCAGAGAAACTGCAGAGATAGCAACAGTTGCCCGGATTGACGGTGGTTTGATAACACCTGATGATGTTCACCTGGTGATAGATCATAACAAAGTAAGGAGAGCTCAGGAGAAACTTGTCAGTAACCTAGAAGAGGAGTTTGATAAGGGGATAAGAGAAAATGGAATCAATTGTTTGTTCTTTGATGGGAGAAGGGATGACACTAAAGTGTTCATGAAAGTTGGAGATTCTGACAAGTTGTTCCCTGCCATGGTGAAGGAGGAACACTATTCCTGCTGCAGTGAACCAGGAGGGAAGTATTTGTGGCATTTCACTCCAGAGAAAGATGACATCAGGAAACCAGCTTAGATAGTGGCAGATAACATTGTGAACTGGCTCAGAGAGAGGAACGTAGACCAGACCCTGCAGGCCATTGGAGGGGACAGCACCAACACGAACACAGGGTGGCAAGGGGGGGGGGGGGGGGTCATACAGTGGATAGAGCGGAAGATTGGGAGGAAGCTGGTCTGGATTGTTTGTGACCTCCACACCAACGAGTTGCCACTCAGACATCTGATCCAGGAGCTGGATGGCAAGACTCTTTCAAACAACAGATGGTCTGGTCCTCTTGGCAAGATGCTGGACTCTGCCACTGAGTTAGAAATAAATCCGAGCTTTGAAAAAATCACAGTTGGCCCTCCACTCGTTGAGCTTGCACATACTGTCATTGACGACCTGAGTACTGACCAGTACTATGGTTACATGATTTGCAGTGCCATCAAAACTGGGGTCATGCCTGATAGACTTGCTTACCTGCAGATAGGTCCAGTCTCACATTCTAGGTGGCTCACAACGGCTCTCAGGTTCTGCAGAATTTGGGTCGCTCATCATAAACTGAAAGGGAACCAGCTTCACAACCTGAGACTTATTGTCCAATTCATCGTGAGTGTCTACTTGCCAAATTGGTTCAACACCAAGGTCAAGTCATCGTTCTCCGAAGGTCTGAGGCATGTTCTCTTCCAGCTTGAGCTCCTGAGGAGTCAGCCAAGGAAGGTTGTTCAGATTGTGGAGCAGACTGTGAGGAGATCTTCCTGGTATGCTCATCCCGAGGCAGTTCTGCAGACAATGCTCTGCAGTAAGGATGAGGAGGAGAGAAGAGTGGCAGTCAAAAAGATCTTGGATATGAGACTTATGAGAGGATCTGGGCATGACGAATCAGTTGGTGACGATTCCTTCAGGGTCAGGAAGACTCCTGAAGTCAATCTAGGTGCCAAGACCCTCACTGATCTCATAGATCTGGATAACATCCAGGCTGGCAGTGAGCCCCCTCTTACCTGCAGCCTCACCAATGTTCAAGTCAGAGCTTTCCTGGACAACCCCATGCATGTCCCTGCCTGGCCCTCGCACACCCAGAGTATAGAGCGTTGTGTACAGCAAGTGAGCGAGGCCAGCAGTCACGTGTACAGCCAGGAGAGGAGGGAAGGCTACATCCGAGCTCAGGTGGTCAGCAGGGAGGTGATGAGTAGAAACAGAAGCAAGAAAGACATGTTCTCTATGGTGTGCAGCAACACCGGGTCGTAGTAGTAAAACCGGTTTTTGTATTTGATGATTTTGTTTTCTAAAGGAATATTAAATTTAATAAATGTGTCAAGATCATTCGTTTCACTATTCTGGATCATTTTCATCCTAATAAATTAACCTGATACATTTACTTTACTTTAAATAAGCTATTTAGTGGTGTTGGTAAAAGGGTGGGAATACTGAATTTTCATACGATTTCAAGTTAAAATTTACCTAGCAAAAAATAAAAACTTTTCAAATCTGAAGATATCACATGATTCTGCACATAGAACTACATCATTAATACCATGGGCCGATTTTTCAAACTCAAAAAAAAAAAATTCGCCTCCGTATGACACACCCTAATAACCATGGTCTTGGTATGGTTGATGGTGACGTGGTTGTTGGTGGCCCAGTTTTGGAGACTGTTCAATAAATCCTGAAGGGCGGTATAGTATGGAGCAGAATTGTTGACGCTGATCCCAATGGTGGAGTCGTCGACATATTTCCAGCGAGCAGGGGTTTCTCTTAGGGCTTCATTGATAAGCATAAGGAAGCAGAGTGGTCCCATCTTGGTGCCTTGGGGGATGCCACAGGTGAGTGACTGAAAGGTGGAGACAGTCCCTCGGAAGCGTACAGCTTGGCGTCGGTCACTGAGGAAGTCTGTAAGCCATGGTATAAGACTTCTCCGAAGCCCGAGGTCAATAGCTTTGTTGATGATTATATTGTGGTCGACTAGGTCGAATGCTTTAGCGAAATCAATGATGGCGACAGCTACAGACGTTTTTCGTTTCTCGAGATGGCGGTATATGTAATCGAGAAAGCTGACAAGACAGTGAGTGGTGGAGGAAGTTTTCATATTGCCAAATTGCTGAGGGTCTATGACTCCTGCAATATCAGCATAAGCCCAGTCGAACACAAAACTTTCACAGATTAGGCTGTGTGTGTGTGTGTGTGTGTGTGTGTGTGTGTGTATGTGCGTGTGTGTGTACGTGTGCGTGTGTGTGTGTCTGTGCGCGCGTGTGTGTGTGTGTGTATGTATGTGTATGTGTCTGTGTGCGTGTGTGTGGGGGAAGGGTCAAACCAATTAATAGTAAAGTAAAAGCCGGAAAGACCTTATGTAAACATTTCTTCATCTTTCAATATTTCCAGATAATCTCTTGGCCACAATAATGCTGACCATATAAGAGCATGTAATATGAAGGTAGGTAAGAGTGGCCATGCAAGAACACGCTCTCTCCAAGGTGTTAGTTCTAAGGACCGTCCTGCTTTCCGGGTATGTTCCGCAATACCCGACCTTATATTTCTAAAACAATAATTAGTTTCGGGAATTTCACTTCATCACCAGGAACAGCAGTAACACCGTGTAAGGAGCTGTGAGGTTATTAGTAAATTATCACGTCAAGAAAAACATCACGGCTGGTATTTTTTCTTGTTAGGTCTGTAAATATTATATTAAAGAATCAACAAGTTAAATTTGACTTAATAAAAGACTGTGACGAATGAATTAGTTACACGAGAAGGTCACTAGCGGGAAACTTCCTTCGTTTGTTAAATACTGAGACCTTGTTCACCAGAGACTGACAGGTTGCGCAGCTCAGACTTTAGGGCAATTTTATGAAGGACAGTCAGGAGACGCACTGTAGGAGGCGGAGCTTGTTAGACACGTTGGTTGGGAGTTGGCCGCTGCTGTTGCTGATAATAGTACTCAGGACTACACAGGTACATGTGTTGCTGGTACTGGTATTCAAGACTACACGGGTACATGCAGTGATGAGACAGCCTAGAGCCGCACAAAGTACTCGGCAAATAAAAACATATACAATTCTTGTGCGAAACAAAATAACACAACGAATGAAGCTTTTTGATAAAGGCTCATGAGGCATACTGTTATTCACCAATCATAATGCAACGAACTAATTATGTATTTTGAATGGAATAACTAAATTAGGCCCACCATAATAGGTAGGAAATGTCTCACAATCACACCTACCAATCCTAGCAAGACAACAGGATTGTTCAGTTCCAAATTAAACGGACCTCTCCTGAAAGATACTTGTTTTTTTTACCGAGTTACATATCATGAGGTGATAGGGTGTGTCATATGGAGGCGAATTTTTTTTTTTTGAGTTTGAAAAATCGCCCCATGGTATTAATGATGTAGTTCTATGTGCAGAATCATGTGATATCTTCAGATTTGAAAAGTTTTCATTTTTTGCTAGGTAAATTTTAACTTGAAATCTTATGAAAATTCAGTATTCCCACCCTTTTACCAACACCACTAAATAGCTTATTTAAAGTAAAGTAAATGTATCAGGTTAATTTATTAGGATGAAAATGATCCAGAATAGTGAAACGAATGATCTTGACACATTTATTAAATTTAATATTCCTTTAGAAAACAAAATCATCAAATACAAAAACCGGTTTTACTACTACGACCCGGTATTGCTGCACACCATAGAGAACATGTCTTTCTTGCTTCTGTTTCTACTCATCACCTCCCTGCTGACCACCTGAGCTCGGATGTAGCCTTCCCTTCTCTCCTGGCTGTACACGTGACTGCTGGCCTCGCTCACTTGCTGTACACAACGCTCTATACTCTGGGTGTGCGAGGGCCAGGCAGGGACATGCATGGGGTTGTCCACGAAAGCTCTGACTTGAACATTGGTGAGGCTGCAGGTAAGAGGGGGCTCACTGCCAGCCTGGATGTTATCCAGATCTATGAGATCAGTGAGGGTTTTGGCACCTAGATTGACTTCAGGAGTCTTCCTGACCCTGAAGGAATCGTCACCAACTGATTCGTCATGCCCAGATCCTCTCATAAGTCTCATATCCAAGTTCTTTTTGACTGCCACTCTTCTCTCCTCCTCATCCCTACTGCAGAGCATTGTCTGCAGAACTGCCTCGGGATGAGCATACCAGGAAGATCTCCTCACAGTCTGCTCCACAATCTGAACAACCTTCCTTGGCTGACTCCTCAGGAACTCAAGCTGGAAGAGAACATGCCTCGGACCTTCGGAGAACGATGACTTGACCTTGGTGTTGAACCAATTTGGCAAGTAGACACTCACGATGAATTGGACAATAAGTCTCAGGTTGTGAAGCTGGTTCCCTTTCAGTTTATGATGAGCGACCCAAATTCTGCAGAACCTGAGAGCCGTTGTGAGCCACCTAGAATGTGAGACTGGATCTATCTGCAGGTAAGCAAGTCTATCAGGCATGACCCCAGTTTTGATGGCACTGCAAATCATGTAACCATAGTACTGGTCAGTACTCAGGTCGCCAATGACAGTATGTGCAAGCTCAACGAGTGGAGGGCCAACTGTGATTTTTTCAAAGCTCGGATTTATTTCTAACTCAGTGGCAGAGTCCAGCATCTTGCCAAGAGGACCAGACCATCTGTTGTTTGAAAGAGTCTTGCCATCCAGCTCCTGGATCAGATGTCTGAGTGGCAACTCGTTGGTGTGGAGGTCACAAACAATCCAAACCAGCTTCCTCCCAATCTTCCGCTCTATCCACTGTATGACCCCCCCCTTGCCACCCTGTGTTCGTGTTGGTGCTGTCCCCTCCAATGGCCTGCAGGGTAGGGTGTGTCAATTTAGGGGGTGAACTGGCTAAATTGAAAATCGAGTAATTTGGTAGCAATTTGTTGTAGTCTTTAAGCATGCAAAACAATATTCTGGCATAAATTTTTTTTTATATCAAGTCCTACCTACATCAAATGGATTTTTAAATGTACATATTTGTGAATTTATAACATAACCAGCGTTTGCACACATGTTACTGTTTCAAGTTTCAAATTATTATATTTTATTATCCGTAGTCTATTTGAAAGTAACCAATGCCTTCATACTCTCTTTGCTTTGGTTTCTTGTCATCAGTAGTCTGCTTGCTATTTGTGCTTTGATGTAACCTTCTCGCCTCTCGTGGCTGTAAACATGGCCCGCTGCTTCTGTGACCATTTTCACACATCTCTCCACACTTTGAGTGTGGGAAGGCCACTTCGGCACCTGCATTGGAGTCTCTTTAAGGTTTCTCAATTCTTGGCTAGTTAGACTTGTTGTCAATGGTGGCTCTAAGACTTCCAAACTCAAGTCAACCAATTCTGACAATTTGGTGGCATTGACGTTTATTGGGGGAACTTTTCTTGAATGAAACGAACAGTCTCCCAACTGGTCGTCATCTATTAGCGTTCCTCTAATCTTTAGAATGACTTCTACAGCCTCGGTTCGGAGATTGGTACATTGACTGCAAAGCATTGCTTGCAAAACTGCTTCTGATCGAGCATACCAAGCGACCTTCTTGCCACAGGTAACACGATGTCCCTCACTACCTTCCTCTGTGTTCTTACTAGCTGCAATTGAAACAAAAGGTGATTGGGCCCATCCACCCACATAGGATTAAGTTTCACACTAAACCACTGGGGAAGATAAACTCCAATAATAAATTCAACAATTAACCTCAAATTCTTCAGCACTTTGCCCTTCAATTCGTGTTTGGAAATCCAAATCCTGCAGAAACGAAGAGCTGTAGTTAACCAACGGCTGTGACTGACAGGTCCAATCTCCAAGAGAGCCAATGACTGAGGCACTTCTCCTGATCTTATTGCTTGGGCAATACGATAAGCATAGGATTGATCTGTGCTGAGATCTTTGATGACTCCTTCAGACAACGCCGGAAGGGGAGGGCCAACTTTTACCTTTGGAAAGGTTGTATTTATTTCTAGTTGTGTTGCTTCATCCAGCATGATGCCAAGGGGACCTGACCACTTGTTGTTGCTCTTTGTAGGACCATCAAGTTCCTGGATGAGATGACGAAGAGGTAGCTCGCCTGTATGTAAATCACATACAATCCAAACAAGTCTTCTTCCTAGTTTTTTCTCTAAATGCGTCATTACACCCCCCTGCCATCCGGTGTTCACTGCAGTTGAATCTCCACCAACAGCCTGCAGTGAACTGCCAAGTCCTCTCTCCTGAACCCAACATAAAATATGATCAGCAATGACCTCTGCATGTTTCTTCCCTTCTACTTCAGTTTCGGGAGCAAAGTGAAACAAAAACCGACCACCAGGCTCAGAACAGACAGAGTAGTGTTCTTCTTTGATGAGACCTGGAAACTTTCTGTTCACTCCCTCTACTTCTAGCAAAACTTTTGTGTCATCTATTCTTCCATCAAACAAAAGACAGGAGAGCCCTCCCTCGCTTAAATCTTTTTCATGCTGATCAGATATTTCCTTCATTATTTTTTCTTGTGCTCTTCTAATTTTATTATGATCTATCACCAAAGATACATCCTCTCGGCTGATGAGGTCTGCATCTATCCAAGCGGCAGTTGCAATTTCTGCAGCCTCACGAAGTCCAGCATGGTGGCGAATACTAGCTAAAGCAATGTTTGAAATATTTCTTGTGTTGTATTTCATTTTCTTTGGTAAAGGTTCAGATGGCTCTTTGGAACTATCATCTGATGTTGCTTCCTGTTCATCAGAAGAACTATCAAAGAAGTGATAAACATCTTGACACAGCTCTTCCTCTCTTTGGATGGCTTCTTCACTCTTCATTTTCTTCTTTTGTTCCCTCTCTCGGATTTGTTCTCTCTTCTTGGCATTAGCAATCTGCTTCTTTGTTTCTGAATAATCTATTGAACCCATTTGCATACTTCCTTGGCCTTCTGCCTTTGTCCTCTGTGCCTTTATAAATTCAAGCTCTAAAACAGGGATCTTCTTTTCACGAGGACAACCACAATCAATGTGGGAATTATTTTCTCTCTTACCTGAGTGAGAACAGTTGGATTCAGAACATAATTGTATGGAGCACTTGCAGGTCAAAATGTCAAACAGAGTATCAAGTGTGTGCAGAAATTCATTTTTCCTGGCCAAGTTTCCTTTACCAAGTGATGCTTCAACTGCATTGTGCCATAATTTCGTTAGTTTTAGCTCAATAGTTCGACACTGATTAATCACAGGTGGTTTGAATAGTGCATTAGCTTTTGTCCATTGATGCAGAAGAGGGACTATCATGTCATTTATGAGTTCTTTATCTGTATAGTTCCTTCTGTCCTTTGCATTTTTTTCTCGAAGGAGTAACCCTAATCTTAGCATGTCTCTCACTGTTGGAAGTTCTGATACAGGAAGCTCCTTCCCTTTACCAACTAGCAGGCTCAAGTGGGTTGACAACTGACTTCTTGTCTTCAATTTTGACATCTTCACACTATCTGACAAATAGAAAAATATTTCAATGTTTCATAATTCAATTGTTGTTTCAAAAAATATCAATTTGTTTATCAAAAATGCTGTAACAGAAATAACATAATAATTTCTTAGAACATAATGTTTTATACAATGATATAAGTAACTGCGACAATCAATATGCCCTACTTACAATAATTAAAATGTAGAATTCGTCTGGTAGAGTAGGTGAAAGTGCAATGAGAGCAAACCACCGTCTATGATATCTAGAAGGAGAGTGAGCCGGGCGCCTTATCCTCACGCTTCGTACAAGTCAAAACAAGAATTAAACTGTCCCACACGGAGAGCCTGTTGATGTTCATGTTCTGACATGCATGTTATACACAAGCTATAGAACCATAAAATACTCCATAATCCATATGCTTACATGAGATTAGTTAATATCAAGTGAATAATTCTAATCAAGTCTCATTAATTTGTTGAAATACTGATATTTGAAACTTTAAGGTATAATTGATGTAGGTGAGGGTTATTTCAATTCATTTTTGTTTGCTAATCTCAAGTTTAGACATAAAGAGGCACAATATTTTGACTACCAAATTTGATTTTTAACATGTTGACAAAATTGACACACCCTGCAGTGCAGGGTCTGGTCTACGTTCCTCTCTCTGAGCCAGTTCACAATGTTATCTGCCACTATCTCAGCTGGTTTCCTGATGTCATCTTTCTCTGGAGTGAAATGCCACAAATACTTCCCTCCTGGTTCACTGCAGCAGGAGTAGTGTTCCTCCTTCACCATGGCAGGGAACAACTTGTCAGAATCTCCAACTTTCATGAACACTTTAGTGTCATCCCTTCTCCCATCAAAGAACAAACAATTGATTCCATTTTCTCTTATCCCCTTATCAAACTCCTCTTCTAGGTTACTGACAAGTTTCTCCTGAGCTCTCCTTACTTTGTTATGATCTATCACCAGGTGAACATCATCAGGTGTTATCAAACCACCGTCAATCCAGGCAGCTGTTGCTATCTCTGCAGTTTCTCTGAGACCAGTGTGGTGTCGCATGCTGGCCAGAGCTATGCTCGGGATATCTTTCCTATTTCGAATCTTATGCCTGGAAGGTTTGGGATCATTATTTTCTGGGTTAGGGACAAAGTCACCATTCTCCTGGTCAGCACTCGGATCAGCCATGGGGAAGTCATTAAACTCTGAATCAGCTTGACTCCAATCATCGGCCTTTTTTTACCTCACCCTGGGCCTTCTCAAGTCTCTTTTCCTCGGCAACTCTTCTCTTCTGTCTCTCTGTGGCAGCCTCCTGTCTCTTGGACTCCGGAATATCTTGGCTAGAAATCATGAGAGCCCCTATACTGCCAGTCTTCTCTCTCTCTTCTGGTTTGACAACTGTTTTGTTCCCGACGTGAAGAAATTCTGCGAGCAACAGAATGTTTCATTCAATATTTTGTTGCTCCTTGACAACGCACCTGGACACTCGCCCCTACTTATGGATCGTCACCCCAACGTAAAAGTGGTCTTCCTTCCTCCCAACACTACGTCATTAATCCAGCCCATGGACCAGGAGTTGATCTGCAATGTTAAAGCTGCGTACTCTGCAAAGAAGTTCAAGCTCCTGAACGACTCTACCAACACCAAGGATGAGTTGCGTAAGCTGGGTGACACCGACAGCGAGAGCAAAGGCGACGAGGACAAGGAACAAGAGGCGGTGACTCAAGAACTTCTCGTCAAACAATTTTGGAAGAAGTTTAACGTTAAACAAGCTGTAGACTTCTTGGTGGAGGCATGGGATCTGCTGACTATTGCTACGATTCGTCACGCATGGAGACATGTGTTGCATGGCATACCAGGTGAGAAGAGGAGTGAACCTGTGACTGGCGAGGTTCAGACTGTTGCAGTAGTAGTGGACCTTGCCAGAGAAGCTGCTCTCCATATTACAGCTGAAGGCTTCTCCGAGACCACCAACGAAGACATCCTGGAGGTGATCAGAGATCCTGAAGTGACTACCGACGAGATGTTGGAAGAAGAACACGTCAGTGAAGAGGAGGAAGAAGGTGCGTCATTCTCCGAAGAACACAGTTTAAGTCATAGTGATATTAAGTGTGCCATAGAGTTTTCTGAGAAAATGAAGTCCTTCCTTTCCCCCGACAATGACGATGACCGCAATGAAGTCTTCCATACCCGGCTGGTGCAGGCTATGGAGCCGTACATCACGGTGTACCAAGACAACATAAACACCAGCCGTCAAAAAAGCATAACCGAGTTCTTCGCTCGCAACCCACCACAGCCAGCCCAAGCCAGTAATAGTGACAGTGAAGTTGACTTTGAGGGATTTGTCAGGGAAGCCCTGACAACTGTAAGTGTCAGTGATGGTGATTCACCTAGTAATGGTGATTCACCTGAGGGCCAGTAATCTGCCCTCTGCCTCGGAACCAGCCTCCATCCCCGTATGCCGACCCATCTCTTCTACTACCGTAAGTGTTCCACCTAACTTTTGGTTTCTCTAACGTAACCTTTATTTTTCCTATGTTAACCTTTATTTTTCCTAACCTAACCTCTTCTATATTACTTGTTTTTTCATACCATCATAAATTTAAGATAAAATTTTTACTACAACATAGTTATGTGTCGTCAAAAAGTGGAGTTTGGGGGTCGGGCTGGTTTCTATTGGAATTAATCCCATATGTTCTGTTGTTCACTTAACGCGGATTTCACTTAACACGGGACCCTCTGGGTTCTATTGACCGCGTTAAGTGGGGTACAACTGTACAGTACTTCAATTATGTTCAATAATTGTCAAAATGACTACAAAATTTAATATAAAACTGATAAAAATTATTCAATAGTACAACCTTCTTGATATTTACTAAAATGGTAACAAATTTAAGCCCTAGAACTGATTACTGTATTGGCGGACTAATACTACAGCTGGTGAGCAGCCAAATGCAAGCGAAAACATAATGGGAAAAATTCGTAAGGAATTCGTTACCCGAAATTTTTTCGTTAACCGAAGTGAAGAATCTTATGGAAGGTAATTCATTAGCCGAGGCGTTCGTTAATCGAGGGATCACTGTACAGTACAGTTGAGTCTGGATTTACGCGGTTTTTGTTTATGCGTTTGGTCATTTACGCGGCACCTTGCCAGAATGAAATGTTTTAATTACTCGGTAAATTTCATCAATTATGCAGGTGAAGTATAATTTGTTTATTTACAGAAGATAGGTATGTTTTTAGCTCATAAAATATATAATTTACATTGCTGGAATCCTTGCAAGATGGTGATCATTTTAAATATAAACATCTTAACATTTGCATTAGACATACAAATTTTAGATGTAATGTAAGTAGATGATGAAAATTAGCAAACATTTAATTTTTTGTGCAAAATATATGACGTTTACATTCAAAATATTCCCTGTCCTGCAAGGAATCCATCAATGTCAATTTTATTATCCTAACTTTAGTCTGAGGTATTATTTATTACTAAAAATGTAAATATACTGTTTTAACCCAAACATTTCTCTGCTAGGGAGAGAGGGACTCAGCGAGCGTGGGAAGAGGGGGGGAGCTGAGGTGGGGTATTTTGATTGACAGACAGTGTCTGGGTGAAGAATAATTTGTTTATTCACTGAAGAAATTTGTTTTTAGTTCATAAAATTCATACAAATTACCCGGCCAGAATATAATTTACATTGCTGGAATTCTTACAAGGTGGTGATCATTTTAAATATAAACAACTTAAAAATTGCATTAGACATATAAATTATGGATGTAATGTAATGAGATGATGAAAATTAGCAAACATTTTATCTTTTGTGCAAAATATATGACGTTTACATTCAAAATATTCCCTGTCCTGCAAGGAATCCAGCATTGTCAATAATATTATCCTAACTTTAGTCTGAGGTATTATTTATTACTATACCTTAAAACCTAGTGTTTTCACCCAAACATTTCTCAGAGAGGGAGGAGCCAGTGAGCGTGGGAATAGGGGGGGGAGGGGGGGGGGAGGGAGTTGAGTCCATTATTTGAATGGACATTAACTGGGCGACTGTATTTCTCTTAAATATTAATTGTGTGTGCATACCATCATAAAATTAAGATGTTATTTTTACTACAACGTAGGTATTGTGTCAGAAAAAGTTGAGTTTGGGGGTCTGCCCTGTAGATATATGAGACGAATATGGCTGTAATATGTAACTCTGTACAATTTACCATTATTGATTCAGGTCTCTGTATTACATGTTTTATAATCACACTCCCTTTTGTCACCGAGTGTTAGTTCAGACTTTGGGCACATGCGCGCTGTACGCGCATGCGCAGAGGGAGATACCCAGAGAGATTCCAAGACAGGACGCCGTTAACCCCTGTCTTAACTCCTTTTTGTGTTTGTACCAGAAATAGAACTTACGGACTTGACATCAGTGTGTTTCCTTTACCCCTGAGTGTAAGGACAACCTGAGTCTCCCACATGGCACAGTGTTTAGCTGGGACATCACATTATTCAGAATTGGAGTGGACACAGAATCTCTCTCGGAGCCGCCATCTTGTCAACTTCTCTTGTCAAGTGGATCTCGGCGCGTACCTCAACACTATATTCCTGGATTTACAGTGCAGTGTTGTGAAGTGCTTTTTCATTGTTGTGTGTGCCCTTTAGTGTCTTTAAAGTGTTTCCACGTGTTCCTGCACTTTTTACAAAAGAGGGGAGCCTTTTTAAGACCTATGGGAGAGCTCAAGTTTTGACATCCACCCCCGTTCATGTCTCGACCGGCACTGAGTGAGCCAGCGAGAGGAGTTAGCTGTAACCGCCAGCCCGCTAGCCAGCCTGCCCAGAGTACATGCACGCACGAACGAATGCACACACACACACACAGACGCTCGCAGATATCTTCCATTTAAAGACGATTGCTCTTCTGCTCACTTATTAATTACAGTAATTGTGAGAGAAATAAACCAGGCCATATGGAAGATCAGGAATTTATTGGGTTTTCTTCAGATACCCAACAAGCCCTACCTCAGACGGATGTCGGTGCAGTAAGTGGACTCCAAGTGGATCGGAAAGTGGATCAAGCGGCCCCACCCACCATTAGCCCCCACTACACAAGTCCGCAATCTGCCACAGGTGTCGACTTCCTTCATTTAAATCAGTTTTTGGAAGAAAACCGACGACAAGACGACATCAGGAGGCGACAGGAAGACGAAGAACAAAGACGTGAAGAGAATCACAGACGTCAACAAGAAAATGCCAGATTCAGTGCCATTATCGAGTTGTTGGCACCTGTTAACCTTCAAGCAGCTACTACACCTGCCTCTTCGTCCACAGGTGCACCTGCAGGGTCCTCTTCAACTTCTTTGCCCCCCCCACAGAAAGCACTCGCTCAGAGTCCACCGCCACTCCAAGCTGATGCCTCGTTCCAGGTATTCCGTGAATGGCGTCGGAGGTGGGACGATTATTCGATGATGGTCGATTTATCAAGGTTGCCTAGGGAGAAACAGCTGATCCAGATAAGGATGTGTCTCACCCTAGAGACACAACGTATCCTGGAGCATACCCTGCAAATTCCCCACAGCACAGACAAGAGTGTGAAGGACGTCTTGGATGCTCTACAGATGCATATCAAGGGTCTCCGCAACGAAGCTCTCCGTAGGAGAGAACTTCTCAGTTGTAAGCAGCTGGAGGGTGAGTCGTTTGCCGATTTTTACGTACGACTCAGACGCATCGCTGAGGAGGTTGACGTTTGTCCTGGGAACTCGTTGACTTGTGAGGAAACACAGCTGAAGATGATTATCCTCATGGGCGTGCGGGACGAAGAGCTAATTCAGAAGCTTATCTCCCTCGACACTGCCTCTTCTTTGCAGGATGTTGTCACCACCTGCCGCTCGTATGAAGCCACCAGAAGTGTGACTTCTGCCATTCGTGCTCCATCTAACCAGCTGTGTGCCATCTCCGCATATAAGAAGAACAAAGGACGTGACCGGACTTCAGCTTCACATCCGACTTCAGCTTCGCATCAATCTTCAGCATCACTTCAGACTTCGACGCCAGGTCATTCCTGCCAGTATTGTGCTCGTCGGCATGGTTCTGAATGCCCTGCCGCTGACAGCACCTGCAATAACCGTGGCCGTCGTGGTCATTGGGCTAGGACACTGAAGTGCCCTGCCAACAACGTTCAGTGCCGCTCCTCTAGCCGCATTGGACACTATGACAAATGCTGTCAGTCAAAGAAGAAGAATGATACTACTTGCAAGTCTCAGGCGGCGAAGAACAAGCGCTGTCGTCGCGTGGGATCCCCTTCTTCCCCTGTCAGCAAGACACCTCAGCCCATCTGTGTTCACCTGTCATACGGTGACATTACTTCCCGTATCCAGATGCTTCCTGACACAGGTGCGGACGTCACAGTCATCGGCACAAGACACCTCGACATTCTGCGGATCCCTAGGAGCAGCTTGCAACCACCGTCAACTTCTACAACGCTCACCGCAGACGGTTCTACAATGGCACCTGCTCTGGGTACATTTCAGGCTACCCTCACCCAAGGTAAGCAGTCATGTTCTGCCAGGATTCAGGTCCACAAAGGTGTTCAGATGCCACTACTGTCTTATGGCCACTGTCAAGAGTTGGCCATAATATCTTCAGACTTCCCTAAGCCAATTCTGGAAATAAAACATGTCAACAGGTGCAAGGAGCTGCCCCTCCCACCCAATACGTCACCTTCTGCAGCCAGGGAGTTCTTCCTACTGCAATTCAAGGACGTGCTGGTTTCCAAGGAGGACCTCAAGACGGCTCCACTCAAGCCAATGGCTGGCTCCCCCATGAGAATTCACCTGAAGGATGACGCAGTACCTTTCGCCATCCACACACCGAGACAGATACCCTTCGCTTTTCAGAGCCAAGTTAAGAAGGAACTCTACTCTATGGTAGCCCAGGGGATCATTAAGCCTGCTGGTGACGACCCCTCGGATTGGTGTCACCCCATGGTAACAGTCGCCAAGAACATTACTGGAGTTCGTATCACCGTCGACCTCACCAAGCTGAATAGCCAACTTTCCCGCCCGACCCACCCTTCACCGACACCCTTCGCCGCTTTACGCAGTGTGGACCCGAAGGCAAGGTACTTTACTACAGCAGATGCCTTATGTGGGAACTGGCAGATGGAACTTGCGGAAGAAGATCAGCACCTCACGACGTTCATTACACCGTACGGCCGATTTCAGCACTGCAGAGGACCTATGGGTTTCGCGGCTACCGGCGATGCTTTCTGCCTCCGTGGTGACATGGCCCTTCAGGGTGTGGCGAACTGTGTCAAGGTCATCGACGACGTGCTCCTATATGACGAGGATTACTCCACGCATCTTCAGCGTATTCACCAGATGCTCACCAGGTGCCGCAAGTACGGGATCACCCTCAACAAGGATAAGTTTGTGGTCGCCGCACCTAGTGTGAACTTCTGTGGGTACACCCTCTCAGGCAAGGGCATCTCGGCTAATCCCGGAAAGGTCACCGCCATCTTGGACTTCCCAACTCCTGCCAACCTGACCGACCTCCGCTCGTTCATGGGCCTGGTAAACCAGTTGGCTGAGTTCACCCCCGACATCTCCGCTGCAGCGCAGCCCCTACGCCCCCTGATGAGCCCCAAGAGAACATTCACCTGGACAGCTGACCATGATGAGGCATTCCGTCGCGTCAAGAGAGCTCTCCTTAGCCCACCTGTTCTCGCTTCCTTCGACCCGGCCCTGCCAGTTGTCCTCCAGACTGATGCCTCTCGCCTCTACGGGATTGGATACGCTCTGCTACAGGACCACGGCAATGGACGCCTTCGTCTGGTTCAGTGTGGCTCTCGGTTTCTCACTGACGCCGAGACTCGCTACGCCACCATCGAACTGGAGCTGTTAGCCGCCGTCTGGGCCATGTCCAAATGTAGGTTGTATCTGATCGGCCTACAACACTTCAACCTCATGACGGATCATCGGCCACTCATCCCGAATCTGAACCACTACTCCTTGGATGCGGTCGAGAATCCCCGCCTCCAACGCCTTGAGGAGAAGATCTCGCCCTACCTCTTCACAGCTGTGTGGCGTGCTGGCAAGCTGCTCTGCATCCCTGATGTTTTGTCACGAGCCCCAGTCAGCCACCCCACACCAGAGGACGAGATCGCATGTGCTGATGCTACTGCACACCTCAGGACTGTAGTGACCGTGAACGCCATCATCTCAGAAGAGTCTCCACCACAGGACGCCGACAGGACTCTTCAGGAACTCCGAGCCGCGGCAAGAGTGGACCCTTCATACATCCGTCTACTGAACTGCGTGACCTCGGGATTTCCCTCCAACCGGTACGACTTACACAGCTCTTTACTCCCATACTGGAAAATGCGGGACGACCTCTATGCTGATGGCGAACTCGTCTTGTATGGAGCAAGAGTTGTGGTTCCTGCCGCCCTCCGCCGCCGCACCCTAGCCCACCTGCACGACAGCCACAGGGGTGTGGAAGCTACGAAGCGCCGGGCGAGACAAGCTGTTTTTTGGCCAGGCATTGACTCCGACATCGCTAGTTCCGTTCAAGTTTGCGAGCCATGCCAGGTGCTGCAGCCTAGTCAGCAGCAGGAACCCCTCATGAACAACGACAACCCTTCGAGGCCCTTTGAGTCCGTCTCTGCGGATTTCTTCGTTGTGGCGGGAAAGTCCTTTCTCGTCATCGCCGACCGGCTCTCAGGGTGGCCTGTTGTCGTTCCCTGCGGAGGCAACACTACTGCCTCTCATACAGTACGTATGTTCTGTCGCTACTTCCGGGAAGTTGGTGTCCCTCTCCGCCTGAGGACTGAAGGCGGGCCCCAGTTTACCAGCAGCGACTTCCGGGACTGCATGGATCGATGGGGAGTTCATCATGTGGTGTCCTCGCCACATTATCCCCAGTCCAATGGACATGCCGAGGCTGCCGTAAAGTCCGTCAAGCATCTCATCCTCAAGACGGCACCCTCAGGCAACATTGGCTGTGAGAAGTTTGACCGGGGTTTATTGGAATTGCGGAATACCCCCAACTTCACAGGTCGCTTCCCAGCACAGATGTTATACGGCCGCCCACTACGGTCAACGGTCATGTGTCCCTGCCCATCCTGAGTCCTTCTCGAGGGAGTGGCAGGACAAGACCGAGGACTGCGATCGTCGTGCAGCCGCCCGTGCTGACCAGGTAAAGGCACAGTACGATCAGCACGCCCGACCCCTTCCCAGGTTGAGTATCGGACAAACAGTTCGGGTTCAAGACCGGACGTCTCACCGCTGGGACAAGGTCGGGGTTGTCATGGGCTGCGGCAAGACCAGGGATTACGAGGTCCGTCTCCCTAGTGGTCGGGTATGGTGGCGGAATCGCCGCTTCCTTCGTTCAGTACCGTCCCCTAGTAGTGAACCCCTCCCCCACATCCCTGTGAACCCTTGCTTGGACGAGAAAAGTAAGTCCTCATTCAGTGACCCCCCAGTTTTCCCACGTCACTCTCAAAGGCTCCTGGAAAAAGAGTCCGCTCGAGATTGCACTACGAGCGTGAGGGGGGAGGGAGGTGTAGATATATGAGACGAATATGGCTGTAATATGTAACTCTGTACTATTTACCATTATTGAATCAGGTCTCTGTATTATATGTTTTATAATCATACTCCCTTTTGTCACCAAGTGTTAGTTCAGGCTTTGGGCACATGCGCGCTGTACGCGCATGCGCAGATAGAGATACCCAGAGAGATTCCAAGACAGGATGCTGTTTATCCCTGTCTTAACTCCTTTTTGTGTTTGTACCAGAAATAGAACTTACGGACTTGACATCAGTGTGTTTCCTTTACCCCTGAGTGTAAGGACCACCTGAGTCTCCCACAACATGTTCTTATTACCACTTTACTGTATGCACCGTTGGTCAGTAATATACTGTTTGATTTTGTTGGTGTTTATTGTCTCAATACAGAAGGCACCAATACCTGAAATGTACAGAACAGGAATTAACACACATAGGCTACACCATCTCACACCTATACTAGTACACACACTCCAATGACTATATGCTTGGAACAGTACATCTTCCCCTCCCTTTTATTCATGATGACAGTTCTGTATTGCAGTTCTCTTTAGTTCCATGAACGGCCGGGTTCATACTCGTCACATGTCTCTCCATCCATTTCGGAGTCATCAACTTCATCCATTCCAGAGCTTTTACTTCCATCCGATCCGAAGTCTTCAGCTCCATCTGGAATTTCTTCGGTTTTACTGTAGTACGACATGGTCGCCTAGCAGCGAGTGGTTCCTCCTCGTTGTTCTCATCCTGCCTGGACTTATCCATCCCTGTCCTCGGCATGTTGGCGACTTGGGTTGTTTTCCCGGTTTCGATGAGTGTTGTCGGTTCTCTCGGCCGTTTTGTGGCTTCCGTCCTTGTCACTGTCTCCGCTGCCGTCATTACCTCCTTGGCATCTCCCTGGAACTCTTCTCATCTGGGATGTGCTGCGTAATATCTTCTTGGGTCCTCGCTGTAGAATAGCTGAATCACCTCGCCTTTCACTTATCGTCCACGGTTTAGGATCATAATTAGTTGAGAGCTTGTCTTTCTTGGTTTGCTTCAGGAGCACTTGATCAGTTGGTCTCAATTCCTCTAGTTTGGACTTATTCCGGTTGTCTATCCGGAGTTTCAGTTTGTCCTTTTTTCTTTTAACTCTCTTGCGTGCCACATCCCAACGTGTCACTTGTGTGTCTTCTAAGCCATGACTCACTTGAGGGAGTTTCACCTTGATGTTCCTTCCCATGAGGAGTTTGGCTGGCGTCTCACCCTTTCATCGAGTGTGGGGTGTTCCTGTAGTGCATCAAGAATTTACCGAGTTGCCATCTCCAATCTTTCCCCTCAGTATGCATCGCCCGGAGTGTGAGGGCGCGGGTTCCATCTCTGTATCTACACCACCCTCATCTTACTTACTTCTCTTAGTCTTACTCTTACTCAGTTCCGTCACCTATTCTTTTGGTAGCATGGTCGAGGGTCTAGGCACATGGGTATGGTAATTCTGGTATCAAGTCACTTGGATGGAAATAAAGGTAAAATACTGTGGGAGAAAGGAATACACCTAAAGTACTCTAAAAACAAGTTTATTGATATGCAATCAATGGGGAAAGATATTGTATTAATCATATAACTACCAGGCTCAACTCCTGGGCTTATTGCAGACAGTACTTACTCAACATACTCGTAAATAATTAAACTAGCATATACAGGGGTCCACTACCCAACATGGGATAATTATTTCCAACTAATTATCCCTAACATACATGTTACAACCCTCTCTGTGGACATACACTTCCAAGGAGCAACCCAGGGTAGAACACTAGGGCTCACGACTGTTGTTATTGTGGGGTAGCCAGACACATGGCAGGTCTGGGGTCTGGCCCAACGAAGCCGTGGGGCACATTAATCAGGCGGCATCGGTGCCATCGTTTCGTATATGATCCCTGCTGGTTATCTACTACATCCGGGGCCGTTGTTGAATGGTTGCAAGAATCACAATGGGATCTGGAGAAACACTGAAGCAGCGTCAAGGAGCATGACAACACAAACAACTCTCTTGTCTAGACGACAGACGTATTTACGTTATATTAATTTTACACTGGGTGAATGACAATTCAACTGTTAAATCATGAACACTGGTGAACACTGATATTCACTACAATTGACTGAATTAACTGAATGGCTACACAAAACATACCTGGAGAAACATTGAAGCAGCGTCAAGGAGCACTCTCCCTGGTTCGTCTTGGGGTATATATACCTCTGAGTTGCCAGTGATCGCTACTCACGCAATGACAACACTTACAAACAAATTAACTGTTACTCATTCAAAGATGACCCTCAGCTGACAAGGTTTGGCGAATTACTTGAGTTGATTTACACAGACTAATTCAAGATTGAGCTTCCCAGGAGAAAATGGAATAACAACGCATTGACAACTGTCTTCAAAAAGGCAGGACTCTGGGAGGGAACACAAGTGTAGCGTCTATGGGGAAAAAACACCTCTTCTCAGGGGTCGCTAACTCACTCATGTTTTGCGGGCGTGGAGTTTAATAAGAATCATTAGTTAAATAGATCAGCAGTCAACGTGACCATGACAGGAGTGCTTTCAACATGGTTGCGAAGAACCGCTCGATTTCCCCATTTGCTTGGGGATGATATGGTGTCACTTTGTGGTATTTTATTCCCATTCTTCACAGAACTGTGCAAACTCCTTGGCTCTGAACTGTGGTCCGTTATCTGACACGATGACCGCTGGGGTGGGTATCTGTGTTGATGGTTTTGACCACAATGGCTTCTGGCCACCGGGATCCTGCATCGATGATTCCCAGCACATAGTTGTAGTGAATCTCTCCCCTACAACTGCGTCGCCGCATTCCAATGCGACAGTATCCTAGCAACCAGCGAGCTGCCCGGGGGGGGGGGGGGGGGGGGGGTCACCACCTGCTACGTCTACCCTAGCAACGGAGTCAAGCAACCGGCGAGTTCCCACGGGTTTACTTCCGGCTACTGTGTATATAAACTCTCAGTCTTTCCATTGAGATTCATTCTGCCCTAAGTTCCTGAACACGCAACACCTCCTCCAAGCAAGCTCCTCGCTGTCCAGCTCTCATTCAACCTGGAGGAGAGCAACACACAACATCTCCTCTAACCAAGCTCCTGCACAGATACCTCCTCAAGCACGCTACTCACTACACGTGTCTCTTGAGCAAGCTTCTCGCCACACGGCATCTCCAGCACCAGACTGTTTTGTATATAATACATTTTATATAAGAAAACCACCACCTAGAATTTCCATCCATCCCATCCTCGGTGCTAGACAACATAATATCACGAAACCCTACAATAAGTGATCCCGGAGTGACGCACTCACACAGGATGGAGGACGGACGGATCATTCTACCGACTTTCAACCACAACGTCGAGGACTGGTTAGATCATGTGGAAGCAATTCTCATCGGCTCACAAGCTACTGACGAGCAAAAGTACGGTGCCCTGCTCTCCTCCTTGCCCACGGAAGTCGCCACGCATGTATCACGGACTACTTCCAACCCTCCAGAGAACAACAAATTCGCCACCCTGCGGGACGCCTTAAAAACGCATTACCGACGGACCCGCCCCAGTCTCCTGCAGAACCTATCTTCAATCTCCCTTGGAAACTCAACTCAGGGACTTCTCTGGGAGGAGATGTGTAGGCTGAACTCCCGGCACTCAGGCAGACTTCCCAAACCTATCCTGCGCCAGCTTCATGCACAAAAGCTCCCCACACAAGTACGTATCACCCTGTCCGCAGTAGATTACTTGACGACACCTGAACTTTACGCAAACCGCGGCAGATAAAATATTCAAGGAATGTTCGGCTCCATGCCTGGCAGCGGCAAACAACCCAACGACCACACCAGTATTTACCTCTGAACTTGTAAGCCGGGTCAACACCCCTCAGCGGGGCAATACCTCACAAGACATCAGGGACCTGTTGCAAACCTTGAACACCATTGAACAGTTCTGCTCCTCCATGCCTGCTGCTGGGCCTGTTCATAACCCACACACTGCGCCCTACAATCCCGGACGCGCCCTTCCTGCCCCGGAAACCGCCGCCAGCCCCCAGCACAACGAATACACTGCTGTGTGCCATGCTGCCGCAAACCACTCAGTGGTCACACCTCCACTTAGCCCCGGTTTCGTCAACCTGATTAACGCACCTCAGAGAAGTATCATTCCACCAGACAAGCAAGACACCAGGGACCTGTTGCAAACTTTGAACTGCAGGATGGACACCATTGAACAGCTCTGTTCCTCCATGCCTGCTTTTTCTCCTGTTCCTGCCCCAGGCCCCGCCGCCAGCCCCCAGCACAATGTACCTACCTCCTGTTGGTACCATCAACGTTTTGGCGCTAAAGCTAGACGCTGTGAGGCTCCCTGCAACTACACGGCGAAGCAACATTGACGGAGACTGGTAGGCGCCATAACCTTGGCCACTATCAAGCAGCACCTCACACTCCTTACTTCTGACATTGACCACTTCACTCCTGCTGCCCGTCACGACCTACTACAAACACTACATCACACGGTTTCTGCATTCAAGGCTACTGCCCCACGCCAGCCTTCCCACCGCCCTGAACACATTATCCTGCACCTCCTTCGCCACTCTACCCACCATTGCCACTTAGAGCACCACCTCGCCCACAACATTTCGGCATACCCTCTTTTCATCCTCAGGTACCTACTGCTCCTAACGACCCTGCAGCCGGCCCTAATAACCCACATACCCCACCCGGCCCCCCTCCACCTGCGGCGATAGATGCACCACATTCCTCGCCAGTACAACCTTCTCCTATCCACAACCCTCCTTCTCCCTCTGCTTCTCCCACAGATCTCGTGCCTCCAGACAGAGTCGTCTCCGGCAGCGGCCGACTGATCCACACCCCTGCCCGTTATGTCTCACATGTGAGATACAACCCTGTGGACAACAAGTCTCCTGCAGCTCCCGGAGGGGAGAGGGAGTATTGTAGTGGATCTCTCCCCTACAACTGCATAGCCGCATTCCAATACGACAGTATCCTAGCAACCAGCGAGCTGCTCACGGGGGTCACCACCTGCTACGTCTACCCTAGAAACGGAGTCAAGCAACTGGCGAGTTCCCACGGGTTTACTTCCGGCTGCTGTGTATATAAGCTCTCAGTCTTTCCATTGAGATTCATTCTGCCTTCAGTTCCTGAACACGCAACATCTCCTCCAAGCAAGCTCCTCGCTGTCCAGCTCTCATTCAATCTGGAGGAGAGCAACACGCAACATCTCCTCTAACCAAGCTCCTGCACAGATATCTCCTCAAGCACGCTACTCACTGCACATGTCTCTTGAGCAAGCTTCTCGCCACACGGCATCTCCAGCACCAGACTGTCTTGTATATAATACATTTTATATATGAAAACCACCACCTAGAATTTCCATCCATCCCCATCCTGAGTGCTAGACAACATAATATCACGAAACCCTACATAGTCACCACTAGGGAACGGTCCACATATGTCCACGTGGATTACCTCCTACGGCCCCTTCATCTCAGACATATTCACCGGATTGGCTTGTTTTCTTGTGTCGAGGCTTGCACATGGGATGCATTGTCTGAGTGCCTTCTCCACGTCCTTGTTGATAGTTGGTCACCATACCTTGCATCGGAGTAGCGCCTTGGTCTTGACCATTCCCAGGTGTGTCTCATGTGCGAGTTGCACCGTGCGTCGTTGTAGTGTTTGGGACATTACGATCCAGGATCCCCTCAACACGAGTCCCCGTTTTGATGTCAGTTCTGCAACTACGTGGTTGAAAGGCTCCGTTAGTTTATCCATCCAGTCATTCTTGGCGATGGCGTCTTCGAGGGCTCTTGTAGTCGGATCCTTCCCTGATTCTTCGAGAATTTCGGATAGTGTCATAGCTTTCGGGATCCCGTTGGCAACCACATACTGTAGTTGATGAATCCCTCTGCCAGTTTCTCTTCTTCAGAGATTTGAGCATCGAATGGCAGGGGTTGTCTAGACAGTATGTCTGCCGGATTGTCACTTCCTTTGATGTGTTGGACCGTGAAGTCGTACTGTTGCATGCGTAGGATCCACCAGAGTATACGGGCTGATGGTTTGCCTTTCGGGCTGAAGAAGGTCGTTAGTTCTCGGTGATCGGTCATGATGGTGAATTCTTTCCATTAAAGATATAGAGGAAATTTTTCACATGCCCAAACTATGGCTTAGGCTTCCCTCTCCAGCTGACAATACTGTCTTTCCACCTGAGTCAGTGTTCGGGAGGCATAACTGATGGGTTTGAGTACCCCTTGGTGGTTTTGGCATAGCATTGCCCCAAGTCCTACCGGACTAGCATCCACAATTAGTGTGGTTGGTAGCCCAGGGTTGAAGTGCGTGAGTGCTTCGCTCCTCATGACGGCCTCCTTCAGCTTGTTGAAGCATCGCTCTTCTTTTTCTGTCCAGGTCCACTTACTGTTCATTTTCGTCAGGTTTTTCAGAGGTTCGCTCAATGTCGCTAATCGTGGTATGAACCTGGTCAGGTAGTTGATCAGACCTAAGAAGCTGTGGACTTCCTGAACCGTTTCTGGCCGTCTGAACCTCTTCACGGCTTCGATTTTTTCATCTGTCGGTTTGATGCCCTCTTTGGATACAGTTAATCCATGGAATTCAACTTCATCTATGTGGAACACGCTTTTGTGTTGGGAGATGGTGAGGTTGTTCTCCTTCAACTTTTGCAGTACTTTTTCCAGAGCACTGTTGTGTTCACTCGTATCCTTGCCCCAGACCAGGATGTCATCCGCTCCATTCCGACAATTCGGACACTTTTGCAAAATCTGTTGTAGCAGACGTTGTCCTTGTTCCGCAGCTGATGCAGTCCCTATGACAAATGCCTTGTACCTGTAGATACCGTAGTCGCACGAGAATGTTGTTATATCTCTCGATTCGGGGGTTAGCTCGATCTGATGATAGTATGAGTTTAGGTCGATTTTTGAGAATTTCGTGGCCCCGTTAATTTCGCTGAGTAGTTGTTCCACGGTTGGTATAGGCTGGAGCATGCGTTTCACCGCTTTGTTTGCTATACAGAGGTCTGCGCATATCCTAATATCTCCATCTGGTTTTGGAGCAGTCACTAATGGGGACACCCACGGTATAGGGCCTTCTACACTCTCGTTGATATCAATATCTAGCATTTCTTGTATGTTCTGTACGACTGCACCTCGAATGTGAAATGGTACTCTCCGAGGTGGCTGTGTGACGGGTTTGACATTTGGGTAGATGTCGAGCTTGAGTTGGAAGTTTTTCATTCTCCCCAGTCCATTCAGCGCTGGTAGATGTTATTCCAGTATCCTCCGGGTTGATCAAAGCATCTCACTGGTCGTAATCCGTTTATTCTGGTGGATACTGAGAAGGCCAAGATCCAAGCTGGCTCACTTGCTCAGAATATTCCCTCCCTGTTTCGCTGTTGTTACCAGGATTTTGTGTGCGACTCTCTTCGATCCATTTGTCAGTGTTGCAAAAACTCTCCTCGGAGTGGGATGGGAATGTTTCCATACGCTTTAGGTTGGATATTCGTTTCCTTGAATACTATGTTCGGTAGTATTTTGATGATGTGGTCGAATGTGCTCCCGTCAATTAGATTGACGTTTGCCCCTGAGTCAATCAACATTCCAACAGGTACGTCTTCTACCATCACCTTTTCCTCTGCAGTGTTGTCTGATGTCACTCTGAACAAATAAGTATGGCCCTCGTCAGATTATTTTGTGTTCTTGGACGACACCTGGTGTACATGATTGTCGTCGTTACCCGTCGAACTGTCCTTCCTCAGTTGTCTGACCCTCTCTTGTCGGTTATGTTTTTTTCTGCACCCGGTGGCAAAGTGGTTAACGATTCCACAGTAGTTGCAATTTTTTCCAAATGCAGGACAATGTCTCAGTCCATGTCGATGGCCAGTGCCATTACACATGAGACAGTTCAGTTTTGGGTCGCGTGGCATATCCTTACTTTGTTGTCTTCAATTGCTTTCCCAGTCCCTCTGCTGTAGTTGTTTGTATCTTGTGTTTACCTTGTTCACATTGGTGTCTTCTTCACCTTGCTTCATCTGGCAAGCTTGGGCTTTAGTTGATTCGTAAGTGTAAGCGATTTGTAGAGCATTCTGTACTGCTATGTCTGTCTCCTTCAGTTATGCACGACACATTTTATGTGAAGTACATTTCTCCGTAGTTGTGTGTACTTTCCCCGACCTCCAGCGCCAGCATCCGAAACTTGTGTCGTTCAAATGCTTTGTTTGTTTTCTCACTGAAGTATTCATCAAGTGCTGTTCTCATTCTTTTGTACGTTGGCTCTGTTTGGTCTGTCGGTTTCGCTAGACGCAATGTCTTCATGATTTCCTTCAGTTTCTTTCCTCCATAGAATCTGAAGAGTGCTAGTCTTTTAGTATCTTCAGTTATGATGAATGCAATGAAGGCATCTTCAGCATGCTCTATCCAGTCCGTCATGCTTGTGTTTGGTCAGTCTCCTCTAGCTCTAGAGGTTGTAGTGTTGGTATAGCAGTGGCCATATTGTAAATAGATGTATGTGCTTGATCCTCATCGCCAATTTACTGTATGCACCGTTGGTCAGTAATATACTGTTTGATTTTGTTGGTGTTTATTGTCTCAATACAGAAGGCACCAATACCTGAAATGTACAGAACAGAAATTAACACACATAGGCTACACCATCTCACACCTATACTAGTACACACACTCCAATGACTATACACTTGGAACAGTATAACCATCATGCTATTGTACTATTCTAGATGATACTAAATGTTACATAATACTTCCTTGAGATAAATGTATCGTATATATCAGGTGCCTCAAAGAGAGCTCAGGTTCTCAACTGGCTCAGCCATGTTAATATTGTTATCAATATCCACTGTGTGTCTGTATTTTTCTGGCTAAATAAACTGTTTCAATTCAATTCAATTTAATTCCTTAAGTCAATAATCTCTCTTCTCTTTCTCTTCGTCGCAATGTTGCTTCACTCTCTCTTTTACAGGTACTTTAACAGGTAATTTTCCGTGGATTGGGCGGCCTGTGGACTGCCTGTGGTGCCCACAGTTTCTGTGTGGATGTAGGTCACTCTAGAATATCCTTTATAGTGTAGTGGATTCCTCCCCTACAAACGCTGTTTGTCGCTGAGTAGCCGACACCGTGGATTCCCCAGTGTACTGTATGCCTCATGATCTAGGTCAACCAGTGCCGCCTTACATGGCGGAGGTCAACTATTAAGCCACGCGTACCTCCGCTATATAAGACCTGACCTCGTGGTGACTTATCTCTTTCGACTTACACCAACCAGCAAGCACCACCTCCTCCGCTCCTGCCTGGCGGCCCTCGCTCCCGCCGGCGACCATGGCGACCCACAAGCTGGTACTCCTCTGAGCACCCTCACCAACCAGCTCTCTCTACATCAAGCTTGTAACCACGCTGCCACTTCCCAGCACCAAGCTGCATTGTACATCCAATACAACATGTATACAGAGAGCATATTATGAGTTTCCTTTCTCCATCCCATCCTGAGTGTGAACAAAACATCTCGTACCCCACAAATGGTGACCCCGGAGATTCGCACTCACACAGGATGGAGGAGAAACCGATCACTCTCCCAGTCTTCAAGCACCATGGAAGACTGGCTTATCCACACAGAGGCAGCTCTCATCAGCTCTACAGCTACTGTCTCTACACCGCAGGTTAGACACCCTAGAACAGCACTGCTTCTCTAAGAAGACACCAGCTCCTCTTCCTGCCCCAAGCACCACGTCCTACCGACCCCAGCACACCCGTCCTGCCTCAGACGCCGACCCCGGCCCAGCAGTACCCCCTGCCACTGTCCTGGACCCTCCTCCTGACGCGGGCCCTCCTTCGCTCCTGCCTGACAGCACCTGATCCCGACACGGCCCATGCGCCTGAGTGCGGCCCCACGCACCCTCTTTTTTTCCCTCAGGTACTCCCTGCTACTGTCCTGCACCCTGCTGCTGTTGTGGACCCTGCTGCTGTCATGTACCCTGCTGCTGTCATAGACCCTCTTCCTGACGCAGCCCCTGCTCCTGACCCAGGCCCACACACTCCAGCAGGCGCATCTGAAGACTCTGTACCTGTCGCGAGGGAAGCACAACATTCATCGACCCCACACACCCTTTTTCTCCCTCTCTTCTCCCACAGATCTCGTGTGTCTAGACAAAGTTGTCTCCACTAGTGGCCGGCTCATCCACGCCCTCGCCGTTATTTCTCACATGTGGCATGCACCACCCGTTCTGCCTCACATGTGCCATGCAACCCTGCAGACAACAAGTCTCCTACACCGCCTGGAGGGAAGGGGAAGTATTGTATTGGATTCCTCCCCTACAAAAGTTTGTCGCTGAGTAGCTGATCCGCGAATTCCCCATTGTATGCCTCGTGGTCTAGGTCAACCAGCGCCGCCGCCTTACATGACGGAATTCAACTATTAAGCCACGCCTACCTCCGCTATATAAGACCTGACCTCGTGGTGACCTACCTCTCTCTTTCTACCTACACCCACCAGCATGCACCTCCTCCTCCTCCTCCTGCCTGGCGGCCCTCGCTCCCGCCAGCGACCATGGTGACCCACAAGCTGGTCCTCCTCTGAGCACCCTCACCAACCAGCTCTCTCTACTCAATGCTTGTAACCATGCTGCCTTCCCAGCACCAAGCTGCATTGTACGTCCAATACAACATGTATACAGAGAGCACATTGTGAGTTTCCTTTCTCCATCCCATCCTGAGTGTGAACCAAACATCTCGTACCCCACAATAGTATATCCTTCTTTCTTCAACACAGCCAAACTGTGGAATGCTCTCTCTTCTGTGTTTCGACACTCATACAATCTGTCTCACTTCAAAAAGCTAGTTTTCCGACATCTTTGTGGTGTAGATTAACATACTCTTATCCCCCCCCCAATCCCCGTTGTAAGTCAATGATCTGTGCCCTTTGGGGGGGGGGGGGGGGGGGCCTACTCTCCGAAAAAAAAGGTAACCCAGACAAGCCACAGTAAAGCTTTACTTTTACTTTTTACTTTTATCCTCTTCGCCACTGATCGGCTTGTTAGCCACTTGGACGATCGGTCACGTCTCTTTTCATTTATATTCTTCACCAAAAGATCGGCTCGCTAGCCGCCCAGGCGATCGGTCACGTCTCTGTCACGCACTGTTGGCAAATACTGGGCATGCACCGGCTCCTGAATGTACCTGAACCCGCTCCAGTGTTGGTCAAGTCTTCTCTTGAAAGAGCTCACACTCGGTGCAATCACAACACTCTCTGGTAGATTGTTCAAAGAGTTTACAACCCTCACTCCGAAAAAGTTTGCCCTCACGGTTTTCCGGACTTCCGGCTTCTTCAATCTTGAGCTGTGACCCCTTGTGGGGCGAGCGTCCGCCAGCTCCAAGTAAGGACACTCAACTGAGTAGTGCCCCCTGAGATGCTTATACACCTCAACTAGGTCCCCCCTTGCCCGTCTGTAGTATAAGCGGGCGGGCGGGTCGTGTTGCGTCTCTGTAACAAAACGTGTTCGGCATTCGGGCCTTCGATGTAGAGCGGCAGAAATTGCACAGTGATTACATAAGTTCGTCAAGATCGTCTTAGTGATGTGAAAGTGTAAATCGATGTAGGACTTTTAATGCTAGACACGATTGTATTTTTGAAAACTCAATTTCCACCGAGTTGGAGGTACAGCCAGGGTCATAGGCCTATGACCACACAATCACTGCCACATGACAAAGCTTTTATTTTATTTTATTTTTTAGGGTGTTGTGGTCACGGCTGTGATAAAGACCAACCAGGGAGTGTAGTACTGTGCCTTCAGTTAAATCAGTTCATAGTTGTCATCAGTGAATGCAGAAGAGACTGTAAATAACTTAAAGTGAATACATATTGGCACTCAAGCTGGTAAGGACAACTGCCAGCCTATTCGTGTCATAGGTGCCACAGAGACTTTAAATTTTATTTTGTTTGTGTGCTTTCTCAAGGACTGAATCTGTGTTTATAATACACCATTCACAGGGAGATACAGTGTACACAGTGGTAGTTCATAGTGTCATCAGTGACCGCTGAAGTTGTAAATAACTTAAAGTGAGCGCTCACTAGCAAGCAAGCTGGAAAGGCACCGTGCCAGCTGAAACCAAGTCGTGTCATAGGTGCCACAGAGACTATAAATTTTATTTTGATTGTGTGTTTTCTCAAGGACTGAAACTGTGCCTACAATACACCATTCACAGGGAGATACAGTGTACGCAGTCACAGACGACAACTCTATAGGCAACAGAGAGTAGCAAAGTACTTTTTCTCTCTTTATTTTTTTTAAATAGGTGTAGATTTATACACAGTCTGCACCCCCCCCCCCCACAACAACAACAACAACCATGAGTTTGATATGTGATTACTGCAGGGAGACGTCGGATATGGAGGATACAGGCCTGACTAATGCAACGTTTAGGAAGTTACTAACTGCCGTAAAGCATGATGGCTGTTGCTGGTGTTGCTCTGGCTGCATAGTCAAGGTGAATGAAGCGATTGCAAGCCATAAGGGAACGGGTTCTCCAGGGACGAAAATAGATGAAGCAGGAGCCCTGCTGGTTGACAAACTGGAGCAAGTTGGGAAAGAGATCCTTGCTAAGACTGAGGAAGTAGCTGATAGAATGGAGGTGGTTGCTAAGAGGAGTTATGCTGACGTATTAGGAGGGCCACGGGGGGGGGGGGGGGGGGCGGAGAATAATGCAGAATCAGTACAGGTTCTACAGCAGATTGGGACTCTGAAGAAGTGTGTCGAAGAAACGAAAATTAACGGACCTACTGTTAGGGGAGAGGAGGAACACCAGGAACGGCTCCAGCGCAGGAACAATGTAATAGTTTTTGGAGTCACCGAGAGCCAGGCGGAGGGAACTGTGAGTAAGGAAACACACGATAAGGTGCTGTTTCAAAATATTTGCACAGAGGTTCTGAAGATTCCAGGAACCCCTCAGGATGTGAGGAGGCTGGGACAAAAGCAGGGGGCTAAGCCTCGCCCCCTCAGGATCACACTAGTGAGTGAGGATGAGAAATGGCAAGTTATTCGGCAGGCAAAAAACCTAGCAAGGAGCGAGGTATTTCGGGATGTATTCATTCACCCAGACCGCACGGTAATGCAGAGGGAACAGCACAAGAAGCTCCTGCAGGACTTGAAGCAGAAGAGGGAGGAGTCGAGGAGGAACGGGGACAGGTGTACATGGGTTATACTCAGGGGGAGGGTAGTGGAAACAAGTGTGCCGACACAGGGCCAGGGGGCAGCAGTGCACCCTCCACTAGGGTGACAATAGTGCATAGGGGTGAATTTCTAAAATTGATTAAATGGAATGGCCATTGGTCCAATACTGCGTACCTATAAAAAAAGAACACAGGCGAAATCCTGGGTCATTTGAACAATATTTATAGGTAGCTCAAGTCAATTGAAGTTTTATCCTTATAGGCAAAAAATACGAATATTCATAATATGCCGGTTTATTTTAAAATTTACATATTGAGCAAGTTTATGTGTACACTGTACATATAAATGATTAATTCCTTTTTAAAATGAAACTGCAGTGAACACGCTTACATCAATGGGTGGGAGAGGTGTGGACAACCCATTCATTCTTTTCGCTTTTTGCTTGTAAGGTCCTGTTTTGATGTCCCTGGTTGTGACCGCCTCTGCTCTTCAACAACCTGCAGCAGATGTTGACGCTGGTCTTCACTCTTCGTGATCTTGCTGTTGAATGCCTGTATCAAGGCAATCCCTCTCTCTGCAGTGTCGTTGATGACTCTGAGACCACCCACAACTGCGACGCCAGTTTTGAAGTCTTCATCATCAGACCATGTGTCAGGTTCCTTGGACAAAAAATAAGTCTTCATTTTGAGACTTTCAAATAGAAAGTTTGATCCTCTAGAAGCAAAGTCTGAGAGCTGCTTTGTGGGAAGGGAAGATGTGGCAGGAAGAGCAGCACGTTTTGGTGAATCCTCGGTCGCCTTCCTCTCAACGATTGCCCGAACTATGTTTGTCTTCATTGTTGCATTTACTTGTGGATCGAAGAGTGCAAGACCCACCAAGCCTTCACTGAGGTACCACAGGTGACGACCGAAGACTGTGAGACATGTTCTTGATATTTTGACATCGTGGTACTCTGACAGGTCTTGGAGGAGCCGCAAATCATTAGCAGGAGCGGAGGATGGAACGGAGGCCGTGAACCATGCACTGACATACACCTCTAGCACAAAGAATGTGAATCGTTTCAAGCCTAATGTCTCACGAGCAGTTAGTTTAAACTGATTAGCAAAAATCAGGATCTTCATGACATAAATGAGCTTAGCCATCCACCGTGCTCGGTGAAGTGCTCCGGGCCGTCGGAGATTAAACTTGGGTAGAGCTCCATCGAGACACCTGATTGCTAGCTCCAGTACCTCACGGTAATCATCACGTGGCTGCTGCTTCTTGCCCAGATGATGTTTCCAGCAACAGATGAGGTCATCTCGTTTCTCGTACAAACTTGGAGGGAGGTCTGAGAGAGGGCTGTAGTCATCTTGACTGATGTCCTTCCACTTATGCTTGAAGCGAGAGAAGAGAGTAATATCTGGTCCAGAGGAAGGCCCCATGCATTCCACATACGCTTTCTCGGCAACAAGCTCAAGGATGTGGTGACGACACGCGAGATGCAGAAGACGGCGGCCGAGTTTCTGCTCCAGAATGACACATGCCCCCGACAAGTGCCCAGTGTTTGAAGCTGTTGTGTCAAAACTGAGTGCTGAAACATTCTCTGATATTTTCCACTCTTCCAGCGCTGCACTGACTGCTGTAGCAATGGCCTGTCCAGTCCCTGACAATAGTTTCGGGACACCAAGCAGCTTTTCAGTATTGATTCCGGAGACAAGAATGGCGATTCGGTCAACACTCGCTCCTTGTTCATCAGGAATAATTTTTCCATCCCAGTCCACAGTGAGCACTTCACTAGGTTGAAATTTTTCTTTAATTTCGTTGGCAATCCCAGAACGGTGGGTCGCTCGCGAAGTACGCACTGTCTCATAGTTTAAAACTAGTTCCATTGGGTCATGACCTAGACTAGCAGCCGTGGCACTGACGATCCGGAGAGCAGAGCGGTGACTGATCCCAGTGCGGTCCAATGTACTTGACAATTCAGGGGTGATAACTTTGAGAGTAGCACGTTTACGATTGGAAGAAGATACCACTGGTGATATCGCTAGGGAACTTGTAGATGATGACGAGCTTGATTGTGATTCTGTTTCAGACGAAGAACCCAACTCATCATATTCAAGAGCAGAACTGGCTTGATTCTGTTGTAGAGATTGCTTACTCTTGCTTTCTTCCCGACGCTTCATGGAACAAGCAATCTTTTTGTCTACTCCTGCCATTACACCTCTTCTCCCTTTTTCTCGTTGCGCTGCCAGGAATGCTCGGTCTTCTTTGATGGTCAAGAGCTGCATTGCCTTGGGGTGGGCAACATCGAAGAGGTCCTCTAACTCATCACAAAAAGTTTCCTCTTTCTTATGTTGTGTGTCTGTAGTGCGAGTGCAGTTTTTCTTAAGTCCCTTCCACATTAAAAAAAGATCCACTACCTTTCGTCCAATACTCTTCTCAGTTATGGTAGGAATCCGTGCTTTATTCCAGAAACTAATAACCGATGCTGCAACTTCACTCGCAGAATCATTCACTGTTTTCTTATGTTCATTGTGACCGTGGAAAAACAGAAGTAGAACATCTCCTCTTGAAGGAAGTTGTGCACCCGTGATTTCGGTTATGTGTTGACCAATGAGCCAAACTTCAGTTTTTGAACGTGTACTCGCCATTGAACCTGAAACAAACAAAAACATTTATGTAACTTATGTTGTTACTGTTATGCAAACAACAGCACCCATAAAGCATACGGCATGCAAGATCACTTGTATAAAGTTTTTAAAGTGTTATATACCTAAATTGATGCATTGATTTTAGACAAAGACAATGGTACTAACCATAATACTGCAACAAGAGCGACGCACACACACCCACCGTCACGTCTCACACACAACTGATGCTACTGTACCAGTCAGACACTGGCACACAACCTCTTCCCCCTACCCGGACTGACACCCGCCTCTCCCTCCCCTCTGCATTGCCAATAGCTGCACCAGCCAAAATACTCATTACTCATTTTTAGAAAAAATGTTAGGAACAACTTTAGTTTGAATTTGCATTCTACATATACCTGCAAAGTTTCATAGTAATCGGTTCATAAATAAAGAAATTAGAAAAAATCAATAATAATTTCAGTAGTGTTAACTTCAAATGGCTTGAGCCACCTCTAAATATTGTCCAAATGACCCAGGATTTCGCCTGTGTTCTTTTTTCATGGGTACGCAGTATTGGACAAATGGCCATCTAAAAATAAAAACTTTCACTTTTTATTGTCACCCTACCCTCCACCCACTCAACCCCCCACCCGGGAGGCGGCACCAGCTCAGCCTCCCGGACAGGAGGGAACGAGCGCCGTGTAAACAATGACATTTCTAACCACACCCTGCAAAATACAGTGTACTTAGCAAATGCTGCAGCTTCTGAGAATGTGGGGGGAGCGGGTTTATTACTAAGAGCAGAAACGTTACCGAGAACAAATTCTGGCTTGAATGTCATGTACACTAATACTGACACGTTCCTTGATAAGAGAGAGGAGTTTGAAACACTACTAGGAGTACACCAACCAGATATTGTAGGAGTTGTAGAACTGTTGTACAAGAACAGGAGAATCGACCCAGAGGAATGTGAGTTCAGTATTGCTGGATATGACTCATTTACGAACCTCACTCAAGAATCCTGCAGGAGGGGTGTGGTTATCTACGCTAGGCAAGACCTTAGAGCCAGCCAGGCGAGGGTACAGGGAGAGGATGTTTTTGAAGAGTCCAAGTGGTGTAAAATTAAATTAAAGGGAGGGGACTTACTTATCGTCGGGTGTATCTACAGATCCCCAAACTGTGGCCCACTAAATCAAAGGAACTTAAGAACCTTAATAAACAATGCGGCGATGTTCAACCCTAGCCACCTCCTTATCATGGGGGACTTTAACTTTGGCGACATCGACTGGAGAAACGAGTCCACCCCGAATGACTTGAATAACCCGGCTACTCTTTTTGTAGAAACTCTGAGAGATAATTTTCTGTTCCAACATGTGAGAGACCCGACACATTACAGAGGGGAGCAAACACCCAAGCCACTTGACCTCATCATAACAAACGAGGAGGGTATGGTGGCCAAACTGGAACACCTTGCCCCAGTTGGCACCAGTCACCATACAGTGTTGTCATTCAGATTTAACTGTTACCTAGTTCAAGATAAGGCCAGGCCAAGGTGCAAATATTACAAGGGAAATTACAATGGGATGAGGGAAGAGATGAGGGGTATCAACTGGCCTGACTTATTAAGGTACAAAAACGCAGACACTACGCTGAATATCATAACTAGTAAAATGACCCATTTGATCGATAAATATATACCCAAGACCAAACCCAGTGCTTCTAAGAATACGAGGGGATTCCTACACATGAACCATGCGGCGGTCGACAAAATTAAGAAGAAAATCCCAGAAATTCAAGACGTGGGTTGGGACAAACGATGAGCAAGACAGGAGGATATATGCAAGAGCCAGAAACCAAGCAAAGATAGAGTGTAGGAGGGCTGAAAAGGAGTTCCAGAGGCTGGTTGCACGCGAGGTCAAGTCAAACCCAAAGGCGTTTTACCGCTATGCAAAGTCGAAATTGAAAACGCGAGTAGGAGTATCAGACCTGAGGCTTGAAGATGGTAGTTATGCAGATTTTGACCAGGATAAAGCTGAGGCATTGAACAGCTTCTTTTCCTCAGTGTTCACAAGAGAGGATGCAACTAACCTTCCTGCGTTTGAGGGCAGACGGTTCGACACAGCACTGACCCACATTGTGTTCACAGAAGAGGGTATTAGAAATAAACTGTCCAGGCTAAAGGTCCATAAGAGTCCTGGACCTGACATGGTGCATCCTAGAGTGCTAAGGGAGCTGTGCAACGAGCTTGCAGAGCCCCTGAAGATTCTGTTTTGTAAATGCCTGGATGAACAAATGGTCCCCAGTGAATGGAAAGTGGCTTATGTGAGTCCTATTTTCAAGAAGGGCGATAGTCACTCCACGAACAACTATAGACCGGTGAGCCTGACCAGCATAATATGTAAAGTACTTGAGAGTATTATCAGAGATGCCGCGATGGAACATCTACTACGAAACAACCTTGTAAAAGATTGCCATCACGGTTTTATGCCGGGGCGCTCTTGCTTAACACAATTGCTCAAGGTATTGGATATTTAGACCCATATTCTAGAACGGGGTGGTAATATCGACAATATTTACCTAGATTTTGCCAAGGCTTTCGACAGTGTACCCCACGAAAGGCTGAAAGTCAAACTGGAAGGGTACGGAATTCGGGGAAATGTCCTAGCGTGGATAGAAGACTTTCTACATGACCGCAAGCAGTGTGTGGTGATTAATGGCACGAAATCGTCATCTGTACCTGTAACAAGTGGGGTACCACAGGGCAGTGTATTGGGCCCGCTGTTGTTTGTTTGTTTCATAAATGACATGCCTGACGTTGTACACTCCTCCATACAAATGTTTGCCGATGATGGCAAGTTATTTCGGGAAATTAAGAACCAAGCGGACTGTGAAGAGCTGCAGAAGGACCTCTGTAGGCTCCAGGAATGGTCGAAGAAATGGCTGCTGAGATTCAATGTCACGAAGTGTAAGAGGATGCACCTGGGGCGTACCAACGGTAAGGAGGCGTATCATATGTCCCAACGGGATGAAGAAAATGCACTAGTTGAGACTGTGTGTGAGAAGGACCTAGGTGTGTATGTTGACAATGAGCTGAAGTTCTCGGGCCATTGTGAGAAGAAGGTAAATCAGGCAAATAAATTATTGGGTCTTATAAGAAGGTCGTTCAGATATCTAGACGGTCCGTCCCTCGTGACGCTCTTCAGGAGTGAAGTGCTTACCCATCTGGAGCACTGTCACCCCATCTGGTCCCCGAGATATGCTAGGGACTGTCAATTGGTTGAAAATGTTCAAAGAAGGGCCACCAAACTGGTGCCTGCACTTCGGCACCTCAGCTACCCTGAGAGATTGGAGCGCCTGAACTTGCCTAGCTTATATTACAAACGGGCAAGGGGGGACCTAGTTGAGGTGTATAAGCATCTCAGGGGGCACTACTCAGTTGAGTGTCCTTACTTGGAGCTGGCGGACGCTTGCCCAACAAGGGGTCACAGCTCAAGATTGAAGAAGCCGCAAGTCCAGAAAACCGTGGGGGCAACTTTTTCGGAGTGAGGGTTGTAAACTCTTGGAACAATCTACCAGAGAGTGTTGTGACGGCACCGAGTGTGAGCTCTTTCAAGACAAGACTTGACCAACACTGGAGCGGGTTCAGGTACATTCAGGAGCCGGTGCATGCCCAGTATTTGCCAACAGTGCGTGACAGAGACGTGACCGATCGCCCGGGTGGCTAGCGAGCCGATCTTTTGGTGAAGAATATAAATGAAAAGAGACGTGACCGATCGCCCAAGCGGCTAATAAGCCGATCAGTGGCGAAGAGGATAAAAGTAAAAAGTTCAGGCGCTCCAATCTCTCAGGGTAGCTGAGGTGCCGAAGTGCAGGTACCAGTCTGGTGGCCCTCCTTTGAACATTTTCAACCAACTGACAGTCCCTAGCATATCTCGGGGACCAGATGTTGTGACAGTACTCCATATGGGGAAGCACTTCACTCCTGAAGATCGTCATGAGGGACGGACCGTCTAGATATCTGAGCTTTAACAATATCAGTACAGTATTACAAAAAATGTAAAATAATATGGATAATATATAAGATGATATGTAGCAGTAAAAATATAAAATGAAATTGTGAAAATATTTAGTAGTATTTTTTAAAATAATGTGTTGTTATCTTATATAAAATTGCGGAAAATATCTTTAAGTTGAGACTGTATTAGTAAGTGAATGTTCGTACGTAACTATTGAATTAAACTCAACTATACCAAAACAATAAAATTTTCTCTTGGAAATAATATTAAAAACATGTAATTAATTATTAATTTAACTTAAATAATATGAAAATGTAATAGTAGTTTGTCTATATATTAGTGAATAAAGAACAATAAGTTTAGAGATCAAGAAATTTAAGATCAAGGAGGAAGTATCGGACGCGGTGAGGGTCTTGGCGGCAACACGACTGGATGTTGACAAACTTGAGGTAATTTGGTCTTGTAATAATACTGTTTAATTAGTAACACGATTGGTTGTAGAGTAACTAGGTAATGTTTCTTGTAATAATACTGTTTAATTAGTAACACGACTGGTTGTAGAGTAACTTGAGGTAATTTGGTCTTGTAATAATACTGTTTAATTAGTAACACGACTGGTTGTAGAGTAACTTGAGGTAATTTGGTCTTGTAATAGTACTGTTTATTTAGCAACACGACTGGATGTAGAGTAACTTGAGGTAATTTGGTCTTGTAATAATACTGTTTTTCTAGTAAAATCAACATACAGGGATCACCTGAAGAATCATCGCCCCAGCATATTTCACCTGAAGATTAACTACCTTAATGCTAACTTAACCTAACCTAAACCTATTCTATCCTAACCTAAATCTAACCTAACATATCCTAACCTAACCTCATCCTCCCAAAATAGTTTTAGGGTGGTTTAATCTTTAGGTGAAATAAGCTGGGGTGATGATTCTTCAGGTGATCCAAATTTGGCATGCTATGTAGACTAGGTTTTTTTTTTAAAGTTGCTCATAATGTCCCACAAAAATTTTGGATCCAGTTGTAGGTATATCTGGTCATTTTTAACGACTTAGTAATTTTCACGTCGCAAATTATTCGTTTTCGAGAAAATCGCATTAATTTGCGTGGGAGTCATCGATATTCAATGACTCCTTAACAAATTAATGTGATTTCTAAGTCCCGTGTTGATGTTACCTCCTTCCTCAGAGAGCTCATGTGTGTTTGTATAGACGAACCACTACCTGCTCACTCTTAATAAGGTAAGGTTAGGTTAGGTTAGGTTGCTTCGATGTGAGCTCTGTTGGGGGGGGTCCTGGGGCTCTTCTCCTTGGTTAGGTAATATATATATATTCTGAACAGTGGTGGTTAGGGCAGGTTTAGTTAGTACAGAAACTGATTTTGAGATGAAACCTAAGTCCTTCTGATGGGTTTTGGGTTTCATTTGAATGTGATAATTGTCTTTCACCAAAACTCGGCTTGATTTCTAAAAAAAAAAAAAAAAAAAAAAATTACTTTTCAAAAAAGGAAAATCCGAGCCAACTTTGGTCATTTGTATAGCATATCACTTGTTTTTCTGGTATTATTCTACTTTAGGACATAGTGCACCCAAAAGTTATAAACATTTAGATCTCCCTATTCTGAGCATTTTGAACCCCATATTTACCAGGCGGAAATGGATAATAGCGACACAATTAAATTTAATTGATTTTACGTAGTTTTCAGTCATTGTCTGTAAGGGGATGTTATCGGCGCATCACACAAGTGCAGTATTGACTGACTTCATCCAGTTGTGACCAATGATGTATCGATATCATGCGAATTTTTTTCGACCAATCACATTTAATTTTTTTTTAAGGAAGCAGCCTGGGTATGATTTTAATTTCTTTGACCAGTCTCACAATGGCTGTGGTGGAGGTTGGTTGTCATTTGTGCTCCTACGATTATTTTAAGTTTATTGTCGAGAAAGATGATAATTCTATCCAATGCTTATGTATCCCTGGTCCTTCCACTTCTAAGGTATTGAACTCTCGGACATGGTATGCCCCAATGTTTTAAACTACTGAAACATTTAGGTTAGTTTAAGCTGGGCCTACTGGGGTTCCAGGGGCAGCGCCCCCGTCTAGGGGTTAGGTTAGGTCAGCTTAGGTTTTATTAGGTTAGATGACTCGTTTTCTACCCCACCCAAAAACCCCGATTTCCCAGGCTCACCTCCATAATTGTTGGGGGGGGGGGGGGTGGCAAAAACGAGCAATTTCTGCCAAAAATGAAGGTCAGATTCGTTTAAAACACACCGAAATATACTGGAAAAACATATTGTTCAACCCCTAGGGACTCATGTCCTAAAGTAAAAATATACCGTTTCCTCTACCCACACCCAAAAACCCCGATTTCCCACAGGTCCCACAAGATGTCAAACTCAAGAATGAGTAATTTGTGATAGAATTGTAGTCCAGTATCATTCAAAACACATCAGAAACCATTGCAAAGATGTAAGTTTCATGTCCAAAACCATTATGGACAATTTGTAAATATTTGCCATAGTCTATGCAAGTATACAGTTCAACATGTGTTTAAGGAGCACATAGACTGTGGAGGTATATAGTTTGGTCATTTTTCGTTAACCACCCATCACCTTTGTATGATGTTTTTCTCTTACCATTTAATAGATCTCTTTGAGAAACGAAAGAATAACTGTACAAGTATTTAAATTTAGCGGGGCATTTCAAAAATAAACGTGATATTCGTGATTTATTTCTTGTAATAATCACAAATTACTTTAAGTTCCAATTTGATGTTATGGTGACAACATTATGGTGCAACGCTACTCACTCGATCATTTAGGTACGGTTAGGGCGTGGCCTGTTAGGTTAGGTCAGGTAAGGTTAGATTAGTATGGAAACATAGTTTAGTTTTAACCTTTTTTTCCCCCATGAAAATTTTTTTTTTTTAGTTTTCTTGGTGTTTTAGATGATTGTGACATTTATTTTAGGTGAAAATCACTCGTTTTCACCCCCCACCCACCTCTGCTGACGGTCGTGTAATATTTCAATGTGATTCTGATTTTTTAAAATGTTGTTTGTACGTAATGTAGTATTACTGATACATAATTGTCTTAGTATGCCTTATTGTGGGTAAAAATAAGTATACAGTATATTAAATGCATCCTCCGAAGGCGTGAATTTGCTACCAGAGTTTAGCAGTTAATTCACGCACTGTATAATACTTCTGATAAACTTCCTATGTGCTTATGTTTGAAATAATGAATGTATGTATCTTTATATAATTTAGCTAAATATCTTTCTCGTCAGAAACAGTCATCCCAACGATGATGAATAAACTCATTTAGAAATACATCATTACTTCAGGACAAAATCCGACAGGTTTGCAACAGTCAATCAGCTGTAACTTTTGAGGAGGGGGGAGGGCATCTTTTCTCAGCTGGGAAAAAACACGCTATAGTGGGTCGCAAATCCTGAAGATGTCTTGAATAAACACAAAACCTAAAGTATATTTAGAGATATTGTGATAGGTATAAGTATAAATGAGCAAAGTTGTGTCTCGTTAACATTACATTACTTTTTAAATTATGGAGTGAGAAAGCAGAAAGGTGTGGGTGATTAGAGAGATGGAGTGGAAAGGAGTGTAACAAGCACCAGTGTTGCCAAGCGACAAGTTCCTCAACAGCTGATCTTTTAATTCGCCTTCTTGCAGTCACTGGATGTTTGTTGTCTTAATTCTCGTGTGTGTGTGTGTGTGTGTTGAGCTTGCCAAGCACATAGTAGGATTTTAAAAAATTGATGAAGAGTTAGTTCAGGAGTGAGGTGGTGAGGTGACATGCCAAGACACTTACACAGCACACACATTATCAGCACTACTAAACCATTATCTTATAACATTTTACATTATAATTTCTGTTTTAAAATTAATTGATACATGATAGCTCGACAGGGCTACTTTTGCACTTAGACAACTGATCAATGAATAAACCAGGGCATATGGAGACTCATTATACATTAGTGATGTCACAAAGCTTTGAAACTGCAACCACAAAAATCATCACAACCTGCACTCAAATGTACTTAGTTAATTGCTGAAATTATTATGTATGGTGCAAGATAAGGGATGTTTATACTCAGATTAATTGCTATCTTACAAGAATTCCAGCAATGCAAGTTATGTTCTCCTAAGTCAGTGATATTTTATGAGCAAAAAAAAAAAAACCCTGCCTTTCATAATCCCCCATCTCCCAGCCGGAGAGAGAAGGGTCTATTGGGGGGGGGGGGGGGGCGCCCCCCCCTACAAAGGGTCTCTTCAAACGGCTAATTCCCGTGTGTGTGTGTGTGTGCCTTCCGTACAGTCTCACTTTTTTCTCTTCCAATTTATTGGTCACTTCTATTGTATGTACATTACACAAAATTAAATAAAAGATCCATACAGTATTTTTTACATTAATTTTACTACATCTACAACCATCGTTAGTCGAGGCTTTAATGTCCACAAAATCAATACAATAAGCTCTAATACCCGCTCATTTCATCCCAAATACTGTTGGGAATCAGTCCTGTCCATATGGTATTGTAAGAGATACCGACTGGCATGATAGGATGACTCATTAATGAGTAATAGGTATAAAATCACAAAAGTTTCGTTGAATTTTTTTAATGTACAGTGGTCCCTCAGTTAACGAACACAATTCGTTCCACAGAGAAGTTCGTTAACTTAAAATTTTGTTAACCGAAGCCATTACAGTGATCCCTCGGTTAACGAAATTTCGGTTAACGAATTACCTTCTATAAGAATCTTCATTTCGGTTAACGAAAAAAATTCGGTTAACGAAATTCTTACGAAATCATGTCATCGTGTTTTCGCTTGCTCACCAGCTGGAATATTAGTCCGCCAAAACTGTAATCGGCTCTAGGGCTTAAATTTGTTCCCATTTGAGTACAGTGGTCCCTTGGTTAACGAGTTACCTTCCATAAGATTCTTAACTTCGATTAACGAGCAATCCCTCGATTAACGAGTTTCTTACGAGCCGACCTCCACATGTTTTAGCTTGCATTTCGAGGTCCACCAGCTGTAGTATTAGTCCGCCAATACAGTAATCGGTTCTAGGGCTTAAATTCCTTACCCTTTTAGTAAATATCAAGAAGTTTATACTATTCAATAATTTTAAAAGTTTAATATTAAATTTTTTAGTCATTTTAACAATTATTGAACATAATTGAAGGTAGGGTTACTAGTTTGTGGCACGCCATCCAGCCTGCCAACACAGCATACAGGCGTCAGTCTTTGTGTCTTTTCAGTGGAGGTAACATCTTGCTTGAGACTCTCTTCAACTAAACGCTTTTTTTCTGTTTTTGCAAGCAAATTATTGGTCAATTTGAAATTTATTTTACATATTGACAATACATAATGCAGTGCAGTGTTGATTTAAAAAAAATAATCTTGAATTACACCAAGAGAACTAAAATTTTATGGGTGAAATGGCGCCATGGGGTGACTTCTCTTCCACCCCAATGCCTTCTCTTCTCCCTTCTCCTCCACCCCCATTCTCATTCCCAGCATCATCATCCAGGAGCCTTCTATATACACACCTCAAAGTAAGTGTACTTTTCTACCTTTTTTGATGAATTTAGGCAATTTATGGTGAACTGGAACCAATTACCCAAAAACCCATTGAAACAATGGTTTCGGTTAACGAGTTTTTCGGTTAACGAGCAACCTTCCAGAACGGATTGTGCTCTTTAACCGAGGGACCACCGTAAATATCAAGAAGGTTGTACTATTCAATAATTTTCCAAGTTTTAGATTAAAATTTTTTGTAATTTTAACATTTGCAGTCGACCCTCGTTAATTCGGACCCCTTTAATCCGGATTTCGGATAATTCGGACAAAATCTGAACGAACTTTTTTTTTTTTTTTTTTTTTTTTTAAGATTTGTAGGAGTATTACCTACACGGACCTTAAGCTAAAATGCTGGTCCACCCACTGCTGGGAAAAAACACCAGCGTCTTTTTGGTCAAATGTAACATCTCCACCTCTAGTGTGGGGAGGGGGGGATGCAGCTTTTAGCTTCAGACATGAAAAATATTTACCATTTACTGCCAGTAAACAATGGAAACGTAAAATTTGTACCAATTAGTAATGAAAAGTTGTGCAGCTCCTTCAGCAAATGAAGCTCACCAACTTACAATAGGCTAAATTACCTTACAACGTGTTTTCAGTAGTCTATGTTGAAGTTCTTAGCACAGGCTAACTTATCATATCATATATACGGTATCACAGTTCTCATTGATCTACAAAAAATACCCGTAATAAAATTTTTTTTTGATATTTCACACTTAATATAATACCCGGTAATCTACTTCAACCTCCTATTGTTTACAACGACACATGTTGCACCACCAGCTGTTGAGTATCAGCTAGATGGTACACGTGTTTTTCGAATCGTTTTCAATTAAAAAACTGTTACATCACATGTATATTTTACCTAAACTGCACCTGAATGAATATATTCTCAGAAATAAATAGTAGATTTGCTGAAACGTGATGTATTTTAATGTAAAATAGGATAAAATACATGACGAAAACAAAAGACTTTACCTAACCTTCCGATGTTCTAGAGAAGTTACTCGTTTTTTTTAATAGTTTTTGGTTAAAATACTGTTATATTACAATGGTATTCTATTCATACTGTGCTTGATATAATGCATTCATGGAAATGTAATATTTTTGCTGAAACGACGTAGGTATTAGTGGAAAGTGGGATAAAATCGTGACGAAAACAATGACTTTCGCTTTCTTTCGTTCAAAAGATGTTACCGTAATCGCTTTTCGATTGATTTTCAGTTAAAAAATTGTTGTATTACATTAATATCCTATCCTAATTGACTTGAATAAATACTACGTTACCATATTTCTGAATATTTTCATTAAAATCCATCCAAATCATTTTCCTTGTCATCGTCTGCAGTACCAAACAGCTTCTCCCAGTCCTCTCCTTGAGCAGGGCTAGAGGGTACGTGTTTTTCGAATCGTTTTCAGTTAAAAAACTGTTACATCACACGTATATTTTACCTAAACTGTGCCTGAATGAATATATTCTCGGAAATAAATAGTAGTTTTGCTGAAACGTGATGTATTTTAATGTAAAATAGTACAGTTGGTCCTCATATTACGCGGTTAATGTAACCCGGAGGGTACCGCGGAAAGTGAGAAACGCGTAAAGTGAATAACATAACATATGGGATTAATTGAAATGGAGTCCTGGCCGATCCCCAAACTCCACTTTTTGACGACACACAACTATGTTGTAGTAAAAATATTATCTTAACTTTATGATGGCATGCACACACAATTAATAATTAAGAGAAATATCAATAATATTAGGTTTTTTAACACTTACATTAGTAGAAAAGATGGCTGGGCACACGGGGATGGGCGGTTGGTTCCGAGGCAGAGGGCAGATTATTGGCCCTCACCTGTATCACTTGTATCAATTGTATCACTATCCACCACAGAGGCTTGCAGGGCCTCTTTGTCAAACTCCCCAAAGTCCATATAAGTCCATATCCTCACTATAATTATCACTATCACTGACTTGGGCCGGCTGTAGTGGGTGGTGGGTGAAGAACTGGTAATGTTTTAATGACTGGGCGACCTTGTGCGCACCATTTTCGCGCCTCTTACACAACATGGCGGATGGCGGGAGGTTTGGGTCCAAAAATGGCGCGGCTTGCCAGCCGCTCTCCGCGTAATGGGATTCACGACCACGGAATGTGAGAATGTTAGGTTCTGGCAAGGCACCGCGTTAACGGTGAAACGCGGATTGTGGGACCGCGTAATAGGAGGACCAACTGTATAAAATACATGACGAAAACAAAAGATTTTACCTAACCTTCCGATGTTCAAGAGAAGTTACTCATTTTTTTAATAGTTTTTGGTTAAAATACTGTTATATTACAATGGTATTCTATTCATACTGTGCTTGATATAATGCATTCACGGAAATGTAATATTTTTGCTGAAATGACGTACGTTTGACAGTGGAAAGTGGGATAAAATCGTAACGAAAACAATGACTTTCACTTTCTTTCGTTCAAAAGATGTTACCGTAATCGCTTTTCGATTGGTTTTCAGTTAAAAAACTGTTGTATTACAATAATATTCTATCCTAATTGACTTGAATAAATACTACGATACCATATTTCTGAATATTTTCATTAAAATTCATCCAAATCATTTTCCTTGTCATCGTCTGCAGCACCAAACAGCTTCTCTCAGTCCTCTTCTTGAACAGGGCTAGAGGGTAAGGGTTTTTCGAATCATTTTCAGTTAAAAAACTGTTACATCACATTTATATTTTACCTAAACTGCGCCTGAATGAATATATTCTTGGAAATAAATAGTAGTTTTGCTGAAACGTGATGTATTTCAATGTAAAATAGGATAAAATACATGACGAAAACAAAAGACTTTACCTAAGCTTCCGATGTTCTTGAGATGTTATTCGTTTTTTTAGTAGTTTTCTGTTAAAATACTGTTTTATTACAATGGCATTCTATTCATACTGTGCTTGATATAATACATTCATGGAAATGTAATATTTTTGCTGAAATTACGTACGTATTACAGTGGAAAGTGGGATAAAATCGTGACGAAAACAATGACTTTGAAATATAATGCAATATTAACCCCTAAACCGGTTAATTCGGACAATCGGCTAAAACGGACACCCTTCCCCCTCTATTAGTCCGAATTAACGAGGGTCGACTGTATTTAACATTATTGGAGTACCGTACAGTGGTCCCTCGGTTAACGAGCGCCTCGGTTAACGAGATTTCGATTAACGAGTTACCTCCCATAAGATTCTTAACTTCGGTTAACGAGAATCCCTCGATTAACGAGTTTCTTACAAGCCGACCTGAACATGTTTTCGCTTGCACTTGGCGGTCAACCAGCTGTAGTATTAGTCCGCCAATACAGTAATCGGTTCTAGGGCTTAAATTCCTTACTATTTTAGTAAATATCAAGAAGTTTATACTATTCAATAATTTTAGAAGTTTAATATTAAATTTTTTAGTCATTTTAACAATTATTGAACATAATTGAAGGTACCCGGGTAAGGTCACTAGTTTCATGCGTGCCATCCAGCCTGCCAACACACCATACAGGCTTTAGTCTCTGTCTTTTCAATGGAGGTAACATCTTGCTTGAGACTCTCTTCAACTAAATGCTTTTTTTCTGTGTTTCCAAGCAAATTATTGGTCATTTTGAAATTTCTTTTACATATTGACAATATATAGTGCAGTGCAGTGTTATTTTAAAGAAAATAATCTTGTATTACACCAAGTTTCAACTTAAAATATCACGTGTTGAGATTGTTTGAATCCCCCATGGGGCTTAAGAGATCAAGAAAAGCGATTTCAATCCAAACCAAGCAGGAAATTATAAAAAAAAAAACATGAAGAAGGCTTTAGAACAAATGCGCTATGCAAAGAATATGGCAATGCGACATCAACTGTGTCGACAATTCTTGCACAGAAAGACAAATTTAAAGAAGTGAAAGTGAGAGACAAATCTACCAGAGTGTTTAAAAGTAGATCCCTAATTGCAGAAACAGAGAGGTTACTTCTCATCTGGATTAGGGAAAAACAGATGAAAGGTGATTCAGTTTCTACTGAATTTATTTGTGAAAGAGCCAGGGAGATTTACGAACATTTAAAGACAGATCAACCTGGTTCTTCAGGCACAGAATTTGAAGATTTTAGGGCCAGCAAAGGCTGGTTCGAAAAATTTAAGAAAAGAAGTGACATTTTTTGTGTATGTAGTTCGGCATGGTGAGGCTGCTAGTGCTAATAAGGAAGGGGCAGCAAAGTTTTTAGTGGAATTTAAAGAACTGGTGGATGAAGAAAATTATCTTCCACAGCAAGTGTTCAATGTGGACGAAACTGGGCTGTTTTGGAAAAAGATGTGCAAAAGAACATTCATCACCAGAGATGGATCCTCTTTACCTGGGCATAAACCCATGAAAGACCATCTCACTCTATTGCTTGGTGCCAATGCTTCAGGGGATTTCCGACTGAAGCATATGCTTGTCTACCACTCTGAGAACCCCAGGGTGTTCAAACATCAAAAGTGGTAAGAGGAAAGCTTGGAGTTTATTGGAAGTCCAACCGTAAGGCATGGGTGACAAGACAGCTCTTTAACCCTTTGGATGCGACATGCGGGTAAACCCGCCCAAAATATTATATTAATTAAATGCGACAAGCGGGGATATCCCACGGCCTTGAAAAAACTTCCCCAAATGAGACGACATGCAGACATATCACATTTAGGAGTATAGGAGTATTTCCTGAATGCAATATAGCTTATTTTTGTACTATTTTGTTTGATATTATCTGAATATGTAATACGTACATATCTAAATTTGCTGTTTAGTAACCAAATTGATTAAATTTATTTGCCATATACCAGACATTGATTTATACCAATTTCCTGCATTTTTTGGTATAAATGTCATTTTTTCTCTAAAATTTGCACACATATGTGAATTTTTGTTCCAGATTTGGAAAATATACTAAAAGTTCTCTAGGAAAAACATATAGAAAATGTGATTATATGAAATTCATTTTTGGCAGGATAATTGACACTTTTCAGGAACCGGCGCGAAATTTAATTACGCACCTAAAGGGTTAATGAATGGGCTGTTGAGGTGTTTTGCCCTTCTGTCAAGAGCTATCTAACCACCAATAAACTCCCTTTTAAGGCTCTTCTCCTCATGGATAATGCCCCTGGGCATGACCCTGAACTTGCCAGAACTTTGGAGTATCAATTTGACTTTGTGAAAGTGTTGTTTTTGCCTCCCAACACTACATCAATCATACAGCCAATGGACCAGAATGTGATCAGCAACTTCAAGAAGTTGTACATGAAGAAAATGTTTAGGAGGTGTCATCAGGCAACTTCCACTGATCCTGAGCTAACACTGAAACAGTTCTGGAAGACATAATTCAACATCCTGGAGGCTCTAAAATTGATTGTGTCATCGTGGCAAGAAGTCTCCACTAGATCCCTCAATTCTTCATGGAAAGCACTGTGGCCATCAGTAGTCCATGATTTTGAGGGATTTGAGGAAGAAACAGAGTTGGACCAGGAGATTGTGTCCATGGTCAGTCATTGGGCCTTGAAGTGGAGGAGGAGGAGGATGTGGAAGAGCTTGTGATGTCTCATGAGGAGGAACTTACTCCTGATGACTTGAAGCAACTGGATGAGATGTCAGAGGCTGACAGTGGTGAGGAGGAAAAGGAAAGTTATGACCATATGTCAACTTCAGAGTTAAAAGATGTTATTTACTATTGGGAGAAGCTCAGGAAACTGGCTTCAAGGCACCCAGATGTGGAACAATCTGAACTAACTTTGTGTCATGTTGAAAGACACAATGGTCTCCTTCTTTAAACATATGTTAATGAGGAGGAGGAGAGATGCCCCACAGACCACAATTGACACTTCAGTAAAAGGCAGAGGGAACAAGATGCTCGCCCTCAGCCTTCCACTTCAAGAAGGAGAGAGGATGTTCCTGGTGGAGAATCTGTCAGTCCAGAGGTTCCTGACATTTTCATGGAAGGTGACTCACCTTCCAAGAAGCAGTAAAATGCTTCTCCTCCACCTCCACTTCCTTCTCTTCTCCCTTCTCCTCCTGCACCTCCCACTTCAAATTCACATCATCATCGAGGAGCCTTCTACATACACACCTCAAAGTAAGTGTACATTTCTACCTTTTTTGTTGAATTTAGGCAATTTTCGGTGAGCTGGAACCAATTACCCAAAAACCCATTGAAACAATGGTTTCGGTTAACGAGCAACCTGCTGGAACGGATTGTGCTCGTTGACCGAAGGACCACTGTACAGGAAACTAGTTTTTGGTGCGCCAATCAGCCACTTGACTCACCAACCAAGGCGTCAGTTTGTATCTCTGGTCAGTGGAGGTAACATCTTGCTTGTGGCTCTCTTGAACATAAATTATTTTTACATTTTTACAGTGCAATTATTGGTCATTCTGAAATTTATTTTTCATATTGACAATATATAGTAGGGTGTGTCATAGGAGGGAAGATCAGCTAAAACTAATGGCCCATCACTTTTTTGGTAGATTTTAGTGTATATAAACAGAAAATAATTTCAGTTTCAATATTTTGCAACCTTTTGCTAGGTAAATTTTAGCGTGAAATTTATCGAAAATCTAACATACAGCTGCATTAGTGCATTACAATTAAATAGTGAACATTGCTTTCTGACTTCATTCTTTAACAACCCAACTAACAATATTTTTTTCTGTTTCAGATTCTGATGCATTTATAAGTTGATAATATTTGCGATGGCTGCTTGTGTCAGGACGAGGAACCAAACTCCAGCCATCTCAGTCACTATCTTGGGTCTGGGAGAGAGCTCCTGAAGTCGGAGTTGCCTACATTGAGAGATGCTTTGAGATACGGTGTTTTAATCAGGCAAATCAGTGAAAAGAACCAATGAACTTACACAAACAAAGACATTGCCAGTGATATGACCAAAGCTGTCTTGGCACAGTACACTCTGGCTAACGCTCAGTTCAAGCCTCCAGTCATAACAAGTCAGAAGAAGATTAGTGAGAGACTGCAAGCCAGTTGGGAAAAGGCAAGAGAAATCTCTCTTGGGAGAGGAAAACTTGCAGTTAAGGACAGCTTTGCCAAGCAACTGGAACAGTTATTTGACATAATTACTTGCAAGTGCCCAATTGTTCTCTGTCCTGAGTTTGGATGCGATCGTGACTGTAAATCCGAGGCCCACATCTCCTGTATTTGCAAGCGTGAACTGAAGATTCCTGTGATCGAACTGGCATTTGTCAAAGCACAGAGAGAGAAGACTGGCAGTATAGGGGCTCTCATGATTTCTAGCCAAGATATTCCGGAGTCCAAGAGACAGGAGGCTGCCACAGAGAGACAGAAGAGGAGAAGAGTTGCCGAGGAAAAGAGACTTGAGAAGGCCCAGGGTGAGGTAAAAAAGGCCGATGATTGGAGTCAAGCTGATTCAGAGTTTAATGACTTCCCCATGGCTGATCCGAGTGCTGACCAGGAGAATGGTGACTTTGTCCCTAACCCAGAAAATAATGATCCCAAACCTTCCAGGCATAAGATTCGAAATAGGAAAGATATCCCGAGCATAGCTCTGGCCAGCATGCGACACCACACTGGTCTCAGAGAAACTGCAGAGATAGCAACAGCTGCCTGGATTGACGGTGGTTTGATAACACCTGATGTTCACCTGGTGATAGATCATAACAAAGTAAGGAGAGCTCAGGAGAAACTTGTCAGTAACCTAGAAGAGGAGTTTGATAAGGGGATAAGAGAAAATGGAATCAATTGTTTGTTCTTTGATGGGAGAAGGGATGACACTAAAGTGTTCATGAAAGTTGGAGATTCTGACAAGTTGTTCCCTGCCATGGTGAAGGAGGAACACTACTCCTGCTGCAGTGAACCAGGAGGGAAGTATTTGTGGCATTTCACTCCAGAGAAAGATGACATCAGGGAACCAGCTGAGATAGTGGCAGATAACATTGTGAACTGGCTCAGAGAGAGGAACGTAGACCAGACCCTGCAGGCCATTGGAGGGGACAGCACCAACACGAACACAGGGTGGCAAGGGGGGGGGGGGGGGGTCATACAGTGGATAGAGCGGAAGATTGGGAGGAAGCTGGTCTGGATTGTTTGTGACCTCCACACCAACGAGTTGCCACTCAGACATCTGATCCAGGAGCTGGATGGCAAGACTCTTTCAAACAACAGATGGTCTGGTCCTCTTGGCAAGATGCTGGACTCTGCCACTGAGTTAGAAATAAATCCGAGCTTTGAAAAAATCACAGTTGGCCCTCCACTCGTTGAGCCTGCACATACTGTCATTGACGACCTGAGTACTGACCAGTACTATGGTTACATGATTTGCAGTGCCATCAAAACTGGGGTCATGCCTTATAGACTTGCTTACCTGCAGATAGGTCCAGTCTCACATTCTAGGTGGCTCACAATGGCTCTCAGGTTCTGCAGAATTTGGGTCGCTCATCATAAACTGAAAGGGAACCAGCTTCACAACCTGAGACTTATTGTCCAATTCATCGTGAGTGTCTACTTGCCAAATTGGTTCAACACCAAGGTCAAGTCATCGTTCTCCGAAGGTCCGAGGCATGTTCTCTTCCAGCTTGAGCTCCTGAGGAGTCAGCCAAGGAAGGTTGTTCAGATTGTGGAGCAGACTATGAGGAGATCTTCCTGGTATGCTCATCCCAAGGCAGTTCTGCAGACAATGCTCTGCAGTAGGGATGAGGAGGAGAGAAGAGTGGCAGTCAAAAAGATCTTGGATATGAGACTTATGAGAGGATCTGGGCATGACGAATCAGTTGGTGACGATTCCTTCAGGGTCAGGAAGACTCCTGAAGTCAATCTAGGTGCCAAGACCCTCACTGATCTCATAGATCTGGATAACATCCAGGCTGGCAGTGAGCCCCCTCTTACCTGCAGCCTCACCAATGTTCAAGTCAGAGCTTTCCTGGACAACTCCATGCATGTCCCTGCCTGGCCCTCGCACACCCAGAGTATAGAGCGTTGTGTACAGCAAGTGAGCGAGGCCAGCAGTCACGTGTACAGCCAGGAGAGGAGGGAAGGCTACATCCGAGCTCAGGTGGCCAGCAGGGAGGTGATGAGTAGAAACAGAAGCAAGAAAGACATGTTCTCTATGGTGTGCAGCAACACCGGGTCGTAGTAGTAAAACCGGTTTTTGTATTTGATGATTTTGTTTTCTAAAGGAATATTAAATTTAATAAATGTGTCAAGATCATTCGTTTCACTATTCTGGATCATTTTCATCCTAATAAATTAACCTGATACATTTGTAATGAGACAAAACTCACAAGAAGACGATTACATATAGGTAGAATATTGATAGTATGAGAGTATAAAGAGAGGAAGACTTTGGTAGCGTGGCCGTGATAGTTATTTACTCTGTCAGTACACTTATCGTATCTTATATGTCAATACACATCTATTACATTCTTGAAGGCGACTTCTCAAACACCGCTTCGTTACAACTCTTTATTAATTACGAACATGACATGGACACATTAATAACACCTTCTATTGAAAGTTACTAGGACCTTATTACGTTACTAGACACTGATTCTCGGACACGAACATGAAATGAATACACTTCCCGCATAAGTAACTCATCCCGTGGAAAGCTCTGACAAACACTCACGTGACCTAGGGGAGGCCTAGCAGGGAGACTGCTTAGCTGGAACACTGGTGTCGGGAGGGCGACTGCTTAGCTGGGACACTGGTGTCGGGAGGGCGACTGCTTAGCTGGGACACTGGTGTCGGGAGGGCGACTGCTTAGCTGGGACACCGGAGGGAAGTCGGGGAGGGAAGTCCTGCTTCACTCTCCTCCCGTGAGCGGGACTCGGCTGTGGTGGACCTCCTCCTCCGATCCCTGTGTGTCTCTCTCTCTCACTCTGTCTCCGGGTATCTCTCTCTGCCAAAGACCCCGAGGGAGGGCTAGGGCGTCCTATATATTGGGATGCGAGCCGTCAGGTTCAGCTGGCCGGGGGGGGGGGGGGGGGGCGGCGGCGAAGGGTCTCCTTACATTTGACCTCGCCAATGTGAGGTCAAGTCTGGACTTTTCAGAACTATCTGGGAAAGTCATCAGGTGGGGCCGTGTGTATATTGGGAGAGCAACCGTGAGAGTTCCCCTACACTTGAATTCCCTTAATGTCGGGTCAGACTGGAGTTTCTGAGATGTAAGGAGAAGTCATCAGGTGGGGCCGTGTGACACGAGAGGCCCAGGTTGATTTGTGGCCCCTTGAGTTGGGCTCCGAGGGTTACATTTGACCTGGCTAATGTGAGGTCAGGTCCGGCCTTTGTTCAGAGAGTAGGTTATTGTATCTTGGAAGAGAGTCGGCTGGTGCCTTCTTACATGTCTGTTGTGGTGACATGTCACATGGGAGGGGAGCTAGTTGATTTGTAACCCCCAGTCCACCGTGAGAGCCACCCTACACTTTTGACCTGGCTAATGTCGGGTCAAGTCTGGCTTTCCTCGCGATGTAAGCTGTGGTCTGACAACCCATCACTACACATTTACTTTACTTTAAATAAGCTATTTAGTGGTGTTGGTAAAAGGGTGGGAATACTGAATTTTCATAAGATTTCAAGTTAAAATTTACCTAGCAAAAAATGAAAACTTTTCAAATCTGAAGATATCACATGATTCTGCACATAGAACTACATCATTAATACCATGGGCCGATTTTTCAAACTCAAAAAAAAAAAATTTGCCTCCGTATGACACACCCTAATATATAGTGCAGTGCAGTGTTGATTTAAAGAAAATAATCTTGAATTACACCTAGTGAACTTAAAATTGTATGGGTGAAATGAAGGCATGGAGCATGGGGTGATTTCTCTTCCACCCCCTCTTCCTTCTCTTCTCCACCCCCACTTCTGATCCCCATCATCATCATCAACCAGGAGCCTTCTACATACGCACCTCAAAGTAAGTGTACTTTACTGCATTTATTTTTACTTTGTATGTAATTTTCGGTGAGCTGGAACCAATTTCCCAAAATCCCATTGAGACAATGGTTTCAGTTAAGGAACGACCTTCTGGAACGAATTGTGTTTGTTAACTGAGGGACCACTGTATTTCAATGGGATATTGGGTAATTGGTTCCCACTCACAGAAAAGTACAAACAAAGTATAAACAAAATGCAGTAAAGTACACTTACTTTGAGGTGTGTATGTATAAGGTTGCTGATTGATGATGATGATGAGAATTAGAAGTGGGGGGTGGAGGAGGAGAAGGGAGAAGAGAAGGAAGTGGGGATGGAGGAGAAATCGCCTTTCTTTGGACCCATGCTTGATGCAGTAATTTCATCAATAAAATGTTAAGTTCACTAGGTGTTATTCTAGATTATTTTATTTAAATCAACACTGCACTGTGCTATATATTATAATTATCAATGTGTTAACTAAATTTCAGAATGACCAATAATTTTAATTTAAAAATGCAAAAATATTCAAGACACCAACAAAATCGATGTTTCCTCCACTGTAAACACAGTTAAACAGACGCTTTGGTGGGTGAGTCAAGCGGCTGATGGGCGCACAAAAAACTAGTTCCCTGTACTGCATATATTATCAATATGTTAACTAAATTTTAAAATGACTAATAATTTTAATATAAAAAAATGCAAAAATATTAAAGAGCACAACCTTCTTGATATTTAATCCACTGGAAACGAATGTAAACATAGAACCGATTACGGAGTACTGTATTGGCGGACGAGCTGATCAGGCGTAGCTCATAACAAAACGTGTTAGTCGTAAGGATTTCGTTAATCTATGTTTTGTTCGTTAACCGAATGAAAGATCCTTATGGGAGGTAATTCGTTAACCGAAATTTCGTTAATAAAACCGTTCGTTAACCGAGGGACCACTGTACTTTATGCACGAATACATTATTGAAAAAAAAAAATAAATGATGACCATCCAACTTTTTGCAGTTTATAAAAATATTTAATTCTAATTTCCATTCATTTTCATTAATGTATTTTATGCATTTCAAAAAGGACCCTAGCTATTAATACCAAGAAGCAGTACCCACACCCTCCAACATTTATTATTATATATTCTCGTATGATCAGCCTCTTATGGTGTATGATTTATCATTGATAAAATATTAAATTCAGTATGGAGTAAGAAGGTGAGGGAGGTTTGAAGAGGGGAGGGGGAACAGACCACATATCCCCCAAGAAGGTTTGTTGTCTCCTCAGGCCTGCCATTCCCACTGTAATAATTTTTACTTTATTTTTTATTTATTAATTAATAAATATATGTTTACTGTAATAATCTGTGCTTATTAATACCTGTACCCTTCATATACAATACACCATAAGGCTGATCATTAGTAAAAAGGGGAGTGCCAGCCTCCCTGCTTGCACCTTGCCTCCCCCCTGTCTGCGCCTTGCCTCCCCCCTGCCTGCTCCCTGTCTCCCCCCTGCTTGCTCCCTGCCTCCCCCCTGCATCCCTACCTGAATTTGCCTCCCCCCTGTCTGCGCCTTGCCTCCCCCCTGCCTGCTCCCTGTCTCCCCCCTGCTTGCTCCCTGCCTCCCCCCTGCATCCCTACCTGAATTTGCCTCCCCCCTGCCTCTTTGCTTGCATCCCCCCTGCTTGCTCCCAGCCTCCCTCCAACTCTCAGTCTCTCACACAAAAGACTGTATGTATGATGTGGTGTTGGGGCATTAATTAATGAATACTCAATATTGTATTGTTAATGACAGTTCAGTAGTTTGATGAATAGTAATGACAATTGTAGTACGCTGCTTTTCTTCATACATCTGTCATTGACGATGAAATATTTCTTATTTATTAATTAATACCACAACATCAACCCCAGACACCCTTAAACCATCAACATACCCCCATATAAATTTATGCGTGGTTAACTGCGTGGTGGTGAATTAAAAGATCAGCTGTTGAGGAGCTTAGTGCTCGGCAACACTCGTGCATGTTACCAATCCTTTCCACCCCATCTCTCTATCACCCACACCTTTCTGCTTTCTCACTCCACATTTTAAAATGTTATGAAACTTAATGTTGAAGGGATACACTGTGATAATTGTAAGTATAAAAAATACTGTATTTTAGCCTTCATGTTTATTCAAGACATCTTCTGGTCCTGAGACCTACTAATCTCCCACCCAACAGTGGGTGACCTGACATGAAACATGTTAGTAATATGAGACCACTGATGCCCTACCCTACCTCCACCTGACATTGAGTCAGGTCAGGTCAGTTTCATGAGACCCACTAATCCCCCACAGCTCCAAGGAAGTGGAAAATACCAGTCATTGCCTTAACACACAGCTTCATTCGTGACCATATCATATAGATTTTTAGTTTAGACTCTTGAAAAACTCCCCAGCACACAGAAACATTCTGAGGATGTGGGCTGGAGTTTCTCTGTGCAAGGTGCATAGTTTAGACACTTGGAAAGTATTTCCAGTCACCGGAAATATTTCCGGGGATGGGGGATTTTTCCGGGTTTGAGAAAGTCACCCGGTTAGCCGGAAATCTCTCGCTTCCGGAAGTGCTCTGCACCAATTGTTCAGAAGGTCAGAGCTACAAGTTTGGCTAATTTGTCTTTCGTTACTGTTATTTAAATGCTGCACACTGAAAAACTGGAATATTGATACAGTGGTGTATGCTATAACTAATGGATCCTACTACGAATATTCCTATAACGAACGTTTTTACCTATAAAATTGAGAATGCTATAACGAACGCAACTCCTACAGCGAACGCGGATGAATACGGGACTATTTCGCCTGGCGCATGAATATTGTTGTACCGCGACCCACAACAAGAGCGTCAGGCGCCATCTTTGTCTGATTGTGTAGCCAGTGCACCACTGTTATTGTTGACATTTCGTCTTTTGATGTGGAAATAGAGTTATTTGTATAAATATTTTGTTAAACAAGTATACAATTGTAACAATGAATCGTCCAAAGCGAGTGAGAAAGCTCATAACTCTTGAAACTAAGAAAGAAATCATAAAGAAACGTGAGAATGGAACAAGCATTGCGAAACTTAGTGATGAGTATGGGATGGCTAAATCGACTATATGTACGATTTTGAAGAATAAAGAGGAGTTGAAAACTGTGCAAGTGACTAAGGGAATCTCTAGACTTAGCAAAGCAAGGTGTAATGTAATTGAGGAGACGGAAAATTTACTCTTAGTGTGGATAAAGGAGAAAGAAATGGCAGGTGATAGCATTAGTGAAGCTATAATTTGTGAGAAGGCCAGACAGTTGTTTGAGGACCTTAAAGCCAAGACTCCCAGTGCAAGTGATAGTGATGTGCCAGTGTTTAGGGGTACCAAGGGGTGGTTTACTGGTTTCAGAAGGAGAAATAAATTACATAGTGTTGTGAGACATGGTGATGCTGCTAGTGCAGATAAGGAAGCAGCTAAGGAACACCATGACATTTTTTTGAATGTGATTAAAAAGGTAGGCTTTGTTTCTCAGCAGGTATTCAACTGTGATGAAACTGGACTTTTTTGGAAAAAAAATTGCTCGCCGTACATACAATACAAGGGAGGAAACTTCTGTCTCTGGCCATAAGCCAATGAAAGACAGGCTTACCCTCCTTCTTTGTGGTAATGCTTCTGGTGACTGCAAAATAAAGCCACTCCTTGTGTGCCATGCAGAAAACCCCAGAGCTTTCAAAAACATTAGGAAGACCCTCCTTGGTGTTATGTGGCGGTCAAACCCAAAGGCTTGGGTGACCAGAAGTTTATTCTCTGAGTGGGTGATTGAGGTGTTTGGACCCAGTGTTCGGGAATACCTCAGGGAGAATAATCTTCCACTGAAAGCTTTGTTGGTGATGGACAATGCACCAGCCCACCCTCCTAATTTGATGGTTGAATTGCCAGAGGAGTTCAACTTCATCACTGTGCACTTCTTGCCACCCAACACAACACCTCTCATCCAGCCCATGGATCAACAGGTAATTTCTAACTTTAAGAAGCTGTACCCAAAGGCATTGTTTAGAAAATGTTTTGCATCCACTTCTTCCAGTGATGTTAGTTTGAAGGAATTTTGGAAGAGTCGCTTCAATATAGCAGACGCTGTGTTTTTAATTACCTCAGCCTGGAAAGAGGTTACTGTGAGGTGTCTTTGTGCTGCTTGGAGGCCATTGTGGCCTGAATGTGTGCTTCAAAGAGACTTTGAAGGCTTCGGAGAGTTAGAAGAAGAGGCTGTTCATGAAATTGTCTCTGGGCAATTCCATCGACCTGGAAGTGGATGATGATGATGATGTTGAGGAGTTGGTGGAAGAGCACAGTAAGGAACTGTCCACTGAGGAGCTGCTTGAGCTTCACAAAGAAGAAAATGAGACACTGAAGCGGAGCTTAACTTCTGAGAAGTCAGGGGAGGATGAGGACAAGGAGGAAAGCCGCATCATTCCAGCCAAAGATCTTAAGGATGCGTTCTTTAGCTGGAGCAAACTGTCTAAGCTTGCTGAGGATTATCATCCTAATGTTGGTTCTGTGGAAAAGGCCATCAGTGTGTTCAATGACAATGTTATGAACTACTTTTGGAAGGTTCAGAAATCAAGGTTGAAGCAGCCAACCCTGGATTCCTTCTTTAAAAAAAGTAACAAAAGAACCTACAGACAAAGTGCCTGTAAGACAGTCACCAAAGAGGGCTAGGAAGGATGACTCCTCTCCTTCCACCTCTTCTCCATAATTCTCTCCTCCCCCCTCCCCCTCTGCCTCCTGTCCTGCATGCTGAACAGCACTAAGGTAAGATAAAGTACCGTATTTTTTACATTTTCCACAGAATTTTTTCAGTGTTAAGTGGTTGTATTTGGGGGCCTGGAACGGATTAATCCAATAACGAACGAATGCTATAACAAACGAGGTTCTAGAACCAATTAGATTCGTTATAGCATACCCCACTGTACTTAGTTACTGTACAGTTGTACCCCACTTAACGCGGTCAATAGAACCCAGAGGGTCCCGTGTTAAGTGAAATCCGCGTTAAGTGAACAACAGAACATATGGGATTAATTCCAATAGAAACCAGCCCGACCCCCAAACTCCACTTTTTGACGACACATGACTATGTTGTATTAAAAATTTTATCTTAACTTTATGATGGTATGAAAAAACAAGTAATATAGAAGAGGTTAGGTTAGGAAAAATAAAGGTTAACATAGGAAAAATAAAGGTTACGTTAGAGAAACTAAAAGTTAGGTGGAACACTTACGGTAGTAGAAGAGATGGGTCGGCATACGGGGATGGAGGCTGGTTCCGAGGCAGAGGGCAGATTACTGGCCCTCAGTGAATCACCATTACTAGGTGAATCACCATCACTGTCACTTACAATTGTCAGGGCTTCCCTGACAAATCCCTCAAAGTCAACTTCACTGTCACTATCACTGGCTTGGGCTGGCTGTGGTGGGTTGCGGGCGAAGAACTCGGTTATGCTTTTTTGACGGCTGGTGTTTATGTTGTCTTGGTACACCGTGATGTACGGCTCCATAGCCTGCACCAGCTGGGTATGGAAGACTTCATAGCGGTCATCGTCATTGTCGCAGGAAAGGAAGGACTTCATTTTCTCTGCACACTCTATGGCACACTTAATATCACTATGACTTAAACTGTGTTCTTCGGAGAATGACGCACCTTCTTCCTCCTCTTCACTGACGTGTTCTTCTTCCAACATCTCGTCGGCAGTCACTTCAGGATCTCTGATCACCTCCAGGATGTCTTCGTTGGTGGTCTCGGAGAAGCCTTCAGCTGTAATATTGAGCGCAGCTTCTCTGGCAAGGTCCACTGCTACTGCAACAGTCTGAACCTCACCAGTCACAGGTTCACTCCTCCTCTCACCTGGTATGCCATGCAACACATGTCTCCATGCGTGACGAATCGTAGCAATAGTCAGCAGATCCCATGCCTCCACCAAGAAGTCTACAGCTTGTTTAACGTTAAACTTCTTCCAAAATTGTTTGACGAGAATTTCTTGAGTCACCGCCTCTTGTTCCTTGTCCTCGTCGCTTTTGCTCTCGCTGTCGGTGTCACCCAGCTTACGCAACTCATCCTTGGTGTTGGTAGAGTCGTTCAGGAGCTTGAACTTCTTTGCAGAGTACGCAGCTTTAACATTGCAGATCAACTCCTGGTCCATGGGCTGGATTAATGACGTAGTGTTGGGAGGAAGGAAGACCACTTTTACGTTGGGGTGACGATCCATAAGTAGGGGCGAGTGTCCAGGTGCGTTGTCAAGGAGCAACAAAATATTGAATGAAACATTCTGTTGCTTGCAGAATTTCTTCACATCGGGAACAAAACAGTTGTCAAACCAGAAGAGGGACAGAGAAGAGGACATCCACGCCTTACGTGCGGTTAGCCAGTGGACATTAAGCTTGTTCATGTCCATATTATTGTAGGCGTGCGGCTTGCGGGCTGTGTGAATCACCGATAACTTTGGTTTACAGGTACCGGAGGCATTGGTGGTAAACAGGACGGTGATGCGTTCCTTCTGCAACTTCCGACCCCTTACCTTGCTGGCAGACTGGACAACGAAGGTCTTGGAAGGTAGCCTTTTCCAAAAAAGACCAGATTCGTCCATGTTAAACACCTGGTCGTCGGTGTACTGTCCTTCCTCCATAATCTCACGTAAGAACGGAGGAAAATCTCTAGCCGCCACACGGTCAGCACTCGCTTCCTCACCACCAATGTTGATGTTGGTGATCTTGTTCCTCTTCTTAAACCTATGCAGCCAACCAGAGGAAGCATTGAAGGGTTTGGGCTCTGCAATTCCCAGCTTACGTGACACTGCTGCGTATAGCTCACGTGCGTACTCCTGCACTGAGCGCGTGTCCACCGCCATGTTGCGTCGCGCCTGACGAATGAAATAACTCACCAGCAAATTTTCCACTTTTGCCAGCACCCTGTTCTGGCAATACCTGATAGTTGAAACACCTGCAGACTTTGTGATTTTCATGTGCTCTTTGATCTTGGCTGCATCCTTCTTGATCGTGCGAATCGTAGATTCGTTGACGCCATGCTGGCGCGTGAGATCAACTTGCCGTGTTCCTTTCTCCAAATGTTGAACAATTTGGTACTTCACCTCGTAGCTTAAGGAACGTCGTGTCTTCTTTGGCTTAGTGCCGCTGGGTCCAAGTAAGGAAAGGTCTCTCTCTGGTGGCGGTGGTGGTCCGGCGGAAGCCATTTTACGGAACAATGGATGCGTGTTTACACGGTGTGGCCTTGAGAGATGAAACTGCCGCGGCTAGCTCAATCATCGTCTTTCCTCCCTCCCTCCCTCCATCCCTCCCCGGGGTGGTCACGTCATAATAGTTTAAGCCAATTACAGCTAGCAGCAGAGGGGGGTAGGGATGCATGGCCAATCACAGTCCGATACGTCATATGACGTCAGTGATAACGCAACAAAGACAGACACTGCGCAACCTTACTGCGCCGCTTGCCCAAGCGGAGGGAGGAGGAGGGAGAGGCGATGAGCGCAGGCAGGCAGGCGGGCGGGTGGCGCGTGGAGCAAATCTAAAAATAGCGTCTCGAGCCGGACACTCACCGTGTATATGTGGAAAAATCCGTGTTAAGTGAAAGTTCAGCTCTGGCAAGGCACCGCGTATATGGTAAAACGCGCTAAGTGAAACCGCGTTAGGCGGGGTAATACACCTAGACCCCGACTTACGACTACGTGGACTTACGACCGTCGGGACTTACGACCGCCTCAGATATAGATAAAAAAAAAAAAAAAAAATTTTTTTTTTAAATGACACACGCATTTTCTATACCGAAACGTTTCCAGTTAATGTAGTCTCCATGTATAATTAGAAAATTATGGGGGCCCCATGTGCATTCAGCTGACTACATTAAAGGTTAAGTGCTCAGTCACACTGTATCCATTCCTTATTATTTATTACTCTCACTGTACTGTATCCATTCATCATTATTCATTACTTTTACTGTACTGTATTTCATTTTAGATTTTTTATTAAAAAAAAAAAAAAAATTTTTTTTTTTTTTTTTTTTTTTTTTTTTTTTTTTTTTATCTATATCGGAATTACGACCATGTCGGACTTACGACCTGGATTTGGGTCCCTAACCCCGTCGTAAGTCGGGGTCTAGGTGTACTGTATATCAGATACTGTCCAAGTTTTGGAACTAGTTCATCAATAAATTGGGAAAATTTTTGTCATTTGTGTATTATTTACACCTTTGTGGCATGGCACTGCATATGTATTTTTTCAGTTTCAAATTAAATTTGTTAAGGAAATAAAACATTTTTAAGTGTTTTCACAATACTGTATCTACAAAGAAGATCCAAGAGTCTTATAACATTCCTTGAGTCCTGAGAAGATATATATTTTACATTCACAATAAAATTAAGGTTTCTGTTGAATCAGCCAATCTTATCTCATGCATGTAGTTAGCCTTCGTTATGCCTGCTTACTATATTAGAATAATTTTAAATTTTCTATTAGTGTCGGAATCGGTAAAGCATCAGCCATTTCAAACGACTGTATGGTACAGTATCGATATTGGCAAAAATTTTGGTTCTGGTGCATCCCTAGTAGAACCTCTATACACTGCACTTCAGTATACGGCAATTCACTTTTTTCTGACTGGGGGTATTTTGGCCCACCCCTCTATTTACCAGAAATAGTTAAAAAAAAGTCTGGAAAATCTAGCATCAGTCTGGACAGTTATGTGTTTGTACATGTAGTTGAACATATGAGGCACTCAGCATTAGAAGGGGGTGAAGCAACACCCTGGCCAAAATGTGTTTTTTATGGATATCATTATTTTCACCTTTCCTCGACATGTTGGCGTTAGATGTAACCCTTTAGCTAGAATAGAAATATGGTAGAAAGTCCTTAAAAAATAAGGTTTGATTTCGTCTCCGGCCTGGAGCTAAGTATCTGGCTGTGCGCTCAGTCAAAGAAGGTGGCAACATCCCGTTCAGAGTGAGAGGAGCGCGAGCCAATGACAGCGTGCCTCCCTCGGACCATACCCCCTAAGACAGCCAATCACAGTGGATTTCCCCTTGCTACGTCACAGCTCCTTGGCCAATCCGCACGCCCAGATGTTGCCTCCTTGTTAGTTTTGGTGGGTTGTATAGCATAATGAAGTTCAGTGTACTTCCTACTGCTATTTTTGAAAACTTTTCGGCATGACATTGACGTAATTCATGTTCCACGGGTGTGAGAAGTGCTGTGCAATATCTGCCCGATATTAGAGCAAGACTCGAGTGAGGCCAGGCCTTCTGGTGTGGGTTCTGGAGCCTTTTATTCCTGTCACAACAAATTGATTCACCATCGAGACTTTTAAAACACAAGTGATACAAAACATCGAAACATCAAAAGAATAAAAATAAAGCATTGGATTACGTTAACACTGAATTACTTGAATACAACTAAGCAAATACTGATGGACACAAACAGAGACATAAATAGGTACTCACATAGATATACCACATTGGTGGCGACAGGAACAACACAAATAAATGAAGTATAAGTGACAAGTGACACTCAAAGGATGTGGACTGTATGACAGGAGAATTGAACTGACTCAAGTCAGTTGGTGGGTCCTATATATAAGGTCGGCTCCCGCCACGCGACCCGCCGGTGGGTCGTTTAACGATGCAGATAGTCGTTAGAGAACAAAGATTGCTGGTTACAATACAAAATAAAGAAATAAGAGGGGCTTGAACAAATAATGACAGTTAAAACCTTAACAGCACAGGGTAAGGTGACTAGAATATATAATAGTGAATTTAACACATTACAGAAATAATATGGAACATGGGAGCATGTTATATATAAAAAAAAAAAAAATACGACACGGTCGTAACACCGTGTGTTTAGTGACGACAGTGCTCACGAGGACACCCCAGGAATGCTTGGTGATAGTGATTTTGGTATACAGTCAACCCTCGCTTTACGCGGTACCCTGCCGAACACGGAATGCTCACTTTCCGCGGTGTGTGTGTACCCTTTTGCGCGGAGAGCGGCGCGAGCAGGGTGCGCACAAGGTTGCCCAGTCATCAAAACATTACCGAGTTCTTCACCCGCCACCCACCACAGCCGGCCCAAGTCAGTGATAGTGATAATGATAGTGAGGATATGGACTTATATGGACTTTGAGGGGTTTGACAAAGAGGCCCTGCAAGCCTCTGTGGTGGATAGTGATACAATTGATACAAGTGACACAGGTGAGGGCCAAAAATTAATCTGCTCTCTGCCTCGGAACCAACCCCTCATCCCCGTGTGCCCAGCCATCTCTTCTCCTAATGTAAGTGTTAAAAAACCTAATGTTATTGATATTTCTCTTAATTATTAATTGTGTGTGCATACCATCATAAAATTAAGAAGTTATTTTTACTACAACGTAGGTATTGTGTCTGAAAAAGTGGAGTTTGGGGGTCGGCCCGGTCTCTATTTCAATTAATCCCATATGTTATGTTGTTCACTTTTCGTGTTTCTCACTTTACGCGGGCCGCCGTGGGTTCAATTGACCGCATAAAGTGAGGGTTCACTGTACTCATAATACAAAAAGTGACTGCTGTGTGTTCCGGTACAGGGTTACGTGCCATGCACTGATGGCAATAATGACGATGAAAGTGAAGATGAAAATGATGAAAGTGAGTCTAGTGGTAACAATCAGTGACACTAGTGTATCACAACAAGAACATACAGACTGTGAGGAGGTATAAGTGGACAGTGATGAGACAGAGTGATGAAAGTGAGCCTGACCCAATGAATGCTAGTGAAAGTGAGCGATTTTTAGAGAGTGCAGAGAAAGACTTTGATCAGTACGTGACTGATTATAACCAGGCCATTAAAGTTATACGCACTCCTCAGGATTTACGTAACTTCAAGTTACTGCGATCTTTGGGGATAATAAAACGAAGGAACTAAACAGAGTAAGATTGTAATACTATTATCATAATACTGTTTCTACCAAAGATTATGTAAACTTTCTTCACCTTTGTATCCGTATGTTATTTCCGTTGGGGGGGGGGGGGAGTGTAGTGTGTTTCCTTATTATTACACACTATTATACTTAACAATATTTTAAATTTCTGGCTAATAATAGAGATGGTAAGATAAATACTGATAGGGGTTGGGGGGGTGTGAGACGAGTGCTGTTTTTGGTGACCATTAACTTGTTTTACAGTATTAGCCCACAATAATAAGAAAATTTTGCAGAAAAATGCAATTATTGTTTGTCTGAAGAGCAAACAACTGTACATCACGGGTAGTTATTCCCATTCAACTCACGATAAAATAATAACTATTCACAGTACTAACTTGTAGTTTTCACAGTTCGCTAGGAGAGGGAATGAGCTGCACGATAAAAAAAATAATCCTCTACCTTAAATAACAAAAGTTATGTTTGTTTGAACTAAGAAAAACTTTAAACACGTCTTTCTCAACTTTATGACTTTGGCGCTTCACCCCCTTCTGATGCGAGCGGCTCGTGTGTGTGGGTTTTGTGCATCATGCATCTCAATCCGAGTCCTGCCTTCATATTTTTGGTATAACCGCATTCAAACTGGGTTGATGAAGTGATAGCAGGCTAGAAAAAGAAACAAAGTCGCTTAATAACGGCCACTGCACTACCAGGCACAAGTGAACAGCTGACTTGTTCCTATTATGGATTTTCATATTTTTTTAAATGCTTGTAAAAAATAATTTTGGTCACAAATATTCACTATACGTGATTTGCGGAAATCAGTCATATAAAGAGCGAGCATGTAAAGTAACTTCAATGCTACCTGGAAAAATTTTTACATGGAGGAGAGCGCTGATTGGCTGTGAGTGTATGTGGATATGTTGCTTATTGTTGGAGAGACTGTAAACGAGTAAGGCTGCTGTCAGCGAGTCCTGAGTGTTCTGTCTCTTAACTTCGCCTTGTACTGTATTATGGATTTCCATATTTATTCCGTGAAAATGCTTTTAGTGAACTTAAAACCCTTCAATATTTTTGTATCTTGGTCGTGTCTAGATCACGTCCACATAATAAAAAGATTTGATGTGTATGAAACTAGGTTCACAGAATTACTTTATATGCAGCCATCAGATAAATAAGATAAGAATTTTGTTAAAATAGCTTATACAATACTGTAGTATATATTCGGAAAGTCTTGATAAGGTTATCGAAGCTTCTGTTGGTTTTCCTTTGTGTTTAAACTCACATTTTCCCTCTGCTTCAAAGCCCTGCCCACTTTCAAGGAATTCATTTTCATTGCTAAGGTTAAAGTGGTCATACCTCAAAAGTAAGTACAGGTATTAGGGCCAATTCTTTCAAATCGCAATGAAAAATATAAGAAAAAACTGTCAGTAATAAAATTCCCATTTGGGCATAAAATGAATCTTAACCATTTTTTTTAGTTGTGTGGACAACCTGGAGTTGCTGAGTGTTATCTCTACATGCTGTGTGTAGTTAAATTATTATTATTAACTGTATTATATTTTTTACTTTTCAGAACAAATTTCTGATCATGGCAACAGATGGTTCAATTGGCTTATATTGTTGGTACCAACAAGTAAAGAGAAAAGGTAAGAAAAGAGTTATTTGTGTGTGATTGACTGTGCACTATAACAGCCTCTGTTAACTGCTGAAACTTTTTCAGTGTGGTAGAAACAGCTGGCCCATAAGCTACGCCCCACGTCTATAGCTACAAATAGCTCATTGGTTCCCCTGAGCGTATTTATAGCAACATTTTATGATAAATATTGAAAAATTTCTAACATCCTCTCTGAAGTGCTATTGCCTTGAAATCATCTGCATTTTGATAGTTCAGATATTTGACGTTATGTTAGGTAATAACAAGTCTGCTTACCAGTTGTGAACACATTTAGTTTGAATTTTCTATGAACCAATCAGCTATTAGTATAGAAAAGGGGTGTGGCTTATGGGTCAGGTTAGTGTGGAAATACTAGTCTGTGATGAGAATTGTTGTGGTACTGTAATACTGTGTGTAATATACAGTGTATACAGTGGTCCCTTGGTTAACGAGATTTAGGTTAACGATTTACCATCCATAAGATTCTTAATTTCGGTTAACGAGCAATCCCTCGATTAACGAGTTTTTTACGAGCCGACTTCAACATGTTTTCGCTTGTATTTGGCGGTCCACCAGCTGTAGTATTAGTCCGCCAATACAGTAATCGGTTTTAGGGCTTAAATTCCTTACTATTTTAGTAAATATCAAGAAGTTTATACTATTCAATAATTTTAAAAGTTTAATATTAACTTTTTTTAGTCATTTTAACAATTATTGAACATAATTGAAGGTAAAGAAACTAGTTTCTGGTGTGCCATCCAGCCTGTTAACACACCAGACAGGCGTTAGTCTCTCTCTGTTTTCAGTGGAGGTAACATCTTGCTTGAGACTCTCTTCAACTAAATGCTTTTTTTCTGTGTTTCCAAGCAAATTATTGGTCATTTTGAAATATATTTTACATATTGACAATATATAATGCAGTGCAGTGTTGATTTAAAGAAAATAATCTTGAAATACACCAAGAGAACTAAAATTTTATGGGTGAAATGGTGCCATGGGGTGACTTCTCTTCCACCCCAATGCCTTCTCTTCTCCCTTCTCCTCTACCCCCATTCTAATTCCCATCATCATCATCATCCAGGAGCCTTCTACATGCACACCTCAAAGTAAGTGTACTTTTCTACCTTTTTTGTTGAATTTAGGCTATTTTCGGTGAGCTGGAACCACTTACCCAAAAACCCATTGAAACAATGGTTTCGGTTAACGAGCAACCTGCTGGAATGGATTGTGCTCGTTAACCGAGGGACCACTGTATATATCAGGTTCCAGTGTGACTATTTGTCTGTCACACCACACCTCAGCCACAGGGAAGCTTCATGAACAATATTACCTACTTTTGTTTGTTTTATTTTCATTGTTTGTCCATTTTATCAGGTTGTATCAAAGTAATATTGCTGAAAGTAGTGTAGCTGTATTGCCGTAAAATAATGCTATGATTATGTTATAAATGTTTTTATTTGTGGAATCATTATTATTTTATGCATTAATTGCTCTACCAAACACAAAGACTGCCAGACAGACTGGCGACCGACTGGTGAGTGTTGCCAAGCACTTTTTTATGATAAATTATGCAAATGAAATATTCTAAATTAATTATTTATAGCAAATAATTATTAAGATCAGTAAGTACATACATTAATGGCCACCTTGGACACAAAGACGACCTGAAAATAGCTTCTAAGTGCGTAGGGACCACGAGCGTCAGCTGTCAAACCAACACTGTCTCCTTATCTCCCCTCCTACCTGCCTCCTTCCCTCCCTCTGTACAGTCAAGAAAATTTCTAGAGGGTCAATATATAGTTATTCTTGCTTAATTTTTATTGTTTTATCATTTTAAAAGGTTAAAAATTATTTTTGGAAAAGTTGATTTTTCTCGATTTACCCCCGCGTGGGGAGTACTACCACCAGCACCCTAACCTGGGGCTTAAGGGTTAAGGGTTAATTAATACATACAAATTTTTTTTACATTAATTTTACTACAGCAACAACCAGGGTCCTATTTTCTTCAGTTTACGATGGATAACTGACATTATGGGTGTAAACACATGACAACAACAATGCTGTTTCGTCTCCTCGTGTGTTTTAACCTGTTGTTGGTCATTAATGTTCAAGTACGAGATTGCTGATGTTACTATCTCTGTTTAATCACGTACTAGACGTTTTCCAAGTAACTTTTCCCGTGCATTTGAAACCGAGTGCAGCTACCATAATCTGTTGGTTGGTGGTGCCTGGCATCTTGTGTAAAAGTTTCTCGCCACTCAGCCTTGAGGGGACACCCCCCCCCCCCCGACTGTGGGCTCCATCCTCCAATCTCTCCCCACAGTCAAGGCCCCAGGGGATTACACAGTAGAGTCTCGAATTCTCGATAGCCACGGCATGTGAATGAAATCGGTCACCCAATCAGGATGAGATATACAGGGTACGCTGAATTATATGGTAGAGGTGAAGATGAGCATGGTATTGACAGAGAGGCATGTATTGATAGTGATGTTGAAGGTGATGATAGTGATCCATACTACGTGCTTGAACAGAAGGAAAGAGACGACGACGATGATGAGTGGCAAATGGAGGAGAGAGGGTTGCTGTCCTCCCCATCTCCAGGAACATCCAGTACTCCCTCCATTTCACCTACCACTTCCAGTCTCACTGCATGGTTACATCCACCCAATACATGTCAAAACAAGAGGGTAAAGTCACCTGTTCCTCATGATCAACCAGCCCACATGATGATGATAATTCTGACTCATGACCACACTCGATCTCCAATAGCCCCACCACAAACCAACCCCCACGTGGCGGACAACAACGCATCCGTAACTCCTGGCCCTCCCCCCCCCCCCCAGATGACGGGCGCCAACTCTGGTGCTTCTGCCAGCGTTAGTCCTGCCGGCTTGGATTGATGGGGCGAATTTTGATGCATCAAACAGGAATAAAAATACTGTACAAGAATTCATAGCAAACAGCCGGGAGAGTGCCTACTTCAATTATTTCTGGGATGATGAGATTCTTGACATTATGGTGACAGAAACAAACCACTACATTTACTTTATGAGAGGGGTTAAGGTGTTATCTTCGCAGTCTAGTGAACACCAGCTGAGATGAGGGCATTCCTAGTCTTCGTGATGTTGATTGGGATTGTGAGGAAAAATAATTATAGGGATTACTGGAGCATGGACTGCCTCATCCAAACACCGATTTTTAGCAAAGTCGTGTCAATGAACAGATTTGCCAATATACTGCGAGGACTTCACCTTTTGACAACCTGCAGGGCTTCCTGAATGAAGACAAGTGTTTTATCCATACAGTACCAGAATGTCGTCTTTGATGAGAGCCTGATGTTGTGGAGGGGGAATATTGGGTTTTGCCAGTATATTCCCTCAAAGCACCACAGGTTTGGCCTGAAATTGTTTGTAATTTGCAACTGCAAGACTGGCTTCATGCTAGATATTGCACTTGACATCAGAAATGCAATGGAAGTGACTGATGATATGAGCCTGGGAATGGCAGCAGCTGTTGTAAAGACTCTCATGGCTCCGTTTCTCAACAACAACCACTGCCTGTATGTGGGTAACTGGTACACGGGGCCTGCTTTATTTGAGGAGCATGTGGGACAGTAAAGAGGGGGAGGAAGCACATGCCACATTTTGATCTTCTACCAAACAAGGGAGATGTAGCTTACAAGCAAGCCAAGCATTTCCTGGCCATTATATGGAAGGACAATATTCAGGTGTAAAATAGAAGGCAAAGATGATTTCTTGGATTTACTTGTGCAGGCAGTCGTACAGAGCTTGAGATGTGTACTGAACCAATGATAGTCGGGCACTGATCCTCTGACCAGGATCCGTCCCCGCAGGTGACGGATGTCACCCTCAAAGCACACATGTGCATTGATACACAGGGTAGCAAAGTAGTACCTGGTGAATGCATACATAACATGACATGACAGACAACCAGGCACATACATACATGGTATACATAACAATGCATAAATACATGATGTATAGTAGCTAAAACAACTATCTATGCAGGTGGGGGTCGATATGCTCCGAAATTTTACATGTGACTAGTGACATCTCGGGGGGGGGGGGGGGGGGGGGTTAGCCTGTCCTCACTCACCACCATTCAGTACCCATCACAGGGGGTGTGTTACCATATGGGAATAACTTACCAGTTATATGTGTATGTAATTATTGTCTCACAGTTTAGGGAGACAGTTGTTACCGCTCCTGATATATGGTTTACGTAGTAATGTAGCATACATGGGCTATGGTTGCAGTGCATGATTCGTTTTGACACTTTATTGCCATCTAATAATCAAATCATGAGACCGAGTTCATTGATTATGAACCTGGTTCACGAGATGCTCCATTGCTGATTATGAACCATATCAGAGCCAACATGTGATGATTTTATGTTTCTCATGCCACTCGTCATGGAAGCCTCACAGGAAATGCGGGGAGCTATTGTCACCCTGTACAATGAGGGTCACAGCATTTCTGAAATTGCCTGGCGGGTCGGTATCCACCGGAATACCGCCTCTCTATGGATCAGGCCATACCGAGAGACTGGAGCTACAGCTGATCTGCAATGGAGCAGCAGCACTACCCTGGAGGAGAACCAGGTTGATTAGTTTTATTTGTAATCATGCCGTAATTTAGGGTAAATATGTGGTAAACAAGGTTTGAAACAAGACAAAAAAAATTGTGACTAGTATCCATTAGCAGGGCCTACATTTATTCGTGGTATTTCACTTAACCAGAACAAAGCAGCTGCTTTTGAGGCCGATTCGTTCACAACCTCTGCGAGCATACGCCATGACCTGGCCCTGCAATGCAGCACTCAGACAGTCCGAAACCGCCACATGGAGGCCAGAATGGAATATGTACTTGAGTATGCTGACAAGGAAGACAGCTTTTGGGACAGAGTACTATTTTGTGACGAAAACACCTTTTGCACTGACAGTCCCACATCTAACCGAAATGTTTGGGCGGATAGTCAATAGCAGTGCGTCAGTGGGTGTCCATGTGTGTCTCTTTGTTCCTTTCATTATACAGTATATATATATATATATATATATATATATATATATATATATATATATATATATATATATATATATATATATATATATATATATATATATATATATATATATACATATATGTGCTGATAACCACAAGGAAAGAAGAAAACACTAAGTTCCCAAGCGCTTTCGTGTAATTCACATATTCAGGGGTGAGTACAGACTAGAGAGAGTAATACAAATCAAGGTGAATATATACAGAGGAGGGTGAGACCAGGTCCACAATGGTCAGGTATTAGGTAATGACCCTACTAATCTTTAAATAGCACACAACGGTTGGTGGTCAGGTCAGATGGGCCAGTGACCCGCCTTCTCACCTGATCACAAATCTTCTTAATTACAAAATTGTCCAGCTTGTACATGCCGTTACTCAAATTCATGTTGAATGCTTCGGTATGTTTAATAAGACTAGATTCTATGATGTTCCTACTATCAATTGAATTACATGGTAATATTGAGGAGGCATTATCCCAGTCAATGCAATGCTTTAGTGACATGTAGATCCTTATTTTTCTTAAGGGCTTGGATTGCTTTGGTGAATCTTTCTGGACAGTTTGGAACACAAGGCTTGGACATAGATGCATACACAACACCTTTACACATGTTCACTTCTTCACTTGTCAAATTACTGAATTTCTCCAAATTGCAAAATGCTCAAGCCAACACAGTAGTGATTTTAAACAAAGATGACTATATCTCAAAAATGAATGACCTTTTATGTGACACTACAACATATTCTAAACTCATAAATAATCCTCTCAACACTGTCAACACCCAGTTCAACAAAAAACTGAAGTCCCTATTGAGAGGCAAAGCTACTCTCATTAAACATCTTACTTCAACGTCCCCTCCACTGCCATACATGTACGGTTTAATCAAGACCCACAAGCCCAATAACCCAGCAAGACCCATCATTAGCTCAGTTGGGTCAATCTCTTATAAACTATCTAAATGGTTAGTTTCTTTACTAAACCCCCTAGTTGGCAACATTTCTAACTCCAATATCAAGAATAATATGGATCTGGTTGATAAACTCAATAACTTGCACATTAATCATGATTTTAAACTGGTCAGCTTTGATGTAACGTCACTCTTTACAAAGGTCCCAGTTGATGATTTACTAGAGTTCCTCATAGATTCCCTGGATAACATTTCACTGCCCGTCTCGAAAGACGACTTCATCGAACTCATCAAACTATGTATTAAGGATTGCAAATTCGAATTCAATGGGGAATATTATGCTCAAAAATTTGGTATGGCAATGGGTAATCCACTCTCACCTGTATTAAGCAACCTATATATGGAATTCTTTGAAAAGAAACTATTAAGTAATATTTTACCACCCTCAGCAGTCTGGTTTAGATATGTTGATGATGTATTATGTCTCTGGCCATGTAATGAGGACCTAAAAGCTTTCCTACCACAACTTAACAACTTAGCCCCCTCGATCAAATTCACTGTGGAATTAGAGCAAGACTGTAAATTGCCATTCCTAGACTGTCTGATACACAGAATAGGTAACACTTTTAAGTTCAGTATTTATAGAAAACCAACCAATGTGTGTTCATACATTCATTATTATTCTGCCCACCATAATAAAGTCAAACAGTCAGTATTTACAACAATGTTTTTACGTGCCTTGAGAATTTGCAGTCCGGAATTCATCGATGAGGAATACAAATATATATATAATATTGGCTCAAACCTTAAATACCCTAGATCTTTCATAGACAAATGCTTAAACATTACTAAGAAAACTTTTTATAGAACTGATCCCAAGCCCACCCATGACCATAAGAATATCTTAATATTACCATTTCACAAAAATTTCTCACACATTCCGGCACAGCTAAAAACCTGGAACGTCAATGTGGCATTTAAAAACTCATGCACTGTTAAACAAATGTTAATCAAGAACTCCCCCAACAACACAATTGGTTGCATTTCTAAAGTCCCTTGCAAGGAATGTAATATGTTTTACTTAGGCCAGACAGGTAAAGATCTTGTAACTAGAATTAAACAACACAAATACAGTGTTAGAACAGGCCAGGAATCCAATGCTCTGTTTGTTCATTTGAGGGATAACAAGCATTGCATTGACTGGGATAATGCCTCCTCAATATTACCATGTAATTCAATTGATAGTAGGAACATCATAGAATCTAGTCTTATTAAACATACCGAAGCATTCAACATGAATTTGAGTAACGGCATGTACAAGCTGGACAATTTTGTAATGAAGAAGATTTGTGATCAGGTGAGAAGGCGGGTCACTGGCC
>CAUDMG010003105.1:0-11486 GCA_958450375.1 Homarus gammarus
GACAGGTATGGGTGTAAATGACATGTATGAGTGTAAATGACAGGTATGGGTGTAAATGACAGGTATGGGTGTAAATGACAGGTATGGGTGTAAATTACAGGTATGAGTGTAAATGACAGGTAACAGATGTAAATAACAGGTATGGGTGTGTAAATGACAGGTAACAGATGTAAATAACAGGTATGGGTGTAAATGACAGGTATGAGTGTAAATGACAGGTAACAGATGTAAATAACAGGTATGGGTGTGTAAATGACAGGTAACAGATGTAAATAACAGGTATGGGTGTAAATGACAGGTATGAGTGTAAATGACAGGTAACAGATGTAAATTACAGGTATGGGTGTAAATGACAGGTATGGGTGTAAATGACAGGTATTGGTGTAAATGACAGGTAACAGATGTAAATGACAGGTATGGGTGTAAATGACAGGTATGGGTGTAAATGACAGGTATGGGTGTAAATGACAGGTATAGGTGTAAATGACAGGTATTGGTGTAAATGACAGGTAACAGATGTAAATGACAGGTATGAGTATAAATGACAGGTATGGGTGTAAATGACAGGTATGGGTGTAAATGACAGGTATGGGTGTAAATAACAGGTATGGTGTAAATGACAGGTAGCAGATGTAAATGACAGGTATGGGTGTAAATAACAGGTATGGGTGTAAATGACAGGTATGGGTGTAAATGACAGGTATGGGTGTAAATGACAGGTATGAGTGTAAATGACAGGTATGAGTGTAAATTACAGGTATGGGTGTAAATGACAGGTATGGATGTAAATGACAGGTATGGGTGTAAATGACAGGTATTGGTGTAAATGACAGGTAACAGATGTAAATTACAGGTATGGGTGTAAATGACATGTATGAGTGTAAATGACAGGTATGGGTGTAAATGACAGGTATGGGTGTAAATGACAGGTATTGGTGTAAATGACAGGTAACAGATGTAAATGACAGGTATGGATGTGTAAAAGGACAGGTATTGGTGTAAATGACAGGGAACAGATATTGTGACAGGTATGGGTGTAAATGACAGGTAACTGATATAATGACAGGTATGGGCGTGTAAATGACAGGTATGGGTGTAAATGACAGTTATGGGTGTAAATTACAGGTATGGGTGTAAATGACAGGTATGGGTGTAAATGACAGGTATGGGTGTAAATGACAGGTAACAGATATAATGACAGGTATGGGTGTAAATGACAGGTATGGGTGCAAATGTCAGGTATGGGTGTAAATGACAGGTATGGGTGTAAATGACAGGTATGGGGGTGTAAATGACAGGTATGGGTGTAAATGACAGGTATGGGGGTGTAAATGACAGGTATGGGTGTAAATGACAGGTATTGGCGTAAATGACAGGTATGGGCGTGTAAATAACAGGTGTGATTGTAAATGAATACACCGTTTCCCTAATAAACTTAATGTAAATAGAGACCTATATTTTTCTAAGAGAAGGCTCGTAACTGGAACAATTGCTATTAAGTAGAGATTATTAATAGGTTGCTATTAAGTAGAGACTATTAATAGGTTGCTATTAAGTAGAGACTATTAATAGGTTGCTATTAAGTAGAGACTATTAACTGGTTGCTAAGTAGAGACTATTGACAAGTTGCTATTAAGTAGAAACTATTAACTGGTTGCTAAGTAGAGACTATTGACAAGTTGCTATTAAGTAGAGACTATTAACTGATTGCTATTAAGTGAAGGGAAATAACTAGATCACCCATTGACGTAAAACACTCTGCCGCCCCGTTTACATGAATGGGAGTAACTGTAAATGTCTTTTTTTTAAGGGAACTTTATTTTACATGAAGGTGTAATACAAGACCACATTTGCAAAAAGAAGTAAAAGCAAAGACGATTATTTACACGAGGGAGCTAAACGAAAGACGATTATTTACACGAAGTAGCAAAACGAGACCATTTCTTACACGCTGAAATAAAACGAACGATTTTTTACACGAAGGGGCTAAGACAAAGACGATGTTTTACAAAATAAAGTAAATAACAGACGATTTTTTACACGAAGGGGCTAAACCAAAGACGATATTTTTTCAACATGGAACAAAAAAACGAAACAAAAACCCATAAAAGACGACTGAGAGAGAGATCGACGCCACGACCATCACACGAAGAAGGAGAGGAAGAAGGAGCCGTTGTTCAGAAGGTCCCCACTCATGTCGTCCCAACTGTGTGTGTCGTCGCCGCCTCCGTCAGAAGCCTCGAAGCAGGTGTTGAGACGCTGGAAGAGAGTGCTCGTGTTGTCTGCCACCCAGTCGATGTTGTTTTTAGGGCAGAATTGGATCAACACCAGGAGGTAGGTGAGTACCAGTCCACACAGCGATACGAATGTCGAGGAGGAGAGACTGTGGGAGGAAGGAAGAAAGAGGAGGAAGAAGAATGGGGAAGAGGAAAAAGAGAAAGGGGGATGAAGAAGAAGAATGCGATAACAAGTGTGATGAAATTTCTCCTCTGTCCTTAACTCTATACACGCCGATCCTGACTCATTAACTTAAAGACTTTTATTCTTTTATAGGCTAGTTGTATATTACTCTTGTTAACGTATATAAAAAAAGACACAAATAAACAAATAAAAGAATGTCAAGATTTTTTTTACTGAGGACGTTTGAGTAAAATTTTGACGATTATTAAAAAAAAAATCCTTTATCGACAAGACAAGAGGAAAATTTATAACAGATGTGAGGTGTCTTATTAACCCACCTATAACCTCTAACTACAGGTGTATGTTATAGACTTTTAATTAATAATAGGTGTGTGGGAGGGTGTGTGTCTGTCTCACCTGTCCATACCCCACACCTCGACGCGTCCTGGTCGAGCCTCAAGACGTGTGGCCAGAGCGCTAAGGGCGTGTTGTTGTGAGGAGGCCGGGGGCGTCCTATACACCGCCTTCCTCACTCCCCTCACCAGCCCCTCATCCTGGACACACACACACACACACACCCACACACACACACACACACACACACAGGTAAGAAGGAGTTTAGTAAGTACAGAGAAAGACTCAGGTTTGGTTCCCATTCTATTTTCACTAAAGCCTTAGATATCCCACAGCCTACTGTTGTTGTTATTATGGAATCACCTGAAGACTTATCCATCCTGCTTATTTCACCTGAAGATTAACCACCCTAATGCTAACCTAACGAAATCTAACCTAACCTAACCATCAACAATTACAAATAAATTAAGACAAAATGAAAAATAGGGTCACAATACGTAAGCGCAAACCTCCTTAAGAAACGACATACAATAGGTTAGGTTAGGTTTGGAAACTATGATTTCCCCTGGATAATGTTCAGACAACTTAAGGAAAACTTTGTGTTAAGCACATTGCAAAACTTGAAATATAAGGCAAATTTTTAAATCTGTGTGAAAGCTTAGAAACCTCTAGTGAAAGCTTAGAAACTCTTGGGAATGATTTATCTTCCGTCTATATGCAGTGTAACTATATACTGTACAGTAGATGGTATAAGTATATAAATAGCAATGGAAAAATCTATCTCCCAGCACATTTAAGCTTAGTTGTAGCTGGGGAAGGAGCGGGACCTGGGCACACATATAGATGGCGCAATGAGAGAGATCTATTAAAGCACACGATGCTTGGTTACAGGTAGAGTCAGAAGGCCAATGGGAGAAAGCTTTATTTTACCGCAATACGAAGCCCCTTAGGACAGAGCTCTATAATACAGCACTAAGATGACTCCATGTTAAAAAGCTCTATATAACAGCACTACAAAATACCCCATAAAAAGGGACTCTCTCCGGTACTCTACAAAAAGCAAACTTATAATAATAATAAATTCTCTCCCTCTCACCGCTGTACGCATCTTGTCACCTCTATGGCATAGGTGGTGGAAGCGTAGGATGACTTCTATGAGAGGGGCGAGGGTGAGGAAGGCGAGAGGGGTACATGAGCCACAAACTCTCCTAAGTGACCATATCACAAACAACAGAGACATCATGTGTAACACCACCAGCATCAAGCGTAGGTAGACTGTTACCCTGAAGATCTGACAATCGTGGGAGGGATGGGTCAGGTCAGGTTAGGTTAAGTTAAATTTTAAGTTATCTTTGGTTTAGTCAGGTGAGTTAAGTTTACTTCGATGTGATTAGGTTGGAGTAAGTTTACTAGAGGATGAGTAAGTTACGTTACTTCACATTCAGCTCGATGGCGAATCAAAAATCAAACAATATAAATAACTAAAAAAAATAACACCTTGTTATGTGTGACGAGCATCTTTGAGATCATCATCCACTGGCTACTGACGGAGAGAACGTCTGCAGGACGCCAAGAAGCTCTGGTCTGGACCTCGCGCCCTAAGTCCTCCAGGGCCCTCGTCAGGACCCAAATGAAGGAACCCATATAGGCGTCGAGCAGGGCAGGGACGGAGGTACTGACGAACAAGGAGGGGAGTGCAAGCTTCCACTCTGGCACGAGGATGGCGGTGAGGACAGCGTGTATTATGGGGTAAACGACAGAGGTCATCACCATCGTCCACTGGGGGTAACCCTTCTTTACAGGCAGGCTTCTGAGAGACTCCATGTAGGTCTTCATGGTGTGGGTGTTCCAGCCTGTCTGAAAATAGGCGAAGATGCAGAAGGCGTAGCCGCAGCCCACGGGTGTCGTTATGACGATGAACCAGTAAGGCAGAGACGTGGCGATGTTCTCCGCCACCATGCCTGACACACACACCAGGCATAAGAGTGTCATAACAATCGCACAGATGACGCCTCGCACACTGACGTGGTAAGCTCCGCCGCCAGCGTCTTTCTTCAGAGGATGAAGACCCACCACACTGACACACAGGAACAGGGGACGATACTCCTCATCTAAGGTCCTCTTCTGTTTTTTCTCAGACACTGAACTAGACTGACGCTTCTCCTCACTCACACCCCGGTCACTGAAGGAGTTAATTACATAGATCTCCATACCTTAAGAGGAACTCGAGACCAAAAGAACAACCACTGATCAGGAGCGTTACTTCTGACTCACTTTTTATTTTATGAGAGAGAGAAAGAGAGAGAGAGAGAGAGGAGCTGCTGTACCAAGTCTTGTGAGTATAATACGGCTCTAATGTGTTTGGGGGTTGGGGCGGGTGGGGGAGGAGAAGGCACCAGGATTATGAGATCAGTATAGTGTCCCCTGCAGATGTCTCAGGAGTAGTGGACACCAACAGTACAGGTGTCCCCGACCAACACACCTTATCTCGGGCTGGGGAGTTGCCAGATGAGTGCCCGAGTATACCTTCACATCCCCCCCTCCCTCCCTCCCTCTTTTCCTCTTCTGGTCTTACCCGCGTCCTGTCCTCTCCCCTCCCATCTCTCTCTCTCCATGCCCCTTCCCAACAGTTCTCCTTCCCTTCCTTCCCTCCCCCCTCACATCCCCTCCTTCACATCTCCCACCGTCATATCTTACCCTCCCCCAGATAAGAGGAACTACCAGAGTGTCGCTAATGGCTCAAGAGGAAGATCAATATTGACTCTCACTTGTAGTAACCAGCACTTAGGTCACTCCTCCTCCTGTGTGTGTGTGTTTAAGTAATGGTGTGGGCAGTGATCTTGATGCAGAGAGAGAGAGAGAGAGAGAGAGAGAGAGAGATGTGTGTGTGTGTGTGTGTGTGTGTGTGTGCGTGCGTGCGTGCGTGTGTGTGGTTAGCTGTTTCGCACCTGACACGTGAAGTCCACATAACTGTTACCTACCAGTGTTACCAACAACGGCAGGAAACATATACTATTGCCCACAATGTTCCAAACACCACCGTTGACAACAGTTGCGCCTACATGTACACAATACACAGTGCCAACACATATTACAGACATTATTACGTTAGTGTGGACGGATCTTTAGTGTTTTAATTTATCATCGGGTGAAAGAAGCTAGAGCCCAATCATCACGTGACCAGATTAAATAAAGAGAATCAGCTGACGCGGACCACACCCCCAGCATGGTCGACCAGCACACGTGCAGCACCCCTCCACCACCACCACCCCCCGTGTCAGGCTGATCGTCAATAATCACGAAGGTACAAAAGTTACGTTGAAATTATTTGGGGAAGAACGAACCAAACTCAGTACAGGTTTACCAACAGTCCCAGAATTATGAATATTTACTTATAGATGTGTACGTAATATTAATAACCTGCATAATATTTTTTTTGTTTATGTTTAATTAACTCAAAACAACCGACACTGCCGCCACCAGCAACTCACAATTCAACCCGTAAATTTGAATGAAAGGCCCAGCAGAAGATAATAGCGTAATACGGATATATACAGTATATTATTCGCATCCTCACTTGTAAACAACGAGGGAAAAAAAATTGGGATCACCTGAAGAATCGTCACCCCAGAATGTCCACCTGAAGAATCATCACCCCGGGATATCCCACAAGAAGAATTGTCACCCCAGCCTGCTCCACCTGAAGAATCGTCACCCCAGCCTGCTCCACCTGAAGAATCGTCACCCCAGCCCGCAGTGAATATAATTTGTATAATTAGGATAACAAAACATATTCCTTTGTGTTATGCTTCTTTATTGCGATGCATATTACAAAGGGTACTGAACAGCAATGTGTTGACATAAAATTTCCAAAGGATTATCAGAAAAACGATCATGCCACATGAATTCTTGAAGGTGAGAATTTAAAAAGCTTCGTTTGCGGCCACGCATGGTCTTGATGTAACTCTCGTTCTTGTTCCAATATGATTCAATCGTTTGTGTGTGACCACCAGTATTCACATCCACAAAATTGACTGAGTGGTTCACAGTTGTGTGCGTGTATCCAAGACCTTGAATATTGCGGTATGCTCTCCACTCATCACTGTGAATGACTGATCCTTGTTGAACCACTTTGAGTATTATAGGAAGAAGGGTGGCAGCATCCCTTGTCTCGACAATTTCCATGTAGCCAACTGAAGGGCTCCTGCTCGTATCGACGATACCGAAAACCCAAATAGGAGAGTGTGGTGCACGTCCACGATGATGATTCGGCTCACTCCAAAGATACAAAACATGAACCAACTTCTGAAGTGAAATATTAGAACGGGCAAAAAAAGAGCCTATTCTTATAGACTTAGTGGATTTATACTAGAGGCTGTCTTAGAGGACTCATCACACAACAGTGGTAGGACGACAGTTTGGAAGGTATTGCGTGTCATGGTCAACTGATGATTATGACGAACAAATTTTGAGCCCACTTACTATCATATAGTCCTCCTACCTGACTGGAGGGTCCTGACTCCACTAACCTGAAGATTAACAACCATGGAGGGTCCTGACCCCACCTGAAGAATTGTCACCCCAGGTGTTGCCACCTAAAGATTCATCATCCCAGGATATCCCACCTGAAGAATTGTCACCCTGCCGGACTCTGGGGTGACAATACTTCAGGTGATCCAAAAATTGTTAAACACCTCCACTTTGTCATGATGTGAGACTGCGTAAACTACCATACTACCAACCTCAACTGTGTTCTGACCTCAGTTGTGTTCTGACCTCACTCAGTTGTGTTCTGACCTCACTAGGGGAAAGGTCACGGCAGGGTTAGCTCCGGAGGGATAATTATCAGATATGGCCAGAGCAAGGTGCGGTCTTGGGTATGAGAGTTTGGTGACCAAACTGGAGTGGTCCACTGAAGAATTGGCGAAGGTCAAGTTGGAGAACTTGAAATTAAGGGAAGAGCTGGCGATGTTAAAAGGAGAGGCTGGACGAGTAAAGCCAGTGGCTGACGAAAAATCAAGCGAGTGGAAAATTGTGAGTAATGGGAAGACAAAGCTTTTGGTGAAGAAGCACACCAAGGATACGACAACAACGACAACAACAGCTAAGTGTACCAACCCGTTCAGTCCCTTGATAGACGAATTGGACGTTAGTACAGTCAGGGACAGGGATGACAAGGAAGGTATAAAAACTTTAATTGTTGGTGACTCACAGGTAAGGTACATGGACAGGGCCTTTTGTGGTAAAAACAAAAATAGGATGAGGGTGTGTTTGCCAGGAGCTGGGGTGGGGGATATAATTGACAGGATGGACAATATCTTGTCTGGTAATGGGAACAAACCCATTATCTGCCTCAGTGCAGGAGGCAATGATATTGGCCGGTGTAGGAGCGAGGAACTTCTTGATAAGTTCAAGGCAGCCATAGATCGTATTAGGACTAAGGGAGGGATCCCTATCATATGCGGTGTCCTGCCTAGAAGGAGAGTTGGCAGTGAATGGTTGTCAAGGGCAGTTGGTGTTAACGACCGTCTTGACAGATATTGCAAGTCAATATCAGTCCCATTCATTGACAACTGGGACAACTTCTATGGCAGAAGGGACCTTTATGCTAGGGATGGGGTGCACCTGTCTAGGGATGGAGTAGCAACCCTGGCTGGGGCTCTAGAGGGGGCAGTTCAAAAGATATCGAAGTCTTTAAACTGCTAAGAGAACATAGGGGCACGGGGGTGGAGGAGACTGCAGTGGGAGCGGGTAAACAAGGCGAAAGATTACAGGGAAATAGTGTTAGGAATGATGACATAACTAAATTAGACAGGGAGTTTAAAACTAAACGCGGTAAGGGAAGGACTCAGAACACGACTAACTTAAATGTATATTACGCGAACAGTAGAAGTATGAGAAACAAAATGGATGATATTAGGGCCTTGGTATGTACCGAAGAAATCGATATAATTGCATTCACTGAAACATGGATCAACCTAGACACACGTGAATTACCAGTCGAATACCAAATTGCGGGTTACAAACTGTTCCATACCGATAGGCAGACCAGGAAAGGAGGCGGAGTAGCAATCTATGTTAGGGATAATCTGAAGTGTGAAATAAATAAGGAAATAAAAACTGAGAGGAATACAGAAACAATTTGGATAGAATTAAGCGACGGTCGGGAAAAATTAATCACAGGAGTAATATATAGACCCCCCAATCTTGACAGAGTCAATGAGCGACTTATCTGGGATGAAATGCGCAGGGCTTCCATACACAACAAAGTCTGTATAGTAGGCGACTTTAACCTTGGCCAAATAGATTGGACCGACCTTACGGGAAACTCAGAATCAGAGGATTTTCTCGAGACGATCCAGGACTGTTTCCTAAGTCAACATATAACCGAACCCACACGGGGTAATAATATATTGGATTTAGTTTTGTCAAACAGAGAAAACCTCATTAGCAATGTCGAGGTAGGGAACGAACTTGCAAACAGCGATCACAAAGAAATTCGATTCCAGTTAGATTTTCAGGGCAGACGTAAGGAAAATTCCACTAAAGTACCAGATTTCAGAAGGGCAAACTTTGACAAGTTTAAAGAGGCAGCTAAGAGAGGGGGTGTCGCGCTTGGCCGTGAACCTGACAGATGACACCGACCTGATAACGAGATCTGAGATTGCCGAGTTCCACGACAATTTAAATAGTGAGTTACTTAATGCACAAAGGCAGAACATACCATACAAAAAACTCAGATCAAACAACAATGACCCTAAATGGATAAATAATTATTTAAAGAACATCATTGGCCAAAGGAAGGCTATAGGTAGAAGGATAAATCGTGGCGAAATTCACCTCCGGGACTATTATAGGGTATTGGCGAGTAGGGTTAAAACCGAGATAAGGAAAGCAAAGAGGAATAATGAGGTAAGGATAGCAAGGGAGGCAAAGACAAACCCCAAAGGATTCTACCAAATGTACCAAACTAAAACACGAGAAAAGATTGGACCAATACGGTCAGACTCCGGCGAGCTCACTGATAACGACGGAGAAATGAGCAATAATTTGAATAAATATTTTTCAACAGTTTTCACCAGCGAAAATTTAAACATGATACCCGAGGCACCGACTCTATTCAGAGATAGTGAAGAAAACAAATTAAGTGAGATAGTAGTGACTAGTAACGATGTTAGTAAGCAAATAGACAAACTAAAGCCTAATAAGTCACCTGGTCCCGATGAGATATTTGCCAGAGTATTAAAGGAATGTAAGGAAGAGCTTAGTATGCCCTTAGCAAAGTTGTTTAACATGTCCTTAAAAACAGGTGTAGTACCAGAATCCTGGAGGATAGCGAATGTAATACCGATCTTCAAGAAGGGGGATAGATCACTATCCTCTAACTACCGCCCAATCAGTCTAACATCAATAGTAGGCAAATTACTGGAAGCAATCATTTCAAACTCTATTCGAAATCACCTGGAGAAGCACAGATTGATCAATGATTCCCAGCATGGCTTCACAAGCGGACGTTCTTGCCTAACTAATCTATTAACATTCTTTTCATCAGTTTTCGAATCAGTGGACGAGGGGCACAATTATGATGTGGTATATCTCGACTTTAGCAAAGCCTTCGACAGAGTACCCCACGAAAGACTAATTAGAAAGGTAGAAGCTCATGGCATCAAAGGTGACATCCTTAAATGGATTAGGGCGTGGTTACAGGACAGGAAACAGCGAGTGAGCATTAACGGCACTAAGTCCCATTGGAGCAACGTCACAAGTGGAGTTCCCCAAGGCTCAGTACTTGGACCATTATTGTTTATTATATACATAAACGACATAGATATCGGCATAGACAGCAACATAAGTAAATTTGCTGATGATACTAAAATAGGACGTGTTATCAAATCTGACGAGGACTCGGCAAAACTACAGGAGGATCTAAACAAATTTTTCGAATGGTCTGAAAAATGGCAGATGAAATTCAACATTGACAAATGTAAAGTACTCAGTATAGGGAATGTAAACAGGGAAACCAGATACCAGATGAACAACGATGCCATAGAGAAATCCGACTGCGAGAGAGATTTAGGAGTAATGATAAGTAGGAACCTTAAGCCAAGTAAACAATGTGTTTTTGCTCGTAACAAGGCTAATAAAGTACTTGGGTTCATACAAAGGAGTGTTAGTTACAAGACTAGCGAGGTCATCCTAAAACTGTATCTTGCTCTTGTGAGACCACACCTGGATTACGCAGTCCAGTTCTGGTCACCGTATTACAGAATGGATATAGAATCCTTGGAAAGAATCCAGAGGAGAATGACAAGACTAATCCCGGGTATCAGGAACCTTGAGTATAGAGACAGGTTAAAGCATCTTAATTTGCACTCCCTTGAGAGACGTAGAGCGAGGGGCGACCTGATAGAGGTGTATAAATGGAAGGCAGGGCTAAACAAAGGGGACATTACAAAGGTACTCAAATTATCCAACCAGGAGCGAACTCGTAACAATGGTTTTAAATTGGACAAATTTAGATTTAGGCGTGAAATAGGTAAACACTGGTTTGGAAACAGAGTAGTGGATGAATGGAACAAGTTACCAAATATCATCATTAACTCGAATACGCTGAATTGCTTCAAACATAGGTTGGATGCTCATATGAGCAATAGGGGTTGGGTGTAAACGGGACTGCCCAGTATGGGCCAATAGGCCCGCTGCAGTTTCCTCCATTCTTATGTTCTTATGTT